>CM071638.1:14441068-15028742 GCA_036419045.1 Scirpophaga incertulas | reverse complement strand
GCAGTTGGTGGAATTTCGTGTTCTGGTTTGCGTTCGTTTTCTGGCATTTTTCCGTTACTTGCACCTAAATGAAAATTAATTATTAAGTCTGAGAAGACTTAGAGTTGGGTGTTAACATCTATCAAACAGTTGATTATAAGCGGTTGTTATCGTTCACAACTTAAAAATATGTCATTAAATGGTACTTAATTAATTTAATGTCTATTTATTGGCTGTGCGGTAATTAAATTAATACGCAGCTGTCACCGCTCCGTCGTCCCGTGGATGTCTTATGAGGCAATTAAGGGAATAGGCCTGTCCCTCATTACATCACTACTAGTAATGGCAATAACTACTGTTTTGTAATAACGAATAACACTGTTGTGTTATTTTCCTATAACTGTTATTGTAAACTGTTGTCTGTTTATCCTGTTATATTGCTGTTTTGACAAATGTTTTACTTTTTCAGGCTTAGGACTGTCAGAATATTAGGCGGTAATTTAAATAACTTAAAACTAATTAATCAATATAGTTCATCAAATTTAGTTAATCAAAAAAGTTCATTGATCTGTACATAATTTGTTATTTCCATTCAACACTTACATTATTTACATGCAATATTTGCAATATTCTTCCATTTCCATTTATTTATAATATCTACTCTAATTATTTATTAGTTACTTCAAAAGTACACGACACTAATTATTGCAACGAATAGGTAATTTAATTTTCAATATAGTTCATCAAATTTAGTTAATCAAAAAAGTTCATTGATCTGTACATAATTTGTTATTTACATTTCAACACTTACATTATTTACATGCAATATTTGCAATATTCTTCCATTTTCATTTATTTATAATATCTACTCTAATTATTATTAGTTACTTCAAAAGTACACGACACTAATTATTGCAACGAATAGGTAATTTAAATTGCATACGCGATCACACGACGGCATATCCAAACACGACACTAATTATTGCAACGATCACACAACTGTAAATAATGCGTTACTAAAAAAGTGACAACAGTTTAGGCACCTAGCAAGCCAGCAACAGTTTACCTAATTGTTATTTCAAATCACACTGTAATACAAAATGAGTCTAATTGTCATACGCGCGAAGGTACAAATTTGTAAATTTGGTATTAGTAAAATTACTATAAGAAATAAACAAATAGGAACTTTATTTCCCTGTGAGAAAGGTTAATATTATAAGAATAAGCAGTCAGGCAAGAGTCAGCAACTAGGCGATTGTTTTGTCAACAGCAACAACAGGATAACAGTATAAGCCGTTGTTAAATAATGTGTTATTCGTTACGGGAAAATAATTCATTATATTATCTGTTATTGAAATAACGACCATTACTAATCACTACATAGTATAAAACAAAGTCGCTATCGCCGTCTGTCTGTCCTTATGTATGCTTAGATCTTTAAAACTACGCAAAGGATTTTGATGCGGCTTTTTTAACACATAGAGTGATTCTTAAGGAAGGTTTATATGTATAATACATGCATAATATAGTAGAGAAACACTGATAAAAGAGGTTTCTAATGTGATGTCGTAAATAAGCACGTTTTTTGCGCTTATATTGCAAAAACGCTGGCTGAACCCATTGAGATAGACCAAAATAATGTACTACAGTATTGTCCACCAAAATCAGTATAAAAAAATCCGGTTGGGCAAGATTTTTTTATTGGGGCCTAAGAGGTAGCCAAAGACCCCTCCAACCATTGGCATTTAATTTGGCACACGATGCACCATACACCCTGTATATTAGTTTATTTCGTATATTTAAAATTTTTGTCATAATCTATTTATGGAGTGTGTTGTAGTAAGTAAATAATTTTTATCTGTTTTCTTTGTGTGCCGCCAAATTTTGAAATCGTTAAATATGTGCTACAAAAAATAAAGGTTGAGAATCACTGTTCTAGGGCAACCCTATACACATTTGTAATGTTTTTCGCTTGAAATGAGCATGGTTGGTACATTACCTGTGGTTCGTCGTCGTTGGGATGCCAGGTGGCGAGCGGGCGATAGTCGGGGGTGGTTTCTCGGGATAAGAAGGCGAACTTCTTGCGGTTGTTGGCGTCTTGCGGCTGCATCGCCGGCGCTTCCTTGTTGGACGCGCGCGGTTTGTGCGTTGTTATAGTTACGCCTGCCGGCAATGCCATGCTCCTTATCAATACATACATATGAAAACTGAAATCGATCTAATCTTCGCCAGTGCTGACACCATCGAGTGTTCACCGGGATGTATATGATCCAACATTAGGGTAGATGTTTATCTGTTTTATTTTGGTTATTTTGTTATTTTCATCTAAAATAAGTTTGTCGCCTTAATAATAATGTATATAATCTTATATATAAAAATGAATCGCAAAATGTGTTGGTAAGCTCATAACTCAACAACGCCTGGACCAATTTGGCCAATTCTTTTTTGTTAATGTTCGTTGAAGTTCAAGGAGGGTTTTTACAATGAGGAAAATTCAAATAATTATCGGAGATACCCTAAAAACAGCCCTCTTATTTTCCCATGCAAACGTTTTCTAACTAAAACGTACAGTCGAATTGAGCTTTATTGTTATGTATAAAGTTTATATTGCAAGCACTCACTGTTGTCTAAGCAATGAAGGTGTATTCCTAACATCAAATAGTCAATTTGCGCTTATTAATGCTCACATATAGTTGAATTCAATCATACCTATCAAAAACAGTGTGCGTGCGTGCGTTGGAACACATACATCGTTGCAGGATTTAATGTCACGTTCTAAAATTGAATAGCCACAAAATGTAATAGGTCATTTAGACTTTACATAGACATAGATACTGTTTTGAATTTTGAATAATATTATGCATTTGACAAAGTACGCAACAAGTCAGTGAACTGACAAATGTGAAAGATTAAATAGATTTCATGAAGGGTTACTTTTTAATTTCAAGTAAGTCTTTGTATTGTAATTAGCGCACTTTCAGCAAAGCGGGTCAGGTCATTACGGAAAGAAGTAACAGGCTAAGTGGCAAAAAAGTTTCTTTAACTGCCACTCGCGTTGCCTGTCCTTTGATTCCTGCACAAGGCTTTTTTAATGCTTACTTTGTATTGTATTTATTGGACTACTGATGAGTTATATCGAATATCTTCATGACAAGTCTAGATAGGATTTCTGAATTTAAAATTAAATTACAATTATAATTTGTTCTTCTTCTTATTCTTCATCCAGGAGGTCGGCGACCATTCGTCTATAAGTCCCTCTGTTTTCAGTCATGCGAATTAGTTTTCCTGTACTCTCCACTTTCAACCAGTCGCTTATGTTCTTGGAGCATGATGTTTTTCTTCTACCCCTTCCTCTTTTACCCTCAATTTTGCCCTCCAATATTAGTTTTATTAAATTGTATTTATCATTTCTATAAATGTGTCCAAAGTAAGCAGTTTTTCTCTTTTTGATAGTTTGAATTAACTCTAAAATTTTACCCATAATTTTCAGAACTCTTTCCTCATATCCACATCCATCCACATCTCAGGCTCTTAACTTATCTATGAAATTTTGCTTTAAGGTTCAACTTTCTGACCCATACATTAAAATCGGTAAAATATAGCATTTGGCCAATCTCTAAGGTCTAAGTTAATTTTTCTATTGGTTAGAACCTTTTTCATTTTTTGGAATGTGGTCTTCGCTATTTGTATACGCGTCCTGATCCCTTTCTCTGATTCCCAGGTATTAGTTAACCAGCAACCAAGATATTTATACGAGTCTACTTTCTCTATGTTGTTATTACCTATATTGATTACTTTACTAAGTATTGTGGTTGGACTTTTACTGATTACCATTATTTTAGTTTTGCATTATTTTAATTTGTTCAAATAGTCTAAATTCAGACAACCTACTGAAAGATCTGTGTAAAATGGTGTAAACTTACCTGTTCTCATGCTTATCAATAGCGGCTGAGCATTTATTCCATTGAGCCAGTCCTTCGCCGACAACGCGGGAAGGGGTGCCGCGGTATCGGGGTACAAATCCTCCTGACATACAAATAATAAATAGTATTGTAATATATAATCTAAACATTGTCTAGAAAAAAAGAAACTACTGGTTAGTTTTTAAAATTATACTGGTAAGTTATCTTTCTATAGAACTTATACTGTTGAAGTGTTTGTGTCACCTTTCAGAAACAGGTGTGATAAATTTTTCATTATTTCAGTTTTTTTCCAAAACTAGTTCATTAGCCTTCATTGAGTGAATGTGTTAAAATGACGTAAAATGTATAAACATATTGTCACCTGGAAGCAGTCGGACTTGCGAGGCACGATCATGGAGATAGGCTCGCACAGGCCCCGCGAGGTGTGCAGTTTGTAGAAGCGGAACACTTCGCAGGCACTTGTGTTGAGACCACGTTTCGGCATAAAGCCAAGACCCCGCTAAAACAAATGTGTTCATTTTCATTCAAATAATGTACACAAAATAGTGAAAATAGACTACAATCTTGTACAAATCTTATTCTATTTAAAAATACCACAGCATTATCATTTTTTCAATAAGTCATCAGCATAAAGCGATACAAATAAAGAACAGTCATTTGTAGTAATGTCAATAACGACTGTTTTGTAATAACAAATAACACTGTTGTGTTATTTTCCTATAACTGTTATTGTAAACTGTTGTCTGTTATATTGCTGTTTTAACAAATGTTTTACTTTTTCAGGCTTAGGACTGTCAGAATATTAGGCAGTAATTTAAATAACTTAAAACTAATTAATCAATATAATATTGTGGAGTATTTAAAAGTTCATTGATCTGTACATAATTAGTTATTTACATTCAACATTTACATTATTTACATGCAATATTCTTCCATTTCCATTTATTTACAATATCTACTCAAATTATTTATAAGTTACTTCAAAAGTACACGACACTAATTATTGCAACGAATAGGTATTTAATTTGCATACGCGATCACACAACGGCAAATCCAAACACGACACTAATTATTGCAACGATCACACAACTGCAACAGCTTAGGCACCAGCAAGCCAGCAACAGTTTACCTAATTGTTATTTCAAATCACACTGGAAATAAATGAGTCTAATTGTCATACGAGCGAAGGTGCAAAATTGAGAATTTGATATTAGTAAAATTACTATAAGAAATAAATAAATAGGAACTTTATGTCCTTGTGAGAAAGGTTAATATTATAAGAACAAGCAGTCGGGCAACAGAGCGAGCGCCTGCGCCTGCACAGCGGTTCAAGTGGCAACAACAACAATGCGACTAGGCGATTCTTTTGTCAACAGCAACAGCAGGATAACAGTATAAGCCGTTGTTAAATAATATGTTATTCGTTACGGGAAAATAATTCATTATATTATCTGTTATTGAAATAACGACCATTACTAGTCATTTGTATAAAAGATGGCGTCTGTTTTTTTATTCAATTAGTAATATATTGCTCCTACTTCTAGCACTCTATAACAATTGCGTTAAGCGATCTAAGGTCATACAGCTATGTGCTTTTGACTATTTTTAATTAATCATAAAAAGAATACCTGGGGATTCCCAGACAGGAACTGATTGAGGAAGTGAACATATGGCGGCTCATCTACTACTTCGTAGTATCGAATATTCCCATCACCCTTGCCAGCAAGGTACACCTAGAAAAAAAAAAGGAAATCCATTTTAATACGGTAAATTTCGATGTTCTAAAATAGTCTGCAAATAGTAAATTAATTTATAAAACGGAATGCAAAATTTTAATTAACCCTTAATCGATCAAGCCATGTTAAGCTTATAGTGGATTTGAAATACCTTCCACTTGACAGTGTACCCATATCGTTCTCACATACCTAACGTTTGTGTTCGCTGACGAGTTTACATGGCAGTACTATTTGAAACCATGGGGTTTCAACTAGTACGGCCATGTAAACTACCTAAATGAGGCCACTAATAACGAAGCACAAAATAAATTTTACCTTAAAAGGGGTAAAATGAATTTAGCAAAAAAGGAAACTGTTCCGATTAGGGTTTCTCAATTCTCGAGCTTTTTTATTTCTCGGAGCACGAGGATTCTCGGGTTGTCGAGATATATGGAATTTTTTTAAAATATGTGTATTTCAACAATAAAACTACGCTTTTTATGCAACATTCAACAACATTTATCAATCAACAACATTTATTATTAATTTCAATTGACTTTAACTTATTTAATTTTTATTAAAATAAATAAAATCTAGCGAGATCTTTTGTCATTATTTCCACACACAATTTTAGGACTAAATAGTTTTCATCTTTGGGAAAAAGAAATAAAATATCTCTAAAAACAATGCCATCATGTCACCACAATATATTTAAGTATACCTTACATTACATCCTACTACTATTATAAAGGCGAAAGTTTGTAAGTATGGATGTTTTGTTACTCTTTCACGTAAAAAACTACTGAATGGATTTGAATGAAACTTTACCACGATATAGCTTAACATCAGAATAACACATAGGCTACAATTTTTGAGGATGTGAGGTCGTAAAAAAAACACATTTTTTGCGCTTACATTGCAAATTGTCTGTTGTGTCTGTTTATAGGAGCATACTGCAGTAGCTACCTATAGGCCTATGATTAGGGCTCTGCAGTGCTTAGTTACCGTATTTCTTACTTATTACTAGACTAGACGGGACGAACCTGAAGTCCACGCGAACGAAGTCGCGGGCAAAAGCTAGTACTATATAATTTACTTTAGTCTCTGTCTGTACTACAAACTTTTCTATTAAAATGTACAATTGAAACGACAGTTTTTGAATTAGGTATAAAAATCAAACAATCAGACTAGCTTCATAATTACAATGAATAACAATAAGGTACAGGTGACTTATTTTAGTCCTACTTTTCAATATAAATTTTCAATATTTTGTTATATATAGACTTTTTTATTACGTAAGTATACTTAAGAAACTAATAAATAATTAATGATCAACTAATTATAATCATAATTTAAAGAGGAAACTGCTCCAAAAGCATATATTTATTATTTAGTAAATAAGCTTTCAAAAATACGAGGGCATTTAAAGCATTATCTGATAGTCGGTTTCGTATAAGTTTTAAAAATTTTTGACTTAATTTCTCGGAATATTCGGTATTGTGAAGTTATTTAAAAAAAAATGGATTCATCGTATTACAAGTACTGCATAGTGCCCCAGTGTACAAGCACAAGTATAAAAACACCAAAAAAATTATTTATATACGTGCCAAACAATCAGCAGATACGTAAAAAGTGGCTGACACTCGCGAGAAGGAATGATGCCCATTCTTTTTCGCACTTCCACAAGACACTTGGGAATGACATTTTGACTTTGACGTTTCGCACGGCGTGACGTAACACTTCTTAATTGGTGTTTGCTGTCACGTGACTTATGGCTTATTTTGTGCAATTTTATTTTATAAAAATATAAATAATCAAAAGTTATTATTTTATAAAACTTTGTTTTTTCATAATTAAATGATCATCTTAATAGTTATGCAACCTAACGCATCAGATTTGTTCATAGTGGATACAAGCCTATTGTCGATTCGAGAATTCTCGCAGAGAAACTCTAGTTTCGATCCTACTGAATCGATTTTGATGAAAGTTACGGACAGTTTGACATCCGTTAACGGACACAGAATTTTTTACCACAGAAAAACTTCTGTGTGTAAAATTAGCTGAACGGACTCTGCTGCATTTAGGTATGGGGACGAATGATGACCCAGGGAAGAATAGAAAATATTTTTTGATGATCGATCAGATTAGTTTCTAAATGCAATAATTTTATTCAAATTCAATTTTGAACTTACCATGTTGGTATCATTATCGAAGGGGTAAAATGAATTTAGCAAAAAAGGAATCAGTTCCGATTATTGACATATATTCTACCGATAGACAAGAACACTAAAGGAAAAAGTGTGTTCAAATACTGGTGAATGTTAGAACCAAAGAGTAAAGTAATATACTGGAAAAGAGAGCCCTCTTGCGAGTAAATTATGCATGCCAGATTTGAAACGCGATCCAGCGCCATCTGCAAATCTTAACTTGAACTAATAGTATACCTATATATATATATACATTTTTAGTAGGTATTGAAAGGTTGGATCGATGTTTTCCATCAATGACTAATTTTGTTTAATTTTTCTTGTAAAAATTGAAAACATTACAAGAAAAATAAAACAAAATTAGTCATTGACAGAAAACATAAAATTATAAATTAAAAACATGTATAGATAATAATTGTTTATTATTTTTTAAAATTACAATGGTTATGTACCAAAATCATTATATACAGAGTAAGACAGAGCATGGATTTATTTTCTATTTTTATAATTTTTATGTGTGTTATAATAATTTTGTGCTGCAACCTTGGTTTCATCATTACCCTCATATGTTATTTTCCCAGACAAAATTCGGTTAATTGAACGACACCAACTATAAATTATAATGTTTAGTGAGGTGTTAATAAAATATGTTTTTAAGTTATTTTTATGTCTTAGACATTTAAATGGGTCACTATCTATAAACAAATCTAAGAAAGCTATAATAGTTTTTTTCAGGCTCTTCTTAGGCACTTCTTTTTTCAGAAAAGAAGTGGCCATGTTCTGAATATCTTTAAAATACGTTTCTAATTCTTGGCTAGGATAACACAGCCACTTCTTTCCATCATATTCTTTAGCTCTTATAAAATAATTGTTAGCGTTGCTAGAATTGTTATCTAACAAGGTTTTTTTACAGGTTTCACACCCTTTTACAACATTTTTTAGGCATTTCCTCAGGACCCAGCCGCAAACATAATTACCTTGACCAGCATCACTTAAGGGTATCTGGTCAAAGCAAATTTCATTTGGAATATGAATTTTTTCTGATTCTTCAGAAATATCAGGAGCTGGTACTTTTTCTTTTAAAAAGAAATCTAGTGATTGGAGGCATTCATTAAAATCCTCCTCGCAATTAGCACGTATTGAGTGTGGGGAACTAAAATTATTTACTAGTAAAGCCTTGAAAGCTCCTTCAAATCCAACAGTGTTTGGTGCAATATTTCTTACTCCATAACTCCTGATATTTCCAAAGAAATTCTCTAAGGGGTCCTGATTAAAATTTCTCGTTAACATAATATCAAAATTATATTTGGTAGATAACAATTGCCATAAATGTTCCATGCCTTCTATAGTTTTTATTAGATTTGTTACAGACGGCACCACTGTCTCAACTAATCGAATTTTGTCGCCAATTTTTACCTTTTTAATATATTTAACAGTTTTTAATATTATTTTAGCTTGTTTCCATAAGTCATGGTGAGGTGAATTACGCCTAACTGGGCCCATAAAAATTTTACCATTAGGTATGGAGAGGCTGCTAATATTTAATGAATCGAATAAATTATTTATTAATAAAGTAAAATCTATTACTTGTTTACAGTCTTGAGGTAAACTACCCCTCGCTGTTAAATGACCAGCTACAACAGCAACGCTATGACTGAATAACTGAGTAGCTGACTTAACCCGCATCTTATTTATTTTTTCGGGATTTAAATGTTCCTCTGTTAATTTTGATAAAAGTTGCAGCTCTCCACACGATTGGTCGGCTTCTTTTATCAATTGGTAATAGTTCCACTTTATGGTTTTTTCCTCACCATTAGTGACATATAATAGATCCTTTGTCAATAAATTATTTCTGAGGCCTTTGATAAGGTGAGGAGTGTCATAAAGTGGAACTATGTTATGACCATTGGCTCTAATTACCTCATGACGCCACTCCTTTCCACGACGTAGCACTATGCCCTTAGCTTCATTAACCATTTCAGTTACAGCACTTACATTCACTGGGCTTTGGTCACAAACAGTATTTACAATTATAAGTGATGCTTTAAAGCAATGATCTATGACAGATCTTAAACATTTTTTAAGTTCAATTTTATTAAGGCTATTTGTGAAAAAATATGCAATTGGCTGCTTAAAATTAGATTTCACTCCCTTAATCATAAACACCAAAACGTGATCAGCAAATATTTTATTCAAATTTCTCGAGAAACCTTTCAATTGGTCATCATGTGCCAAATAAAATATTTCTGGAGTAATTGACATTTCGTCAAATATGAGGCTACATACACGATCAGAGATATCTCTGTTGACAATGGATTTTTTTATTTTTTCAAATATAATTGAATTTATTCCCGGGCCTAATTTAATTTGGCTCAGTAAGCGCTTCATTGCTCTACTTGAAGGTAGTCCAAAATATTTATAAAAAAAAGGATAGGCTTTTGGACTCTTTTTATATAAAGTCAAACTCAGGATTTTTTCTTCATTAGTAAATCGCCTTCCTTTTGGATGCTTTGCTGACTGTAGTTGCATATGCATAAACAACTGCGCTGGTCTGGTCATACTTCTAATAAGTTTTTGAAATTCAACATTTGTTGATAATTCAGTAGCACTCGCCAAACGTTCTTTAAATAATCTGCCTTTTTTGCGTAGACGGGTTATTTCAGTACGCAAGTAACGTACTTTTGTCTGCAGAGGTTTGGTATACATTGCGAGTTGTTTACCAGATGTACCTAAAACACAAATATGAAATTAAAACATATTCAAAAAGTTATTCCAATACAATAAAATCATATTTTCCATAAATACATATTTTATTATTTCTATAATTTTAAAAATGCCCCACCAATTGAGATGAGTAGCAATAAAAGGCCAAGGCTTTAAAATAAGTCAATGGATTAAAAAGTATTAAATAAAATTAAAATGTTGTAAGATTTCATTTGTCACTATAAAAACAAATTAAAAATTACCTTTAGGTGATATCTTCAGTCTTAAACTAGCAGCACTATAATTATGTTCGGCTAATAAATTGGATAGTTGACCTGGAATCAAAAATTTATTCTTAATATAAACACAATTGTAATTCATAGGAAACCCCTTTTTAAAATTTGAATTAAATTTAATTTCAAATCTGAAATTGTTTTCTATTATTACTTACATGTGAAATTAATAAAAAACAAAGAGATTAAAAAGATTCAACTATGTTCAAGAAAAATAAAGAAGTGCTTACCTAATCCTATAGAAGCAGCAGAAGATAAAACACTCGGAATTTGACTGGCATGCTCAGCCCGTTGAGCTCTGGATGACTCTATCAAGAAATATTATAAAATTACTTTGATTTCATTGTTTACCAAATAAGTAATACAAAGAAATTAAATTATGTTTTGGAAAGAGAAAAATTTTGTAATAATCATCAAATGTTATGAATATTGGTGTACCTATGCTTGAAGTGGCGACATGATAAACATTGAGCTGATCATGGTTGCCAGGATCAGCATGTTGGCCAGTAGATGTGTCTGAAAAGAAAAAAAATATATAATTATCTACTTGGTATGCTTTTAATCAAAGAATTCAAACATAAATGATGTTGAGGAATCAATCAAAACAATCATGTCTATGATTTCCAAAGGAATAGGCTAAGGAGCATTGTTGTTCTTAGGACCATGTTAAGCCATACAAACATGAAATTTAACTACAATAATAATAATATGCATGAAAATTTGTACACTTACGAGGCAAATGAAGAGATGGTATTGCCAATACACTTAAACGTTTAAAGCGATTTCTGTGGTTATCTGAGAAGTGAATATCACAGATTCTTTTTTTTTCATATATTTCACTGTCTGTCAGCATCTGAAGGTCTCCACCAACTAGAGAAACCCAAGACTTAAAACGCTCAGGAAACTTGTTAGGATTAGGAAACACATGCATCACCACATCTGCAACAATAGAAAATTATTTTAAAAAATCCTGCAAAGATAAAAGTGTGGCAAGATGATCCTTGTATCTTTAACTTCACTACACATTTTCATTAATACCTTTCTTTTTAAGCACCGTGTTTTTAATAATTGTGTTAAAACTCAGAGAGAAATTCAGTGGCTTCAAATAGACTGGTATTCCAGGCAATGGGTAAAATAGTAATTCACACTTTTTTAAAACAGATAAGACTCACCCGTAGCTCTGCATCCAAATACACAGGTATGAGGCATTGTAAATCAGTATAAATTGAAATTTATACGAAAAAATCTCACCCAATGATCAGTATATTATTTATCAAGGAAAACACAAATTCACTTCCGAAAATTAGAAAACCTTGAAGGTCGAAGACGATCTCCACAGATTAACTATAAGAAGAACTCCGAGGCGAACAGCCAGTTTGTTGCCAATTTAAAATTTTAATTTTACGATTTTATAACAATATAAAAAATGTTATTATGCATCTGGAAATAAGATAGTTTTATATTTTAGAATAATATGTATATCTAAACGAAATTTATACACATATTAATGATAAATTATTATTCTAGTGTAATTCACTGAGAGTGACATCTATCGTGATATAATGTAACTATATGATAAAGTTTCAAGTTAAGAAAAGGAGATGGCGTCAGTTTCTTTTTGATAAATCTGACTGTATGGAAGTGTACCCCCCCTGGTTAGAACTATAATCAGCTAGATCGCTAAATCTATATAACCTCGTCTGACCATAGAAAAAAGACAACTGCTGGATCGCTCGTCGAAGTATAGATTTCGTTCAACCAAAACGTCGTAACCGCCGCTTACTTATGACGTTTCGCCGAGCGCAGTGAAGCATGACGTTAAAGCGCTTTGTATCAAAGAGTTTTCACCGCACAAGCGATACCAAATTTAATAAGCACATTGTACCTCATACACTAATGTTTTATAATAGAAGGAATGGCAACATAAAAGAAAACAAAATATTAGGACTTTATTTAATTATTACTACTATATAAAGGAGATGTCCCATATTGGTTTATAGTAACTAACTCGGGTAAATTTGATATATTTGGATAGAAGGCTCTAAAAGAAAGTAATCGCCGTAAGTCATGTTATTTTCAAGACCCCCGATTTTTAATAATTCGTATTCTAGTATAATAAAAAATGAAATATCTTTAATGCAATAATTACACATTGCTTAAAAAAATATATCAACAAGCCTTTTAAAAATCTAAATACATACATAATTGCTTTAATGAACCGAATATTTCTAATTTTGAGAAGTTTTTAACTAACAAAATATAGGGACTGCTATGTTACTTAATGTCTTAATGTATGTTATCTAGAGCCAGAAAAAAATATTAATAAAAAATCAACTGACAAGTTTTGATTTTATGATTATGATCAGACCAGCAATAGTATATTAATCTGTGACATAGAGTAAGATACCGGTAGTCACAGATTAATAAAAACATCAGTAAGGTGTTGCCATATGAAATATTTCTTATAAACATGTTTTATTTATTTAAAAATAATTGGGGTGGTAAAAATATTTCTTTTATTTGTTTCATACTTCATATTTTTTCGGCCTTCAATTTAATGTAGTTTGGTGTTTGTTAGTTAACGCTGATCACAAAAAACCAACCTCCTTGTAATAAGAGGACATCTCCTTTGTACTAAACAATAAAAAAATACGAACTAAACATTTTATAATCATCCCGTCTATACATATATTAACCTAAAGCCGCCGCGTACGCTTAGGAATGGAGGAACATCTGTATGGCTTTACTCTATGATTTTAGCAAGCAGCGTGCCAGCGCGGCGTCAATAAATACAAAATATTGTTTACGTTGTATAATTATAATATTATTATCCTTATTTCCACTTAAACAACTAGATATTTTACTCACTTAAATTTTCAATAATTATTTTTGTTCAGGTTTACTATTTAATCACTGTTTTAATCATGTTTATTGTCGGTCTATGAGCAATGCACACTGCGCGAATGGCGACGACTCACTGAGTGAGGTGCAGAGTGTACCCTGCACTTCACTTGAACGTAGTGAGTGTTCGGGCGGGCGAATCTAGTACGTAGTACATATATATCGATGGTTCCGATCCTACTGAATCTGATGAAAGTTGTTATATGGACAGTTTGAGATCCATTAATGGACACAGAGAATTTTTTACCACAGGAAAACTTCTGTGTGTAAAATTAGATGAACAGAAAATATTTTTTGATGATCGATTAGATTAGTTTCTAAATGCAATAATTTTACTCAAATTCAAATTTGAACTTACCATGTTGGTGTCATTATCGAAGTACGGAAACACTACACCGGATGAGCTATCGATAGTCTCGCACACAAGCGGTTTGTCCATCTCGTGTTGGTCCCACACGGCATACTGACGGTCGCTGAACCGGGAAAAGCCAGTCGTTAGCACCTTGCCACGATTTCCCAGGAATGTACACTTTGATGCCTTCGTACCCAAGTGACATGGTGATTCCTGCAATAGGGTAGACGACTACAACTGATTATGGCCGTTTTTATACTATGTCAATATAGAAATTTCAGTTTAATTATTAATTTATATTGTTTTTAGATTTCTAAAAAATGTGCACTTATTATTTAATTCTACTGAAATTCTACTGAAACGAACACATTTCTAGCATTCTCACATTAAATGTAACATTTTTTTATATAGAAAGTATACCTATAAACGTACAAATAACAAAGTTATTTTAAAATTTGTTTATACGCTCATACAAATTAGGCGAGTTTACATAGTTATGACGTCACAATTGCAGTGTTTTTAGTATGGAGCGTGTTTGAGCGACCCGCGACAGCGCCGCAAACATGTCGATGTATCTTCAAAAGTAATAGGTGCAGGTGTACTGTTGGTTCTACAATATTTCTCACTTAAAAGAGTACTCTTATTATATATAGAATTTAAAAAATTGTTGTCTACCCAATACAATATACAGTGTTTTACACAAAGCTTTGAAATACGTCTTTACGGAAGTTGTAAAGTTTCAATTGTTGTTGTGTTCAATGTTTTACACAAAACTTTGAAATACGTCTTTACGGAAGTTGTCAAGTTTCAATCAGTCTCATATAAATAAATATATATAATTTATTTCATAATCCCGTAATTTCTCCTCGAATATTTGTTAAACGGCTAGTTGACGCCATATTGAAAACAAAACGCACCTAGCGCTGCGGTGGTGAGCGCTGAACTAATTAAATTAGACGGCGGCTTTTGAATCAGCTGTAGTGTTGAACGTTTTGAGCGACTTAAATATTCAATTAATAAGCTAGACGAATGGTTGAATGACTTTGTTCAGTCAAAGGGCTAGGTGTTTAATTGAACTGCTATTTTAACCAATTGGTTGCGACATATATATATATATATGTATAAATACACATAATGATATAATATAGTACACTTTTTGGAATTTTCTGATAAGCATAAATGTGCTTGTCGCAGAATACCAGTGCTTTGCTCATATTTTTTTGTGAGTAAATTTCAGTCACTGAGTAACGACCCTTGTACCCTTCTATAAGCACACACAATTTGGTTTATATTGGGTAATTGTAGTTTTTTGAGTTGCCATGTTTGTGAGTCAATTTGCAATATCCCAACTTCCCAACTAATATTATAAATGCGAAAGTGTGTTTGTTTGTTTATTTGTTTGTTTGTTTGTTTGTTTGTTACCTCTTCACGCTTAAACTACTGGACCGATTTCAAAAATTCTTTCACCTTTGGAAAGCTACATTCTCCCCGAGTAACATAGGCTACTTTTTATCCCGGAAAAATCGTCAGATCCCACGGGATGCGCAATAAAGGCTTCGCTCAAAAACTACTGCACAGATTTTTATGCGGTTTTCATCAATAGATAGAGTGATTCTTGAGGAGTTTTGCGGCAATTTATTATCTCGGAAAAACGGATAGTCCCACGGGAAGCGCGATAAAATCTTCGCACCATAAACCGACTTCCGCGTATATGTAGCCGTGGGCAAAAGCTATGACCCTTAACCCTCTATACACCCAATCCCGAAATCCACGCGGGCGAAGCCGCGGGCAGAAAGCTAGTGTATTTATACACTGCAAACATTCACCTGGCACTAAATTTATATTTTATATTATATATTAGTTGGATGTTGACTGACGGACTGTCTGTATGTATGCATTTTATACAATGTATAATACATTTAAGATAATGCACAATACTATTC
This sequence comes from Scirpophaga incertulas, assembly GCA_036419045.1. NCBI lineage: Eukaryota > Metazoa > Arthropoda > Insecta > Lepidoptera > Crambidae > Scirpophaga > Scirpophaga incertulas. Next base: position 15,012,726 of record CM071638.1, on the reverse strand, counting down.
ACTTAAATTAACTTACCGAGAGCACAATTCCCCTTCTTGGTTCTATTATGCGAAGTTTCTTGTCCTTACACGTGGTAGCCAATAATGAGCCGTCGCGATTGAAAGACATGCAATAGATCACATCGGTGTGACAGTCCACCACCTGCATCGCCTCGCCTTTGCCAACGTCCCAAATGAAAATCTATAATGAAAAAATAAATGTTTATTAAATCTACTATGCGGTCGAATCTTGCTAAAAACTGCAAATCGTAAAATTATTAGAACAAGGTAAAACTTTTATATTATGTGTTTTATCTACTATCATACTATAAATATAATCCTCTATAAAAGAACCTATAACAATTAGCCAACATTAAAATACTCAATGATATTATGATCATTATCATCATTATGATTATATCATCCAAACGCGTTATATTATGAATTTCAAAAAAAGAACATTCTCATGCAATGAAATTTTCACAATCCTTCGCTAAAATTAAAAAAAAAGAATAATAAATTGTAGACAAATTCGTAATTTCGGATTCTCGTCTTATCGTGTTATTTCCTGCCATTTTTTCATTCGAATATTGGAAATCGCAAACAAACATTTACTGTGTGCGTTGTTTACAAAAATGAGTGATTGTAGATAAAGTCGTATGCAACTGTTATAATTAGGTATTAAAACCCACATTCGTGTAGGGGTATTAAACCCCTAATTATACAACAGTTGCATAAATAACTATTTTATTGCACGGAAAAATTGAAATTATATTGCCTGTATAAGAGTAATATAATAGGAGTTATCATTAATAAGAGTTTTCATCCATCCGTTTAAGGAAGGCTATAAATCCATGTTCCTTCGGTGCTTTAATGCTTGAAAGTCGCACTAACCTCATATAGTCTTTAGTGAAGCGTCGGTTTAATTTAGATGTAGGGTCCAAGATCAGAATAAACAGGTAACGATGTCATTTAAAGCTTTCCATAGAAGCATTCAATGTTAGTCATAAGAGATATTTTCAAAGATAAAAATCTCTGCCGTATTACTTCCCTTCCCAGTGTCTCAGATATGAGAAATTCTCCAAAGCATATCAATATTATATATATATATATATATATATATATATATATATATATATAATAGACACTTCATGCCAAAACGTTTGAATACTAAACAAACAAAATTTTATGGAATTTTCATTAGTAGTCGAATTTATTTATAGAAGGTGAAGGAAGCTAGGTAAATATTATTATTAAAGGTGAATGTAGGAAAGTTAATTTCACGCAGACAACGCCGAAGTTAGATAGTTATAATTATATGTATTTTTGGCATAATCATCATCAGAATTAAGAATAATAAGAATTAAGAAGAAAAAGAAATTAAGAATTTCGAGTATAGTTTAATGATTATAAAATAGGTTAACATATTTAACCTAACCCACTGACACGAGAAATTTGTGCGAGCTCCAATAGATTGGAATCTGTCACGCGAAACTAAGCCTCCAAAACTTTCGTTGCAATTTGCGTTTAGTTATGCGTGCTGATGTTAATGTGTCATGGTCACGAAATATGTATCAAGTATATTATAGGTACGAGTAGAAACATCTATTTCAAATATAAATGTCGGATAAAGTGAAATAGTTATAATATTTTAAATTATCATAGGCAAAAAAAAACATGTATATTCTCCACTGCAACATTGTACTTCGAGTACAATGTTGCAGTGGAATATCTCACTGCATTATCGAAAACTCAATTTTTACGTCACATAGTTCGTTGCAACGTATAATCGATAATTTAATGTTTCAACGCAAGTCTTCGATAAAAATATACGTGTTATACATATTATTATGCAAGTTTAAGTTAAGACTAACAGTCCTACCCTCTTTAGTTTTGAAGAATTCGAATAAATACAAAAGCAGTTTTAGCTAAAGAATAAAATTCTAAGAAAAATATTGATCCCTTTTTGATAGCTTTTTTGTGAGATTCGAAAGTAATAAATGATTGCATTATAGGGTGTAAGGGCATACAAAAATAAATAGTTTATAGTGTTAGGTTCATAAGTTCGCCACCCAGATAGCTACTTACCAGGTAATCGAAACCGGCACTAAACAGTATGTTTTCTGCGATCGGGTGCCATTCGATGTAGGCGACGCGCCGTTTGTGCCCCTGCAGTTCCACCAGCCACTCTGTGAGGTGCATGGACAGGCCGCCGTCCGGAACATGCCATAGCTTGACCTAAAAATATACAAAATTGTTTAATTATATAAGGGGCCGTCCATTGTTGGATGTTTTTTTAGCATTTTTTAAGCCCCCCCTCTCGCTTGGTGATACGTAGTGAGGTTTAAGACTACCCCCCCCCCCTCCACTTCCCAACTCTGAAATTAAGGACCATGAAAAAATAATATTTATTTAAATAAATAGTATATAAATTAAGCTCGGTATGCGTGGATTCCTATTGCCAAAACAATGTTAAACAAGAAAAATTGTAAAAAAAATGTTTTACCGCCATCGTCATCGTGGCAAGTCAAGATATAACACTATACACCGCGCTGCTCATCTGTTTAAAAATCGCGCGTTTAACGAAAAAATAAATACACGTGATATCTTACTACACCTCCCCTCCCCCTTGTGTTATTTTCGTGATTTTTATCAAACCCCTCCCCCCTTTTCAAGTCTCACGTAATTAATGGACAACCCCTAACCTATATTAAAAAATTCTGAAGAAGCCTTATACTGCAAGAGCTTAAATTAAAAAACAAAGAAGAATTTTAGAATAAAAACTAAACATTCAATATTTTGTGTACCAAGAGAGTTTTATTATTTTTATTAATCATCTAGTGCTCTTAGCGTAGTGAGAGATTCAAAGTATGATACTCAAGCTTAAAAATTTACTCCTAAGACTTAAGCAAATCCAAGTTGATACTGATCAACAGAATCAAACTGATTAAATCGATAAAGATTAATTCAGAAAGGGTCGCATCGCGAATTTTTGAAGGATTCGATTAAAGACTCACGAATTTGAAACCCAACGAGATAGCATTATTCGTGTCCAATCGAGTTTATCTCCTCCGCTCTATCTAAACGATAAATACTTTCTAGTCATTCGCTACGATTTAATTCTATATTTCACAAAAATCTATTTATTTTTCATATTTATGGCCTAAATGTCCGCTTGCATACAACTTGGAACAAACTTTGTGCATAGAATAAATTGGGATTCTATCACAAATCCAATGGGTCGTGAAAAACAATTAATTAATTCAGTTAGATCTGAACTGATCAATCGTTTTCGGCGATGGGTGACCGCAACTTTTTTCATGTATGAAAAAAAAGCTAATACAGGTTTACACGGGCTCGTTTTACTTATCATTAAAATGTTCGCGATTGTTTTCTCTAGTGTTTGGGATTAAGGACTAAACTTTAGGATAGGGATATAATTAATTTTGTCCTTTATTTTAATCAATGTTTATAGCTTTTATATAAGCGAGTAGAAATAATATAGACGCCGTTATGGCGCGCCAGAGACAATTAGTGGCTATCGTACATTATCTAGAAGCGCAGTGCCGCGCCATCGTGACGCACGCATGTCAGTATTTCATAGGAAAGTAACACGTATTTATTGTTACTGATCTTCAATATTAATGCAGAATAACGTAACGTGCTGCAATGCGACATTACAAAATTTACTAAAGCGTTACAAGCAACACTTGTACAGTGTTACAAATCGCACATGAGCGGCGTATACTACCATAGAAAACTATGGTAGGTAGTACAAATCAAGCGTTTAGAGGCGTTACCTATGCGTTACAATTTGAAGATGCCTTGACGCTAATTAATCGTTCTGGTTGAGAATAGAATTACAGGAATAAATTGTCTATTACTTTACCGCCATTTAATGATATCACTTAGTCGAATGCGTTAAATAGGTTGAAAAAAAAATATTTTGATAAATTAATCAGTGTCTACATTTTATTTTTACACATCTGTATTAAAATTTAATCTGTAATAGCCGATACTAACAGTAACATATTTGTAAATACTATTTAAATGTTTACGTTTCAACATAATTGTTCCCGCATTGCAACAATCAAAATCAAACAAAGCACTCTATGAGAGGGCGACAAGTTACAAGACAGACAGCGAGATTAATTGAACGATGCCCTTAATTAGAGCGATAACAAATTTTATATCGCGCATATCTTTCCTAGGTTTACACTGTCGCTAACCAGATCGCCGCCCGCTTTCATATCAGCAGAAGAAACCCATCGAATTGGTCAGATGGAACATCCCCGCGTAATGGGCTGTAATTTCCGCGTGCAAATTGCGCGTCGAACAAAAAACGATCTATAATAAAGGAAGAATTAGCACAAGCTAGATTACCGTGCAGTCGTCGGAACACGATGCGATGATGTTATCGTTGAACGGGTTCCACTTGATGTCTAGCACTGGGCCCTTGTGGCCGGTTACGCGGCTGGCGTTAAAGTCTAGGCGGCCGGTCTGAAAAGAATATAAAAAAAAAAGAATTTTAATTGCAATAGAGATTGTTCACTGGTACCGAAACCTAGACAATGGTTCTTATTAGATAAGTCAAACCCACTGGAAGGGCAGTGGGTGATCGAGTCAGAAATTATTCCGCAGAGGAACTCTTAGTTAGAATGTGTCGCCAGTATAATGAGCTCGTCAGGGGTTGCCCAGACGCAGGAATTGATTGCGATATTTTTCATTATAGTTTTAAGAATTTATTGTCAAATAATTTAAGATAACATGTGGTTTAATTGTAAATAATGTATGTATTTTTTCTTTTTATTTTTATCTATGTTTTGTTTCGCTTTGTTTATCCTTTGATACTCGGAAATTAAGTTTTGTTATTCCAAGATGAAGGATGTTATTCGCAGCACGTTAACAATACAATAAGTAGAATGTACATGTCTTGGGTTTCAACCTAGCTTTTAAGGTGCGATATAGATTGTTTTTGTTTTTTAATTGGCTGTAACCTGTTTTGTACGTATAATTAAATAAATAAATAAACCATGGTCGTCGACTTAAGCCCAATGAATCGCGCAGGTATTGAGCTGGGCTAACGGTCAGTGGAACAGGAAAGTCTTCGAGTTACGAGCTGTTAGGTCTCTCACAAGATGAACCGACGATGAATTCATAGGTTTTTCATAATACTTCAGATCGGTGCCACCTAATATTAATTTGGATTAATCATGTAATATTTTGGAACTTAATGTTATAACACCGGATGAAAACGTTGTCTGCAAATTCGTAAGGATCCACGTGTCCTTAGTAGATTCTCATTATTGTGGATCTCGCAAGCTCTTCTAGAGGGTATATAGATAGTCCATCGAAGAGAGATTTAATTATGTACATGAACTTACATAACTTTTATCATAGAACCATGAAGTGAGATTTTAGATGATAACGTAAAATGAACAAGATGGACTTAAAAAATCACGAGTTTCAAAATGTTACACTGTAACACTGATGGCACGACAATACAATTTGAGATAAAGTCTTCTAACAATTACACTCGACAGGTAAACCACGGTCTCGGAATTAAGTGCCATAATTAGAGATCTGATATGAAAGAAGGTGATGCGTGCTGTAGGGCATTGTGCGGTTTTGTAACTGTACTAGTATTTCCGGTGATTCTAGCAACATAATACTCGGCAACAAATTTGCTTTGAAGCAACTTGGAAATACACATTTTTTTAAAACATCGATTATACAACTATACTTAAATTTTTATGTTCCAAAAATAAATAATAAGAATAAAAATTTACAAAAATCGACAAGTATTTCTTTTATTATAATAAAATTCGTTGCATTGTTAAAAAAATAATTTATACATAGAAGAACATGTATTGTCTTTTCCGGAAAGACTCAAACCTAAAAACCTAAAAAATCGAAGCCATAAAAGGTGTGTAATATAGTTTTTTTTTGAAATGATGGTTTTAAAACTATCTTAACGAGCCTGTTGATGGCCATCGACAGGGGTGATTTGGACCTCCCCGAACTGTGCGGGGAAAATTTCGGAAACATACTGGTAATAAATGAATAAATCGTTTGCCTAGAAATTAGAACTAAATATATAACATAAAGTAAATAGATAATATCAATCAAAGTTCATGGCGCTGATAGATAAACAAACAGAAGTTATGAAACATTACTTCATCAAACAAATGTCATGTGTGAAGGCCATTACCGATGAGTTTGTGATAGTTTGTACTGATCGTGACCTTCTTCTGTACACCATCTCAATTGCTTATCATTGTAAATAGTTTCGTAACAATATCACTTGTCAAGTCACGCAAATAGCGAGTGCAATGGTTATTAAACGTTATCTAAGAAAGATTTTAAACAATGGACACTACAAAAACTTCATTTTATTCTTCGATATAAGTTGTAGATTATTTAGCAGTAGGTGGTCCATATAAAGATGACACAAATAGGGATACCCAATATTTGTTATCAGTGGCTGTAAAGAAATTCACTTGGCTCTCATTTCAACCAGTGACTTCCATCAATTTGGTAGGTTTATTTAATCGTTATTATTACATTAAATTTTACGATTTTAAGTCATAATTACATTTGATCATATCCAATTATACTGCAAAGTTCTAATACAACTCATGGAATTAATCAGATTCATTTATCTATTTTATTATATTATTAATTACCTACTCTTATTATTACGTTTTACATTATTATTTTATTACATCACTAGGTACAATAAAATTTTATAGATTGTAAAAATTCGATAGGCATTAAAATTATAAAGTTATAATAATTTAGTAATAACTAAGAAACAGATTGTTGTTATTGCCAGTAAAATATCTAAGTATAATTTTCACATGATATGAACACGCCATATCAAGGTGTTAGATCTCCATGTGAAAATCGTTTTATTACCGCTTCAATTGATCAATTAATATGATTGACGAGTGTGAAAATATTCTACTATTGAAATAGTGAACAAAAAATCGGCAATTCCAATAGCTGTTTTGAATGCTAAGTCAGTCGGCGAAAAAAATATGAAGGTTTTCAAAGTATCTATTCCTTAAATTAAAAACTTTACTAAAGTAACCAATAATTAGTTGGATATATCTAACTTGTAAATAAATTTGGACACCTTATGTTTGTCACTGATAACATTCCCACATTTAACACATAAATTATCACAACTCATCAGATGTTCAAAAATTATAGGAATATATATTATATCAACAAATACATCACTATTTATAAAGTAATATGATGATATGAAGAATAAAGATATATTTTTTAACACTTCAAATTGACGAAATAAAGTTAAACCTCCAGAACAACAAAAATACATTAAAGAATGACATACAAATTATATATCTCAAAAACGTTACATAAACATGAATCGGATCAAAAGCTTAAAGTGAGTAAATAAACAAATTCAATTGTCAAAACTATGAATAATTATTTGTATCTAATTAATAGCTTTGATTGGAAGTAGGGCATTAGTTGAATTTAGAAATCTATTCTACAGCTTTATAAGGAAAAATGTTTACGTAAATTGTATTACAATTTCCGCTTAGTCCATTTTATGCGATAATGATATATATATGTTTAATAGATATATAATGAAAAAATAAATCGTTTTGCAAAAAATACTTTGATTTGTAACTATGTAACAGTTGTAGTTAAAAATAAGCATACTTGTAAAACTGACGATTAAGATTTTTCTTCCGAATTATTTATTTTGATTGAGAATAAAAAAGTTATTTGCAAAAATCTATAATCTGGAATTGCTCTTTATTCTGTTTTACTTTTATTATATTATATTATTGTCCGGATTTTTACATCTTGCTGACATAAATAGTCATAAATATTCGTTTTTAATATTTAAAAGACAATATTTAATATGTAAATTTATTACTTTTTAATATGCTTCAAATATGTGAATTAAAATAGGTAGTTAGGTAATTATTTATCTAATTCAGTACAAGCGATCATTATTTTGCATAAAAAAGTTATATGTTGAAATACTTACGTGATCCAAAGGCAGCACTAAGAAAGCTCCTCCGCCAGCCACTTCAGTGACGATCGCGACAAATTTGGGGTTGACAGCGCAAAAGTTCGAGTCGTGCGCATTCCTCGTGATCTTAATGTTGTCGTAACAACGTTCCTTTTTGAATGGTACGCCGTAAACATGGCGGAACTTTGAACTTCTTACGCCGCGGAACCATACCTGAAATGGTTGTAATGGTTGTAGCCATGTTTTTCATATAAGATATACAAAAGATCACATAATATACCACGCTCGTGGTACGTGGTCTATATATAATAAGAATATTATACTCTTATTACTCTTTTGGGTGTAAAATACTTGGTATATAATAGTATTTATGTGTCACACACAAACCTTAGAGGATTAAGTGGCACTATGTTTTAAATGTATTCGTATGTAACTTGTATTGTTAATATATATATTTATATATATATATTAACAATACAAGTATATCGATAGTCGATATCTTCGTGACGTCATCGCAGATAGTTCAAAAACTCAACACTACATTCGTGAAGGCATAGTAGAGTATAAGCGTATACACATGTAAAAAAAATTTGAGCTCGATTGGAGCAGTAGAAGTGGTCGAAAAATCGATTACAAGATTTGATCATGACAAACAAACAAACAAACAAACGGACAGAGTAAGTCAATAAAAAGCGTGTAATAAAAAAATCCCAATAGCTTTGTTATTTGTATGTTAACAGTTATTCTTTCTATATTAAAAAATATAACATTTTATATGAGAAAGCATAAAATGTGTTCATTTGATTTGAACTAGATAAAAAAATATGTTTTTCAAAATTACAACCAATATTTAAATGTTTACATACCATTAGATAATGATACAATACAAATATCCAAATTTAGTTATAATCATCTGGTGTACCTATTATAAGATATCTATTTAATTTTTATAATTATATATAAATCAAGAAACATGTAATTTATATATATTTTTAATATGTATATTCATTCAACATTTCAAGTTATTATTCTAAAATGCAGTAAGCTAATAATAACGTTATTCATGCTGTAGAAAGGACTATTTTCCTTTGGCACAAGTGTAGCACTTGTTATTATAACAATGGCATTGACATCATAAGAGGTGGTTCAGAACTAGCTGTCAACGTTCGTGTTGTGTGTTTTAACGTAATCAATGACATGTTCGAAAAATCCTAACAATTAATAAAGAAACTACGTACTGTATTTTGTCTACCTGTGAATTATGAACCCAAGCAGGTAGAGAAAACTTAACAAATTTCCGAACATATTGGTAAATGCTTCACTTTTGCCCCCTCGGATTTGACAAAAAAAACTACTTTAATTATAACATCGTAGTTAACAAATATTCCAAACTATTCCTTGTATAGTTCTACATGAGTCTAGGTTTCGTTTAATGTATTCGCAATAAAGTTTAAAACATAGTAAAAAAAAAAATAAGCGGAACATCTATATTTAAAGTCATACAACATGATTAAATAATTATGTTAACAGAAATGAAAGCGGTCAATACTCATTGTGGCATCAATATCCAACGTTTCAGCAGTTACACGCAAGACGTTGCGCAAATTACGTCTCTCTATTTCGTTTCCATAACTAAATGGACTATCATGAAACGTAGTTTTACTTTAAATGTAGTTTAATACACTGGTCGCTAATTGGGAATTAAAGAAAGCTCCACGTTTTAATGAATTGTAAAAACGGTCTGTAAATTGTTGTTGATTTTAGGTGGAATTAGGAATCACGTCACTATTTAACTAATTTCTTATGTGAAAAACAAAAATAAAATTAACTCGATCTACAAAATAACGAAAGCACTGTGATATTGAGACAATATTAATGACATCAAACATATTAGATGAAGCACTATTAATAAAATATATAATATAAAAATATTAATAAAAAACAAAAAGGCGTCCTAACACACAGGCATCAGAACACGTCCTTCGTGTTGATTACAGTTAATGAAAGTAATAGTGAAAGTAATTGAATACCGCTTCCACGAACACAACAATGCGTTAAATGTATTTACAAACTAAACGTTAATTGATAATTATGTACTATAAGGACAAAACTCGTAATATATTTGATTTGTTGCAATAAAATTATATTTGAGCTCAATATATAAACTTCATTTTCATCTGTGTACTGTATTGAGGATGATTCAGAATTAAACAACACATTTGTATTAGCCAGAAGTAAAAAAAAGCTTGTTGTTATCCAGATACAAACTGAAAAGTGTAAGACCAGAATAAAACAAAGCACATAAAATTTTAATTACATGTTTTTCTACGCTAAAAAAAGGGTACTAGTGGTTAAATATAGTACATAATGTATTTCGTATAAAAATTACGTTTCTACTCATTGTACAATCAAAATGAACAAGTAAAACAATGTAAATACTGTATTAATTATTCTTGGAATATCTATAATTACCATATAGTTTCAGTAACTACATATTCAATTTAAGACATATGTATTATATTTATTTGGTCTATGGTATCGTACACACTTAAAACAAATGTTCGTATAACTAAACATACAATAGTATTTAGTAGAAGTTATACTTCTACTGAATTTAAACTTGTTTGACAAATAAATCGAATATCAGTAGATGGCGTATCACATGATACTTATTTTGTATCAGAAACGTTGCACGATGAACTAAAATTTTCACACGGTGATAGCAATCTGATGCCTCCATTGTTTATCAAATTTCTCTAATTTATGAAGTCTTGATCGACATCCAACTAAACTTAAACGAACATTAATGGTGATAAAATATTTATTGTATATGTATTATACTATATTAATGTTATTTTTGTCCAACTTAAGTAGTAAACTCATTTTAATAATAAAATTCTACAATATATATAGCAAACAAAATAGATTTTTTTATTAAGTTTGAAACGATAACTGAAAATCATTTACATGTTTATCAAGTACGGTAATCAATATGTATTTTAATGTAATTATAAACCAAATTGAAAAAAATAGAGTAAACAAATCTTTTATTCAACAATTTAATTGACAGCTCGCTCACTAGATTTGTAAAACATATAAAAATTTGATCTATGTTATAATCAAGCCTTGATATGACAATACTTTGTACAGACATAAAAAAAGTGATGAAGGTATAATGTAGTAGTGTATATGATGTTCCTTTAGACTAACTTGTTGAATCATATTGATGATTTATTTATATATATGTATGCTACCGAAGAACAGGTACATTATAAAGAAAAAGTGATAGCATTCCTGTTACGTTATATTCACAGGCAAATTTTCTCACGTTACTTGTCTCAGACATCCCGTTAAAATTAACAACTTAATTGAAACGACCCAATGAGATTAGTTTATCAAATGATAGACTTGTACGTTTGCTGGTGTACCTTTACCATATTAAACATCTAGTCGAGTTAATTAATATAAGTAATATTATGGATTACGCCATACGCGCCATCATATATGTAGTCAAAAATATATATCGACTCTAAGTTGGGTATACGTTAGGTGATTATGAACTATTTAAATACAGAGAATTTATAGTGATACATAAATCTATACAGTAATAACGCTACAGCAAAAGTCAATATCAACAATAATGTCATTGCAATTTTACATTGACAAACAAACACTGCCCATCTGATGGTAAATGCCCACCAAAGAGTACATGTGATTCGTGAGAGATTCGAAGCAATTATACAACCTTACAAGACCCATAGTGTACGTTGTCAACTTATGACATAAGATGTAAAGTTATCCTGTCATTTAACCGGAACCGGAACACAGCAATGTGAACACTGCTGTTTTACGGCAGAAATTAGGTAAATGGAGGTATTCAAGAGAGACGACCCTGGTCTACTTTTGCTGAATTCGATTTCGCCTACTTTTAATATACTGTGCGTATTTTTTACGTAAACCAATTAAGGATAATTTGTCCATTATCTAAAATCGAGCTCTAAAGCAGTTTAGTAAAAAAATATAGGTCTCTCGATTTAATAATCGTCTATGAAAGTTAGATAATTTTACACAGTAAAGGACAGTGAAAATAAAGTAATAGGTGCAAAAAAATTAAACAGTACCTGCGAATTAGTCATCTTGTCTTCGTTCTACTCTGGTGCGATATCAAGGCATGCACTACGTAAGGCGAACTCCAAAATTAAACAGTCCTGTGCATTTTACTAATACCCATGTACACAAATAACAGAAACAGCTGCCAACAACATGACGCACTGTAACTTAACACTGAAAGTTGCAAAGGAAACAAACGGGATGCATTAAATTTCAACATACAACACTTGCGCTAAGGAGCAAATTAAAATATAAAAGTGTAGCACAGTATAGTTGTGCCAGGTCGATTTAGAAGTTGTGTGTGCGTTAAGACAGAGCGGCAGAGGCGCGTGACTCGTAGCGCGGTCGAAAAAAAAGTGAAAAGATGCTTGATCTAAGTCGTCGCTGCCGATGATGCTGAGAGAAATTAGAATTCGCCACTATTTTGTGTCGATTGATTTAAAAATGCATTAAGGTCTTATTTAAATATTATGTTACATTAGTTTGTCTGTCACACTTTTCCGTGGCACACTTAATACAAATGCAGTCAAGTGGTCATCGCTGATTGAAAAAAATGTTTGTATATATGTTTAACATAGGAAACAAAAAAATAGCTCTACAAAAAGCGGCAAATGTAACACTTTCCCTATTCAAGATAATATTACATGACAGCCAGCAAAGCGTTACAAAAAAGAGCAAATCACAAAAAAATAACGTCTGCAACTAGAACAGCTTATGTCATGGTTCGCGGATTTTACTGTAACGCAAACATTTATTACCTACTTGGATTACATAAGTAAAAACAGTGATAACTCAATAAATTTCTGTTGACCGTGATTTAATAATATCCGCACTGAGGTGAAAACGTGTATTATGACGATTAAACAATAAACAAACAAACTCATTCTGATAATTATTGTTCGTATTAAATTAAATTAAACTGTCGAACATGGTACTGATAAGATTAATGAGTATTTAAACAATGTCTATGATAGGGATTAAATTCAAAGACGATCCCGTTACTAGTTCAGATTAGAATAATAAACTTGTTTTATTGCACCTATTCGGTAAATTATGTCTTGTTGTATGTTCTGTATCAAACGAAAGTGATAAATCTTGCCAATACTATAGAATTTATTTTACCATAGCCTCGTTACTATTATAGTGATTTATTATTTGACTGTACCAGCAAATTTATTTAATTATTTTTATTAGAGAGAACATCGCTGACTAGCTCTAAAACCATCTAAGCCGTATACCGGTAATCTTAATAGTAACGGTTCCTTACCATCTTGTTATATAGCATATTATTAAATAGAAATTCGTACATTTTTACTTGTAAACCATTAAGTCGCAAACGATGATTACCTGCTGCGAATCATATGAAACGATTGTTTTTCTGTTATTTTGATGTACACACAGAAACACGTCAGACTTTACATGTACATTTTGAAAGGGTGTCAATTAAATGGTTAGCATAGTATTGTTATTTCTGTGAGCAGAAAAATATAATCGGCGAGCAGAAATAGCTAATTGGTCAGCAACTCATGGTCAGCAAACATTTCAAAATCAATCAGCAATTTATGTCATTCTGGATGGCTGTAATTATTTTTGTACAGCATATTAATTATATAAGCTGCAATCAGCTGCTCATGTTAATAAAATTTTGGTAAGCACTCAGAGTGTAAGCAAAAAAATGCATTTTGTGCTGCATATAAGAGTAGCAAAAATACTTTATTTGTCATGCCTAACCTAACCTAACCTAAAATGATCATAACTTCAATTGTAAAAAAAAAAAAAAAAAAAACTTAACCTAACATACCAATCAAATATACTGCTTATAGACATGTTTTTCTGCCGCTCAATCATGAAATCTTGCCGCTCAAGTAGTTATTTTGCGGACTGAATGTTTATTATGCAGACTCATGTTATTGTTGGCTGCCTATGTATGATTTAATTTTTGACCATTATCAAAATTAGTTGCGGAACAAGAATTGCTGCCTGTTTTTTTTTTATTGCAAACAAAATCTTTGTATGCTGACCAAATTATTAAATGCTGCTTTTGGGTGGCTCGCCAAATTTTATAATTGCTGACCAATGTAATTACTTCTCATTTTGAAACAGTTCTTATGTAGGTGATAATAGCGGCGATTTTCAAAGTACAAACGTAAAGTTTGACAAGTTGCAGACTAAACTTTTAATACTCGAAAATAATCACATATATATTTGAGATTCCTCATAATCATTATAATTTCAGCTGAGAGTGAAATGTAGGCTTCCCTAAGATTCTCCACACCAATCGGTCTTGCGCTACTAGCGTCCAACGCCTTCCTGCCATCCTTACCTAATCGTCCGCCCATTTTGCCGGGAACCGCAGCATACCATCGCTGCGGTTCCCGGCATATGAAGAAGCAAGCGTTATGTGTGTTTTTGGTTTATAGATACCGGCTACTGAATATTGGCTCACTGTTGAGACCTCCAGCTTTCGCTTCTACTTAGAAATTTAGGTTCGACGAGCGTTCAAACGCTATTGCTGTACTTGTAAGCGACGGACCTTTGAAACGTATTCGTACCGATTGTACAAGCATTCATTAGCATTAGTTTAGTGTGTTAAACACATATACTTTCGTATGACATGGTAAGTTATTCACAAATGGCTCTATTTGCCATAAACCATGGTTAGAATCCTGGACAATCTTTTGGAATATATTACACGCCCACATTAGTAACCTATATAATTGAAGTATATTCGTTAAGGAAAGACAATAAAATGTGTGATATGGTTGTAAAAGGCACAGATATGCAATAATAGAGGAGAATTCATAAAAAAATTGTGCCGATCCTATATAGAGTGGGAGAATTATGTTTGGTGACTTACAGTAACTAATACGGTAACATGAATACATAATATAATGTAATACATCCCACGATCTATGAACCAGATTCATTATGCTGACATTGAGTGTATAGGTAACGATCTGGGATACGACTCCTAGGGGCGCCAACAATCACCAACAATATTGCTTTTTAAATGACTAAAGAGAGACAAACGTGAGCATATTTTAGATATAAATTATAGGTATCAAGTAAAATTTGAAGCTTTGAAGCTGACTCGCCTTATTACCTTTGGTAAAAGAATCGTGTCACTAATACATCAGTAAATCAAACAACATCTGGAGAACATTATAGCATTTAATCTTGTGTGAACTGCTGGAATAGCTGCTGTAATATTATCTGATTTATTCTGCTCTGGAGGTCTGTCGATCCAGTCCCAAACGTCTAGCAGTTCATTGAAGTATGTACTCTGCCCATTTTCATATTAGCTATTAGTTTATCAGTGTTACTGGTTCATTAACAGCTATGAAATGAAAACATAATCAAATTATCAATACAGAACTGATACGTTTATAAGTCCTTATTTATGGATTGTGATTGATTTTTATGTCTGGCCAAAACCAATATAAAGTTTGCAACTGAAGAATGGAACACCTAACTTGCCAGATCATCATACTCACAATGTGTTAAAAAAAGATGTATGAGCATACACTGGATAAGAATTAAACCTCTAGCATTATCTGTAGACATCAAGAGTGGCTCAATTACACAATGTTGAAGTAACTCCGATGCAAGCTATTGTTCATCTCACACATAGGAGTAACTTATAAGTTATACATTCAAACTGTGAGTTTCTGCAGAGCAGTTATTCTGCAGGCAGTCTGGGGACTGTATCTCCAATGCCCCTGAAAGATATAGCTTTGTACAACCAGAAAGTTACCTAAAAATGGGAAATGGTATGAAACAACTTGGTAAAGGAAATAAAAAAAATATTAAGAAACTTTTTGAAATTGTTTTTTATGTGTAAACAAATATTTATATATAGAGTTGGAATTAAGATGAATCCAAATGTGTTGTGATCAGCATAATTTTTACAGAGAAAAGAAGTTGAGATAAATTTTATAGACATGACCATTGTTTTATTTCAATCAACCTGTACCTGAGTGACAATTTCCTTACTCCCCTTATCCCGTCAAATACACCAAGCAATTCTTAAGTAGCCAAAGTTTCTGAGTGAGTGAAATAGATATTTGAGATGGTCATCAAAGAGAGAGAGGGAAGTGTCATAATATGTGTACTGAAAATATGTTCTGAATTAACTAGATGTCAATACCTCTATTCCAATGGATAATTAAGAAAGATGTACAGATTCAATCAAGATTTTATATCAAAAAGAAAAGTTTGAGGAATTTATATTCATGACTAAGCATGCTTAAAGAGATTTTTGCTTTTTGAGAAAGGTCAGTCCATGAAAAACTAGACTAGTCAAATAGAAAGAGTAACCTGAATCAGAATGATGGATATTTGACACATTATATGCATATTAGAGGAATGCCTTATCATGTGTACTGAAAATAGGTATTGGTATTAGTAGGTGTATTTGGGTGTACTAAAAAAAATGTGAATAAACCTTTTATATAATGATGCTGTTATACAGGTAATCCATTTTAAATCCAGTAAATATGCAGACATAGGCTTGATTTTATTTAATTAGAGACATATTGAATACAGTTGTTTAAAATACAGTAAAAGGACATCACCCATTTTGGGCTATTTTTTTTTTAGCCGGCCAACAAAAAATAACTAAATTTTATCATAGGCATAATTATAATAAACATTTTGTATTATGACAGTAAAGCTCGAAACCTATTGGTTAAGATGATAATCAGTCTCAAAGTATTTATTTTATTACCTACGGCTTGCACCCGTCTTGCGTGGTGAGCTCGTGATTTCCAGGTAAAACAAGCTCGCGTTCCGCAGGGGTCGGTGTTGGGACCCCTGCTATGGAACCTCGCATACGACGCGGTCCTTCGCACCAGCCTTCCTCGCGGCGTGAGTGTCGTCTGCTACGCTGACGACACTCTCGTCGTGACGACTGGGGCCGACTTCGGGCCGGTGCTCAGGCTTGCCGAGCTTGGGGTGGCATGTGTCGTGCGGGCGATCCGCCGGCTGGGCTTAGAAATAGCGCCTCACAAAACCGAGGCGCTATGGTTCCACGGCCTTCCGAGGCGCCGGGAACCACCCAGCTGCCGGATCCGGGTGGGTGACGCGGTGGTCCCGGTGGGGCCGTACATCAAGTACCTGGGCCTCACCCTGGAGCTTCGAGGAGCATTTCGTGCGGTTGGTCCCCCGAGCCAAAAGGGTGGCGGGCGCATTGCATCGCCTGCTGCCCAATCTCGGGGGACCGAGGGATGGAGTTCGCCGCCTGTACGACGGCGTCGTGCGATCCGTGGCCATGTATGGGGCTCCCGTGTGGTCGCATGACTGCGCGAGGTCCCCCCGCTGCAGAGCTCTGCTACGGAGCCTGCAGCGGATAATGGCCATACGGATCGTACGAGGCTACCGTACAATCTCGTACGAGGCGGCGACGGTTCTGGGACGCTCCTCCCCGACATCGACATCCTTGCCGACATGTACGCGGCGACGTATGCGTCGCGGCGTGTCGACCGGGGGAGCGATGGGGGGAGCGCCCTGGAACCCGCGCACGAAGTGCCTAAGCGGGAGTGGCACCGACGGATGGTGGCGGCCTGGCGTGCGCAGCTCGAAGTACGGAGCTGCGCGCGCCAGCGGGCCGTCGGTGCCGTACTCCCGAACCTCAAAGCTTGGCTCCACGGGAAGGAGGAGGTCACCTACCGATTGACTCAGATACTCTGCTGCTTCGGCCCCGCGTGGGCCTCCGAGCGCCGAGTCTTGGTCGCAGAGATCGGGCGAGATCTGTCTCCGCCGGCATTGATTGCGGCAATGCTGGCGGACGAGGGAGGTTGGAGGGCTGTGGCCTCCTTCTGTGAAGCAGTGATGCTCCAGAAGGAGGCCGCCGAGCGGGGTCGGGAGATGGCCGATCCCGCTCGAAGAAGGCGGCGCCGGGCTCGGTAGCACAGCTGCGGCGCCGCCGCGGGTCGCCGGCGGGCGCGAGGAAGTCGCGACTGCTACGGCGACCCGGGATGGACCACGCCCCTTCCGTGGCCGGGGGGCGTCGTCGGTGGAGGAGACCGGGGAGGCAGTAGCCTCCCCCGAGGAGGGTTCCCCTCTAGATAGATAGGGGAGCGGAGGCTGGGGGTTCCCGGAAGGGGCTTGATGTTCCCGGGGGCTCCCTACATGCCTGAGGAAGGCCATCCCTGAGGTTTTTAGTGGGTAGGCCTCCCCCTTCTGGGGAGGAGAGCCCCAAATAACCGCCGGCTCGCTACAGCCGGGTTATGCAACTTAATGCATTTTCCTCAGGGAAACAAAAAAAAAAAAAAAAGGTAAAACAAGCTCGTGATTTCCAGGTAAAACAAATATTAAACAGTTATTGTTAATGGTGTGCGAGCGAGAAGACGTTACAAGTACATACATTTACCTGCCGAGTTGCAAGTGTGAGCAAGAGACATAAAAGGTACGCGAGCGAGAAGACGTTACAAGTACATTTACCTGCCGAGTTGCAAGTGTGAGCAAGATAGGGCTCTCGAAGGGCGACAGGCTATAAAACACTATTACTGTACATGTAACATTGGCCGAAGAACCATTGGCTGCTGCTCACACGTCGTGTGCATTGTGTGGTACATGGGGTTTGCCAGACACGAGCCAACGATACACATTGCTGCCGAAGATTTAGAAGATATTATTGTAAGGCCAGGAGAGTTGTAAATATTTACCTGGAACACCAACACCATTAACAATAATGTTTACCTGGAAATCACGAGCTCACCCCGCAAGCCGGGTGCAAGCTGTAGGTAATAAAATAAATAAATACTGAGGCTGATTATCATCTCAACCAATAGGTTTCGAGCTTTACTGTCATAATACAAAATGTTTATTATAATTATGCCTATGATAAAATTTAGTTATTTTTTGTTGGCCGGCTAAAAAAAAAATAGCCCAAATTTGTATGAAGCCTGAATGATGTCCTTTATTGAATTAGAATTTATTGATTCAAGTAGCATGTATTAATCTAGGATTGAGAATATTTAAATTATGTCCAAAAATTTTTTTCATAGGAAATTTATTAGTAGATCCTCAAAATTCCAAATTCTTTTTGACAAATATTAGTGTTTTGAGGCAGTCATCTAAGCATGGATTCAATGTAATTGCTATGATTGAAAAGCTTCCTACCATAATGCCTTTACATTAAATCAACTTCATTAACATTATCAATTTCAGCCCAAGTGTAAACTTTAAAGACAACTTGAAATTGTAGAAAGCACATAATAAATTCTAATAACATGTGGTATAGAGAAATATTATTATCAAAATATTAGAGATGAAACGGATAGTGATTTGGCCGGATACCGGATACCGGATATTCGGCTAACTACGAGGCCGGAGCGCCGGATATCCGGCCACCGGATATTCGGCCGCTTATCGCGTTTCATATATGTGTGTGTATGTGCAAAATAATCCGTTACTAATATTATAAATTCAGTCTGTTTGTCTGCTACTCTCTCACGCCTAAACTAAAGAACTGATTTTGCTGAAATTTGATACAGAGATAGATTAGACAACGAGAAACAATATAGATAGGCTTAAAAACTTTTGTATTCCCACAGAAAAGCGCGATATAGACGAGTTTAGGGCGTAAAGCACTCAGCGCCACTGGTATCGCGGGAAACATCTAGTATTCGGTATTCGGCCGGATAGTGCCCTACTATCCGGTATCCGGCCGGATAGTGAAAATAGGCCGGATAGGCCGGATACCGGATAGTTACCGGATATCCGTTTCATCACTACAAAATATCCACCATATATGGATATTGAATATTCAACTCACTATTTGTTTTCTAATACCTAACTAGTTCTGTTCTTTGTGATATGTTATATATATAGTATACGAAATCAAAATGAAAATTCAGATCTTTATATGATAACTAGCTTTTGCCCGCGACTTCGTTCGCGTGGACTTCAGGTTCGTCCCATCTAGTCTAGTAATAAGTAAGAAATACGGTAACTAAGCACTGCAGAGCCCTAATCATAGGCCTATAGGTAGCTACTGCAGTATTGATCTATCTTGTAGGATTCAGTCAGTGTTTGCAATGTAAGTGCAAAAAATGTGTTTTTTTTACCTCACATTAGAAACCTCAAAAATTGTAGCCTATGTGTTATTCTGATGTATAAGCTATATTGTGGTAAAGTTTCATTCAAATCCATTCAGTAGTTTTTACGTGAAAGAGTAACAAACATCCATACTTACAAACTTTCGCCTTTATAATAGTAGTAGGATGAAATTCTTAGCCTTTATCTTACCCTAATGGTAAGTGGTAGCTTTTAGTTTCTAAGAAATTCTTTAGTTTAGAATAGAATAGCTTTCTATTCTATTCTATGTAACTAAAGTAAAGGGTGGTGCAACTCCACATAGTATTAAGTTAAATAGATAAGGTAGTGGGGAACTTATTACATATTTGTACAAAAACACATTTAAAATCTAAATCATGACAACTGAAACACAGACTATGTTGAAGCTGTAAAAAAATACAATAGTTATTAAAAAAGTTAATAACAAATATACTGTCAAAATCTTCCCATAGATTTAGTGTTATTAATGTTTCTAGAACAGTAGTGAATGTCATAGTAAGTTGGACAATTTTTTTTATTATGTCTATTTATAATGATTCCACATATTGGCTTTACACTTCTCAACAATCAAGTGAACAAAGGAAACAATTTTTGTGGCAATGTTTCAGCCATCATCTTAAGCAAGCAATCACAACAGTAACATTTTTGACAGCAAAACAAAGAGGTTTAGTGACAAGTGTGCATAACTAAACGTTCTCATTTTGCTATTTCTTTATAAAATCATGCTTATACAAAATCTTTTTAAGTGGTCTGTAACTATGTACATTATTTTATAAGCAAACAATTTTGTAACAATGGAATAAGTAACGAATGATGTCCAAGAGAATAATCAGATATAAATTATAAGATAATCTACTGAAAAATAAATAATAAAATACCATGCCATGTAAAATATAAGCTTTAAATGCAACGGTTTCACCTCAGTAGACCTACATAAAAATGTACCATTAACTGGTATATATATTTATAAATTACTATTTAGGCAAAATAAATATTGACCTTAGACATAAATGTCGGTAAGCAGTGTTTATGCTATTCAGGCACAACATAACAAATGAATTACAGAATGTTATCTTACCTTAGTGGAAGGTTTGTTACAAGCTCTCACATCTACCAGAGCGCTACACTTTCCAGGGCTTTTCTCAGCAATACTCAATATATCCAAGCAGTTACCTTCTCTTAATAATTCATCTTTAACCGGAGGCATATCCTTAACACAATAAACGGTAGATTGCACAATCAATTATATAATAAATGTTCCGCATAAATAATAACTACAGATATTTTTTAAATTATTGTTTCGCTTTCAGTTCCACTATCTATACGAAATTTTTCAAATATAGTAAAAATCGAAGAAAGTAATATTACTCTCATCTACAGATGCAAAAAACCTGCCTGACGTTAAAGAATACCACCAGTCAGTATCTACTACTTAGTCTGTGCCACCAATAGTCTCGAACGTCAATGAGCGAATTCGGTAGAATTGCCAAATAAATCAGTAGATTTGTACCTAAAATTGGTAAATGACAAAAAAAAAAAAAAATTCAATCAAATTCGTTTATTTAACAAAAAATCCACTTATTATTATAAATTATTAACATAAAAATCTATTTATAACTTACAACATAAAAATATTACGTAAAAATCAGCGTACCTACTAACTTACATATAACACTTATTATATTCATATATCATATTATGGCAATTACTAATTTGGCAGCATCCAGTTGATGGAAGACAAAAACTGGAAATTTAGAGATTTTGAAAGAGATATAAGTTGCACACCAAAAATAGAAATATATTCTATCGTATTTTAAACAAATATATCGTTGTAATCAATAATTACGAATAACAAAATAAAATTTAATTACTTTGCTTACATAAATTACAGATTAGTAATACATCTATATTACTTTACTCTTTGGTAATACAGTTTAAGAATGTTGCCAGCATACAAAAAAGTTAGTTCCGTTTCTACACTTTTTTGACAAGCTGTAAGAACAGAGTATGTACCTAATATTTCGAGCCGCGTTCCGTTTCACGCCAGGATTGATAATTAACGCTGATAGAGAGCTATTAATAATCTCCGGAATGAATCACTTAATAGATGTCTCACTTAACATAGTGTCGGGCTTTAAAATAATTCTTTTTTTTTTATTTTATCAATAAGGTTATATGTTTTTTACTAATTAGACTTTAGAATGATGACAATCTGTTTCATTGCTTAGTCCCTACCTTCCTATTATTATTCTACTAAACTCTACAATCAAGTCTGTTTTGACAGGTATCATCGTCATATGGAGACGATATCTCAAAACGGATTTACCTAAGAGTTTATTTGTATATAATTATTTTACTTGACAGTCTGTGATTAAACTTCATTGAAAAAATAAAAATACTCCATTTTTTATTAGGTTATGTTCACTCCATTTTTTTGCATACGAAAGTATTAAGCGTTCTTAAGTCCAGATTACAAATTGGCTCTAAATCATATTTCAGTTAGCAGATATCTGGAAACTATCACAAATTTAATAATAAGGATATTGAATCTGTTATTTGTAGCGTATACAAACAGAATTTTGCGTATATAATTTATGGAACAGTATAAACAACTGTCTATAAAATGTGGCTTTGGAGCATTTCGAATACTTGTTAACCTGGACCTCGGAATATTCCTAATTTTTCGCCTCTTAAACATCTATAGGGAATCGTGATCCAAATTAATAATGTTAGGTTAGGTTACATTTTTCCCCTTTCAGATTTATAATATTTATTGGAATACGGAACGAAACAACAATGTAGATAAACTAAACTAGATTTAAAAAATATTTATTAATTCGGTTTCTACTTAGTATTTACCTTAATGAGGTGAGGTGGTAGCACAACATAGAAGCAATAGAAACTATCGGAATCACAGATGCTTTAGCATATATGGCGTCCTTGTATACTGATTTTAAAACCTTTTTGTTAAAACCTGTCTCCACATAGATGTTTTCGAGGTTATATTTTTATGTACATAGAGAGATGCTGACAGCATTTAATCATTCCTCATCAAAATTTCACAGCATCATGCTGTGAAATTTAGATATGAAAAGAAATGGACAATAATATATATAATTTTGTGTTTAGTCCCTGGCCCTGGTGCATATGATAAGAGTGATGCTTTTGAAATAGGTCAGCTTTGTTTACACTGTTTACGGTTTTAGCCTTATCCCGGTTTGTAATTGATATTGGCCTGATGGCCGTTTAAGCTCATCAAGTAGGCATAAATAATCGACAAGTTTGGTGCATTGGTTGAGTTATACACTCCTTTGTAACGAGTCTCTGATTCGATTCATGCACTGATAACCTTCTAATAACTCATTGTTTTTTAACCTATTATTAGAATCCTTTTTTATATTTTTTTCATGTTTGTTTTGACGTCAATAAGTGCTTGTAAAGACTATGTTAAATAAATACTATTTATATTTAGATTTTTGAATTTCAGTGCTGCCAAGTGTGAAACACATTTGTAAGGATATTGACTTATTTTATCGATTTTTCAATATTTATATTATATATGTATATCGATATTTTACCTACAATTTAACCGAAAGACTATCGAATGTAACTACTTAATTCGAATATATTGTTTGCAATTTAAAAAAAATAAAGAAAGGTCTTCATTCCCTTAATTTTGATTTTGAATATATAGAAACTATCAAATAGAATACTAATAGTTCCTGCCCCCCAAGACAAAATGCCTTTCTATTTGCGTTTTCTATAATAGATAACATAAAAAATGTAGGGAACTGACATTTTCAGTAGATACGTCACGTGACTTGATGACGCTGATAGAAAACTCGCAGACAAGATGCTAACTGTGTTTCTATTCTATCGCTCGTCTGTGTTCTATTTTGACAGTAGAAGAGTTCTATACAAATTCATAGACAAAATGTAGTTTGTGACGTAAAAAATAGATACGGTTCTATTCTATTTCTACTCAACAAAGCGATTGCTCATACCCAATAGATTGATGATAGATTATTTGTTTGTTGTTTTAAAATAGTGTGTTTTTGCCAAATTATTTCTAAAAATGCACATGATAAGGCTTTTGTGGGCAGCTCATACCGAAGAAACGTTGATTCGGCATAGAAGAAGGGTTCAAAATCGACGGCAGCCGGAAAATATTAATGACATGCCCGAAAGTTTATTTATCGAACATTTTAGATAAAGAAATGTTTTTAAATTAGTGTACAGATTTAAGAAGACTAACTAACATAAACGTTACTTACGTTACTTTTGCAATTATAATATTAGTATGGATCTTTAATTTGATAAACTTTTTATATAATCTTGATTGTATAAATATTAATATTATGTCATTTTGAAACAACCGTAACTGATTTGAATTCAATACTGACACTCGCTTTTGTAATGATTAATTGCAAATCTCATACTTACCTCTAAATAAATGTCTACTCAACGATTTTCAATTTCAAATCCAAAGTTTGTTTAATTTTGTCCTAATTAATGTAGGTAAATAATTGTGAAGTACGCACCTTTGAAATGTTTTGAAGTTCCTCCTAATGGCATTTTTTCTCTTTGAGCAAAGGGAATCAAAGCGAAACACGGTAGATTATTTTCTATTTCTATTCTATTTTCTACTGTCACAGTAGACACAGCCATTCTAACAGTAGATACACTTTGTCTAGCATTTTTCGATAGAAAACGCTTAGTCTATTATAAAAGTAGAAATAGAATAGAAAAGACGCGCGTGCATTTTGTCTAGGGCTACTGCTTATTTAGGGTGAGTTCATTATGGTTTTTAAATAGTAGATTAAATATCTAAATTAAAATGGAATCATGTACTTACTCTTAAGCGATACCATTTCTTGGCAAACCTAGGTAGTTTACTAATGCTAATGTTTTTTTTAAATTTGTTGGCACGGTGTCATGCATTAAAGTATTATTACGATTTTAAATAATCAATGCAGACTAACCAGTGTAACCAGGAAGAATAGGAATTCTACGTACATATATAGAAGCTTTGGTCATCTTGCAATCCAAAGTATTCTTTGGGCAGTGTCAGATTAATGAGAGAACTTGTCGCTTTTAATCGGAATTACCAAAAATCTACAGCAACGAGTTCATTTCATTATCTACTTTAAATAGATGCAAATTAACTTTGAAAAATGTTTTGGGTTTTCTTAACTTTCGTCGGCAAATTTTTACAAGAAAGGACCCACTCTGCCGATTGTCTTTTTCTTTCTGGTTCAAAGCAGTACACTATAACTTATAAAATATATTGAGCAGGCAAAGAAAAACAACTAAGTAACGGTCTAATTTTGTAACATGTTATGTATTTCTTTTAATACAAATACTTTAAAAAATAAAAATCCGGCAGGTTATTATATTTCTATTCTGTAAGTTTACCGTTTTCAGTTACGCGTGTGTAAGAAGATATGTGTGTCCATGGTTCAGAAGACATTAAGGGTGGAAGATCATTTACTGTATATAATCAGTAAGGAAACCAACAGCGTTATTCTAATTGTAAGCTAGCCTTACAGTAAATACAATACAATACAAAATAAGTATATAGTCGCTTACACAAGTCAACTATAGTAAGATATATGCATGATATAATTAATAAACAAATTTTAGGTTAGTGTCTTAGGGGAAAAGTCGTATCGCAATGTGGTCCTTATCTCACGTTCTCACCAGAGGGACTAGACAAGATACCTATCGATAATCGTAATCGCATTGCTAACATAAAAAATGTATGGTATTGACATAACCGCTCGAAAAGTCTCGCGATCGGTATGTCAATACCATACATTTTTTATTTTAGCGATGCGATTACGAAAATAGAAAGGCATCCTTGTCTAGGCCCTCAGGGCAGAGAGCAGCAGGGCAGAGCATGGGGGTTTTAGTGGACAGGTTTGGCACTCTTGTCGGGAATGCCCCACACACACCTAATCTCTAACGAACGGCATGGTACGGTACGATTTTACCCATCTGCTCTCGCAATAAATATCATTGTTAAGTATCATGATATATATATAAATTTGTTTTAAATTAAGAATGATAACTCAAAAAGTGGCAGTTCATAGATTGTAAATTCAAATAAAGGAATGTAATATATTGAAAGTCTTTAAAGATTAAAGTTTGATTGGTAAAACTTTTACTATCTGTTATTGCTTTTGTACTATTATTAAAGTTTCTAGTTGAACATTGAAGACGTGGATCCTTAATAAGGGATTGTTTTATAGCACCCAATGGTGGCGGATTTCGCTTCCTAACAAGTTTTCCAAAATCTTCTCACGCGTATATAGGTATTACGTACGTTTAATACGTTCATAATCACGAGATTACATCCATAAAATACTTTTTGTAAAATACTTATATGCGAAATAAAATTCAAACTGATATGTTATAAAAATAATTGTTTGTTTTTATTTAAAAATTTGAACACGACTTATCATGTTAATCGATTGAGATGTTGCATAATATATACTATATGCCTAGATTTAACGCGAAAATAATATAAGGTCGATATTAAAGTTTATCATTTACGATAAGTCAACACTCGACTTCTTTCGGTGCGCACGAATTCCAGAGGGCTGATTCTGTTAATAACACATAGCTGAAATATCTCGAGGCGTTGTATTCGACCAATCATACGACAAGGATTGACAGTAAAATGTTCGATAACGTGAATATGGTCTTTGCTATTGGTCAAATGCGATTGTTCAAGTTAAATTCAGACGTGGCTTATCAGTGGAAACAGCTCATAGTAAACCAGTTAGGACGTCAAAAATAATTTATACACACGAGTCGACGAACAAGCGACGTGAGATAAGTACTTACCGGCCGAGCAGAGCACTTTATAGTGTCATTCCATAGCTCGCGAGTAGCACTTGTGTCGGAATTTTCATTGCAACTGCTACTAATAATGCCTAAAGTTTACAATTTTGGTGCCGGCCCAGCAAAGCTGCCAGAAGAAGTAAGTTTTTGTTTACATTAGTGAAATGTTTAGAGTATATACCTACTTGACATTTTCTAATTAATAGTGTTGACTATCACATCAAATAGGTGTGTTATTTGTGATTATTTTAACCTTTCAATGACTTGCGAGCTGTTTGTTAAATTTTAATATTCATTTGTAGATTTATGACATTATCAAGAATGAATTAACAAATTACGAAGGCACTGGTATAAGTTTGTTGGAAACGAGCCATCGGTCGTCAACTTATTTGAAATTGAATGCGGAAGTTCAAGATGTAGTAAGGAGATTAATGTATGTAACTAATAATATATTACAAATTTATTATTATTAATTTTTGTAGTTGTGTCTATGACAATTATTTGTTAGGTATTACATTCTAAACCATTTTTATATCTTGAGATTGTTTACACTTTTCATTCTTTATCAATATTGTATACCTACCTACCTACGTTATTATTAATACTGGGTCTTTGTTCAATAGATTATGTATGTAAAGGAGATATTCTTCTTGTATTATTTATTGAGCTAAAAGTATAAATGGTTCGATATTGTTTGTTATTATATTTATATTTAATAAAATTTAAAGAAATTATGTAATATAATACTTAGAGAGAAAAAATTTCCGAATTCAAATTAATTGCTTAAGGTGAATAGGGAGATAAAACGCATATAATCGTAAAAGAAGGAACTGTTTAAAAAATAACAAAAAATCAGAACTAGTATATTTAATTTTAAATTAAATAACTCTGGAATTTGTACAACGTTAGTAACGTAACGTTACTAATACTCTGTTAAAGACTATCCTGTAATCTCGATTTTTATTCTCGACACCTATTATCCGATTAATCCTCGAAGTGATTTCCCAAGGTCGACCCCAACTAGGGAAGAGATGGACGGTAGGTTGGGTTAGTTGTGTATTTCCTACATAAGATATTTATGGGGAGGATCCCTCATACGTTCATCGATTAGCTGTCGATAGGTATGGTACTTAGTAGCAGTCCCGTCTACCTCGTAAAAAGGGAACAAAAGCTTTGTTATGTCCATTCAGACTCTCCCAGACACACAACAAAGAAATAAACACGCAGAAACGTATGTACACTGTCAAAACGAAGGCTGTTCTTCACGATATAATATAGGAAAGTGATACTGATAATAATTAGTGAATATAATAATTATAATATTATAAATGTTTCTAAGCGTAACATTATACTGTACCGCAATGGTTATTCGACCCAAATAATTTTTATAAATAAAATTTTTAAACTCTTATTTCTTGCTTATTCTGTACAAAAAATAGATTTCAGTTTATTTTATATAGTTTAGAAAATCGAAAATCTATTTGGCTAAGAAAATATTAAAGAGCACATTAAAGGGAAATATTAATTTGATTAACTTCACTACAATCCACTATGTATTTACGCAAAAAAATACATAGCTTTTATCTGTTGTGGTCTTTTTAAAGTACCAAATCTAAAATCTTAAATCCGTCAATGCAACATTCCAATATGTAGGTATATTGCCATCGCGGATTCATTCGTTATGTTACATAGAATTTTTCCATGGTAAATTTATGCTACATCTTTACTCAGATCTCAAACTATTCTCATAAAAAATCCTATCATAGTCTAGATACATAGTATTTTTTTTGAGTTTATACATTGCAAACATACATATCATTCCTCTTTTTAACTTAAGTGTGGATTTACTTTATGGTTAATGATTCCTAATTCCAGGGATGTGCCTGCAAATTACAAAATTTTGTTTATGCCCGCTGGCGGCCAAGGCGAGTTTGCAGCAGTGCCACTCAACCTCATGTCTAGAACAGGAACGGCCGATTATGTAGTTACCGGTAAGGTTACATCGTATAAGTATATAATAACTAAAAAAGTTTTTCTGATGTTGTTAAATTACGTTATGAATGTAAACAGATATTTATGTACCAACTATTAATACTGAATTGCCTAAATAATATAAAAGAAGTATTACAATATCTTATCGACCATATTTATTAGTTTCTTGATCGTTTACTAATATCATATCGTAATAGATACACACTATCGCTTTTCCATCCAATAATTACACTACACGTAGAAAATAAGACTTGGGGAGTTTTAACAATACAAACCCGATTTCTCTGGAATCTCATAGAAATGTATATACGTTAGATACTCTCGCTAGGGTTGTTTTTATGACTTTCACTTGATATTTACAAACTGTTGACTCACTATCACTCATTCATGTGATTCGTGTAATGTAAACTTATTTTTGATACATCTCTTCTTGCCATTTTTTTTATTCGTCAATAAATTGTGAAAACTCTGCGTCGTTTTATAAGAATAGTTGAAACAAACAATGAAAACTAAGTTCTAAAAACTTAACAACATAATATAAATGCTTTTATTCTTGAAACTTTGTTTGAGTAGTTAAGGTAATTTATGTACGATTAAAACGGTCACTAAATGTTGTTATAGTGGAAGTTAGTTAATTATTTGTATTTGTGAATATATTTATCCATTTAATTATTCATATTTTAGGTGCGTGGTCAGAGAAAGCAGCAAAAGAAGCTAAGAAATACGGAAAAGTCAACCTAGTTCTGCCTCCTACGAACCGCTACACAGATATTCCTGGCCAGTCGACGTGGAATTTGGATCCCAACGCTTCCTATGTTCATATTTGCACAAATGAAACCATTCATGGTACTGCAACAACTAATGTTTTAATTTATAATTATATTTATAACGAAATTATTTCTACTAATAAATACGTAGTTGGTGAAATTTGATGTTCTTATCGGAGACTACTGAAGGTTTTCGATCTAATTTTGATTAAATTTGAATAATCGGTATAATTTGTTTACGAAAAATATAACGTTTTTTTTGGAAAATATATTGACATAAAAGGTAATCTTCAGCGTGTATAAGATTATTAACTTTATGGTTAGAGAAATTAGTAGATAGCAAGATATCGTTCCTAATAATGACAATCCGATATATTTCAATTAGAGGTGTGAACATTCTAAGTTACGATAGGCCTAGTAAAGACTTGCAGTAGATTTTTATTTGTAGCTTCATCCTTAAAGTTCCGCGTGTCGCCGGCGGGCGCGAGGAAGTCGCGACTGCTACGGCGACCCGGGATGGACCACGCCCCTTCCGTGGCCGGGGGGCGTCGTCGGTGGAGGAGACCGGGGGAGGTAGTAGCCTCCCCCGAGGAGGGCTCCCCTCTAGGCAGGGGAGCAGAGGCTGGGGGTTCCCGGAAGTGGCTTTATGTTCCCGGGGGCTCCCTACACGCCTGAGGAAGGCCATCCCTGAGGTTTTTAGTGGGTAGGCTTCCCCCTTGTGGGGAGGAGAGCCCCACATAACTACCGGCTCGCCACAGCCGGGGTATGCAATTTAATGCATTTTCCTCAGGGGAACAAAAAAAAAAAGGTTCATCCTTAAAAATGAAGACTAACTTACGAATTTTCTTATAATTTATTTATTACCCAAATAATAAACAACGGATAAAAACCAATCCTAGGATAGAAATTAAAAATATAGAGAGATTTAGTAGAAAAGGTTTTTTATTTTGCTATTTTTTTATGTAGATTTACTATTTTATATTACTTCTTTATGACTAAGTTTCAATAGAACAAAATGAATTTTAGAATTTCTAACTTGATTCAATTTTAATTTTTCAGGCGTAGAATTCCACGATATCCCAGACACAAAAGGGGTTCCCTTGGTAGCTGATATGTCATCCAATTTTATGTCCAAAAAGGTCGACGTTTCAAAGGTGAGGTTGCGAAGTTCTTTTTTGCGTTTAAATTCTATAATTTCATATATTAAAATGTGATTATATATTTTACAGTTACAATTTTATATATTTTTGCAAAGTTCAAATCAATTCACATAATCGTACCTAACGAACGTTATTACAGCTTTCTACCGACGAGTATCAGGTTTCTAAGAATGATTAGTTTCCTAGCAACAGCAGTAAGCCTCTTTTGTTAAAAGCACAAAACGGTTTCTTAAGAAAAGGGTCAAAAGTACCAGTTATTCTTGGAAACCACAATGTTTTCATATTTAACTAAATTGAAACGTATAAAAAATACAGCACCAAAATTTTTACTCATTGAAAACGCAATACATGATTTTTAAACTTTCAGTTCGGAGTTATCTATGGAGGAGCACAGAAGAATATTGGTACATCTGGAGTGGCGTTAGTGATCGTGAGGGAAGACCTCCTCAGTAATCCCATGCCAGTTTGTCCTTCCGTTCTCGACTGGACTCAAGCCAATAAAAACGATTCAATTTTAAACACCCCACCTATGTTTGCGTAAGAATATAAGTTTTAACAAATCTTATGATATTTAAAGTTACGTTACAATTAATTTTTATTAATCTTTCTGTTACTAAATACAGTATTATACAACTATGATCTCAATCAAGCATTATTAAGTTGATTAACGAAGCAGTTGAATGATTTAGATCACTCTTCCTTTCAGGATCTACATAATGGGCAGAGTGCTCCAATGGATTGAGAGGAAAGGCGGCCTAGATGCTATGGCTGTGGCTGCAACAAAGAAGTCGTCACTAATATATGATATTATTGAGAAATCTAACGGTTTCTACTACGCGCCAGTGGCCAAGCATGTGCGGAGCAAGATGAACATTCCATTCAGAATTGGGTCTTCCGAGGGCAACGATGCTCTCGAGAAAGAGTTTTTGAAGGGAGCGGAAGCTAGAGGTCTTATCCAGTTGAAAGGTCATAGGTGGGTGTAAATTGACGCAAAGCTACTAAGAATAATAAGGCGTCATTCTCTTTAATTGATATATATATATATGTATATGTATATAAATTAAAGACTATAATTATATATAGATAAATACATAGAATCACCTTTACTCCTTGAATAGAGGCAGAGTTGTAATAACTACAAAGAATAGTAAATTGTATAGTATTTTATTTACTAATATACATATACAGCATCTAAAACGCTTACTTGCGATCACGTAGAAGATTAAATTATAAGATATAAGCAAAATTATTAAGTAATTCAAACTTAAGCAAATTAAGTAGAATTTTCTACATTCTTAGGAAGTGCTTGTATTTTGATCTGACTAATTAAGAGGAAATTTTGCCGTTTCCCGTTTTACTACCAATTCTTTAGATGAGAAATATAATATAATAAAATAACAACAAACCTGGAGACCTATTTTTGAATTACGAATGCGATTACGAAGTCACCGCTGACTAAATAGTCAGCGGTGACTCTTAGACAAAGACTCTTTTTTTTTTGGTCTGAGCGGTGACTTTGAGATTTTTGAAAGTCGATCGCAGAGCTGCCAACATAGATAAAGTACCTACACACATAAATGTACGAGTTCGGTTCCACGCAGAATGTAGCTGCTGCCGGTTATTGCCGGCTTAACCATTATGGTTATATATATATATATATATATATATATATAATATATATATATATATATATATATATATATATATATATATATATATATCTTAATATATATATTTCTTGTGTGCGTGTGTATGTGACTGAACTCCTCCTAAACGACTGGACCAATTTTGATGAAATTTTTTGTGTGTATTCCAGGGGGCTTGAGAATGGTTTAGATTCACAATACGGTCATATAGATATTGTTTTTCAGCTAAATTATTTATTTAAAAACATTTGAGACAACGTGAGACAACGTGACATTTGAGACATTTGACATTTCATATATATATATTGTATATATAGACTGAAAAATCAAACAAAACACAGATAACATTTCCACAAGTATGACTTGATTACGAGTGGGTGAGGGCACTCGTAATGAAATCACACCTGTGACTAAGGTAGTCACATCAGTGATATTCAAAAATAAGAATTATTGAAAATCGGTGATTATTAGTCACATCCGTGATTTCGTCAGCGGTGATTTCGAAATCGCATTCGTAATTCAAAAATAGGTCTCTTGATTCTAAAATACTGCACAAATAAAGTTTCAGATTACAAACTAAATAAAAAAGTTTTTACTCACATTTTTAATTAATTTCCTTTTTTTATTAGATCGGTTGGGGGTATTCGCGCATCTACGTACAATGCAGTTACGATTGAGGAAGTTGAAACATTGGCGCAGTATATGAAGGAATTCCTTGCGAAACATTCCCACTAATTAAAAACAAATAATGAAATTAAATTGTCTCCTTTTTATGATATTCACAAAGTTGTTTACATTTGGCTGTGCTAATTCGGAATTGTTAATACCAACCTAGGGTAAATATATTTTTAATAAATGTCATTATAATTTTAATTATAGTTTTTTTATACATCTAATCGTTTTTTGCAGCTTAAGAAACAGCTTTGATCAAAATTGCGCAATTTAACACAATTGCAAAACATTTGCAATTTTAATGGAGACTGACCATACTTATTTTGCATACATATGTGAAGTTTGTGAACGTGTATTTGTGTTTAATGTACATTCTGCAAACAAAAATATGTCAATATAGAAAATGATGCATCATTCAATTAATTTGACATATTTTATTTACGAGTTATTAGTTTTGGTTATTAGTGTTAGATGGATAACATCCGAAAGTTATACCTTTTTTTTTTGTTTTTTT
This sequence comes from Scirpophaga incertulas, assembly GCA_036419045.1. NCBI lineage: Eukaryota > Metazoa > Arthropoda > Insecta > Lepidoptera > Crambidae > Scirpophaga > Scirpophaga incertulas. The sequence goes on along the minus strand of CM071638.1, from coordinate 14,978,947 downwards.
TGTTCCCCGTGAGGAAAATGCATTAAGTTGCATACCCCGGCTGTGGCGAGCCGGCGGTTATGTGGGGCTCTCCTCCCCAGAAGGGGGAGGCCTACCCACTAAAAACCTCAGGGATGGCCTTCCTCAGGCATGTAGGGAGCCCCCGGGAACACCCAGCTACTTCCGGGAACCCCCCGCCTGCGCTCCCCCGCCGATACAGGGGAGGCTAATTGTAGATTAGGGGAGGTATTGACCTCCCCTAGGATCGGCCATCTCCCGACCCCGCTCGGCGGCCTCCTTCTGGAGCATCACTGCTTCATCCGAAAGTCATACCTACATATTGTCCTAAGAATGTCGCTCGACTATTTGGTCTAACCTTCACTCATCATGGACCCGAGGGGAAGAGCAAAAGCATTCTGTTATTTGGTACTCAATAATTAGGGATTCCCTGTCTACGATAAATAGGGCTTTGATACAGACAATGCCTATTTTTGAAAGAAAGTTTTATTCGTATGGTAATATGAATAAACATTCGTTTTCGCAGCAAGATACTCTACAAGCAATGGCAAACGCCACGTTAATGAAATGTAAACAGGTGTTATTGCTGTTACAGCTGTATGGTGTATAGAACTTAAGCGATCGCATTGACGTAATCATTGCAATGTATAATTTAAATAGCTACTGGTAGCATAAAGACCGATTCACACTTATCAGAAAACAGGATTCTTTTTAATAATACTGCGACCGTGATAATTCGTATCAGTGTCAGTGACGGGTCCATGGTGAGTCGGTGACATAGTGCTCTCGATGACGTCCATAGAGAATGCATGAAAGAATAATCATTAAAAAACAAGTCGGTTTAAAATTAATATTTTATTTAGACATTTTTTATAAAATATTTCTTGTTAAAGTAATAATCATTGTTGTAATACATTGTGATGGGTGAGTTTAACATAAATTCTGATAGCGACCCATTAAAAAAATGAGTATTGTTTCTATCAACGAGGATAGTAAAAATTCTTCTATCAGTATTTTGAAGTATTCATAAAAATAATACAATTTGAATAAACAGGCTTAAGATTAATATCGAGTCTTATTACAAAATATTTTAATATAAAAATAATATAATACATTGTGTAATTATTTTGCTTTGTAGTCAATTACTATAAATGTATCTATAAGTACATTTTTACATACATAACTCAAACATACCCTTATACTATACATGATGAACATTTAAGATACAGTCCAGTTTATAATACAAAAATAAACCCGACCTACTATTCTTAATTTATTATTACAGTGGAAGTATTAATCGATTTTTAAATATTTTTTTTATATTTGACTTTTTATTTTACTTAGTTCGTGTTTGTTGGTTTAACAACGACTCGACGGTTCTTACTGTGTTTGGCCTCCTGTCTTAGTTATTTTATTTGTTTTTCATTTTATAAGGTAGGATAACCTAAACAGAGAAATAAGTAACATAAACCGAATAACATTCCTCCACAGAAGTAAATAATATAAAATGGTTTATGATACATAAAAATTATGGCTAACGTAATGCAAATATTTAGCTAAAGTAATTGCCATTATAACTGATGTAACCGTGATATGGAAGGATATTATTCAGTTATTTACCTAAAATAGATTAATACTGCCACTGCAACGCTAACATAAATATACAAATACATCAATAACGTTATATTTACATTGCAACCGGAATTGTATGAATATTACAGTTTTTCATTTTGTAAACGCCCTGCTTTGATATGGCAGTGTTTGCCTAAAATACTTGAGCACTTTTCGTTGATCTTAAAATCAGAACATCAACACATTCACTGTTTTATATCTTTGTAGATGAAGAATAATATCTATGGAAATGATTCTTTAAAGGGTATGCGGTACCTGTACATATTAAGTAATTCAACAATTTAATTTAATTAACTGAATACGTACTGAAAATTACATAACATTTTCTCATTGCTTAATTTATATTATATAATAACTGCAATAAAGACATTATTTCAGTTATAATATATTAACTTTATTGAGTATTTTGGTGGGGCTGTATATGTTAAACAGTGAGTGTGTTAATTCACATTATTTGTTAGCTATTCTAACACTTATATCTAAAGAATACAAATCAATACATTGGATCACTCTCGGTTACAGCCGCGAGCATAGGCTTCGTTAAACCAATTATTTATTATGCATATACATGAATTGTTTTATATATACGAATGTGATATAAAGATCTCCATCAATCACCAAAAATGAAAATACATGTTATTTGGCCTATGCTCGGGGCAACTATAAACCGTTCTCACGTAAATTTACTAGCCTGTAAGCCAACAACAAATCTAAGTTAAGTTTTGACTCATTTACAAAGGGACTGCTAAAATGATCCCTAAATTCGAACGATTTGCTTCCGTGGTCGGCTTGTAACAAAATCAGACTAAACGCCCAATAATATTGAAGATTATTGGTCGGACATAACAATTGAAACTAGTACGTAGTATTATGTAAGATTGACCAGAATACAACGAATCGAACTATTCTACTTTACTGACCTTCACTGTCGCTGTCACTCTTATCTGGAACAAACAAACATTTGTTAATGAATCCGTCCGGCGTATCATTGCATCAGTTGGTGCGTAAGCTGGGTCGCAAACGTAAGGCAAACATTTTTCACCGTCAGGGGAATCATTCGAGGTTCATAACTCATCTGGGTAGCCCCTGTCTATTTCACGCTGCTTAATTATCACATTATCAGAGAAAAAGTTTCTAATGACAGTAACCCGTATAATACGTGAGATAAAAAATATCCGCGTGCGATAACAGTCATAAGAGATAAGTAGAGGAATCGCATTTAAATACAATACCTACATAAAACATATGTAGGTACTATGATTATTGTTATTATAAGTAAATCAAACTGTAAATAGTTTTATAAAGCTGAAGTTAAAATATTGAAAGAATTTTATTTCAACTAAAGTCATTTGTCGTTTAATATCTATCTTTAAAGATCTAAGAGAAGTGTTCATTTGATTGTCAGTTACAGAACTACAGAAGTATGCAACAATAAAATCAACTACCACTAAAAGCAGTGAGTGCAAGCTGTAAACGAATAATTACAGTGCATACTAAACTATGTGCCGAAATACTAACCTTTCTTACCGGGGTACGCATGCCTCTTTAATCTGTCGTAAAGGTCCTCCTTAGTGCCATAAATGCTCGCGTTGGATCTGGCTAGACTGTTCATCTTGCCGTTCATTCCATTGTGTAAGCTCTCTTTCATGTAGGTCTCGTTGTAGAAGTTGGGCATTTCCCAGCCATCTTCCTCGTCGTCATAGTAGTGCGCGTACGTTGAATGGTGCGACGGCGCTATCGACTCCGCGTACGGCGTATGCGCACCGTAGTAGAAATTAACTTGCGACCCATTCTGGTCTATAGCTGGTGTTAACGTTTTCTTTGGTTCTTTCCTCTTTGTCGACCTATGGAGAATTCATTTATTATATTATGTTTCATAAAAAATATTTTGTTACTTCCGTTGGCCTGCTCCTCATCTCACACGGCATTTAATTTTAACTTCCTCTGACTTTACAGAATGACTTTTTAAATTTGTCCTGGGAATACACATATTATTTATCTAATTGTAAATTGATAAGATTTGTATTTCAGTTTGTAAACAAAAAAATGTAGGAAAAATATTTAATTATGAGAGACGGTAATGCGGTAGATAGGTATATGTGTATGCGGTAGAGAGCACGTTATGATTTACTGAACTAACATAGTTTATATGTTACGCAGAATAATGATTGAGCGAAAAGTTAGTTAATTTATAATGTTGTAATATTATATCAATAGATATAATACTATAGACTACTCTCAGAACAGGTAAAAAAATAATTAAAACTGTCCAGTTTCATACAATTAGTTATCTTTGGTATTTGTTAGTCAATCGTCTTAAATAACGCGCCAACTTGGCCATTCATTTACTGATAATAATCAGTAAAGGGGTATTATGAATTCCCAAGAAAAAATTGTTATGTTTCTTAAATATTTTTGTTCTCTTGTTATAAATCAAAATATAATCACAAAAGTGAAAGAAGTATATATATCAGCGTACTTTATTATAAAATCAATTTTAATTTATGTAGCACTTATACACAAAAGGTTTCAAGGATGTATGTATTTTACATAATATCTTTTTGAACAATTTTAAAGTCGTTAAAGCATTAGATATATATCGTCATAAATATGTATCATATATATATCATATATATGATACATATTTATGACGTAACATGTTAATAATGTAAATAATAAATAATTTTAATCTGAGTACTTAACCGATCTAAAACACATTTATTCAACAAATATTTTCCCTACAACGTTTATTGTAGTTTCTTGATTTCAAACGAGGTATTTATGGATATTACCAAATTAGCCGTTGGCACCGCTAAACCGGTATAATGGATAAACGATGAAAATCAAAGGTTAAAAGGCGATAACAAACGTAACTGAACAATAAGACGTGAGATCAAAGGAACAGTAATTATGCTCATAATTACCGGAAAGCTATACAGAGGGATTTAATCAGTGTTTAAATTTGTGTTAAAGACGTTGTTATTACATGTTGCCGTGTGAAGATATATTAATATTATTATTAAAGATCAATTAAATATCAATTTCAGCGACTCAAAAAAGATTCAAATTAATGTAAGTTTGAATATAAAAATAGTGTGTGCTTTTGTTAAAATTTGGTATGGAAATAATTTGAGAACCAAAGAAGACAGGATTACTAGGATATAAACCACGGGAAAATAACTCAACCCTACGAGTAGATTTAAAATATCGCGGGTAAATCCGTGGACTATCGAAGTTTAGTTCAACTAAGAAATAAATAAAGTTACAGTTTTTACTGGTGAATTCCACTATTAAAAAAATAAAAGATCATAAATAAATAAATATTTCTTACACTTACACCAATTAGCCTTTTTTTTTGTGTTTTTTTGTTCCCCCTGAGGAAAATGCATTAAGTTGCATACCCCGGCTGTGGCGAGCCGGCGGTTATGTGGGGCTCTCCTCCCCAGAAGGGGGAGGCCTACCCACTAAAAACCTCAGGGATGGCCTTCCTCAGGCATGTAGGGAGCCCCCGAGAACACCAAGCTACCTCCGGGAACCCCCAGCCTCCGCTCCCCCGCCGATACAGGGGAGCCCTCCTCGGGGGGTTACCTCCCCCGATCTCCACCACCGACGACGCCCCCCGGCCACGGAAGGGGCGTGGTCCCCCCCGGGTAGCCGTATCCGTGGGCGCGATTTTCTCGCGCCCGCCGGCGACCCGCGGACACCAATTAGCCTAGCCCAAAGTAAGCTTTTTAAGGATTGTATTATGGGATCTATGGTAACGGATAGACATACTAGTATTATACAATATAAATAAATAAATTTGGTAGAAATTTTTGACAACAACCATGACTAAGGTACCAATGCTCGCTTTCATCACGCAAACATCTGCCCCTACCATCATACCTACTTAAAAGAACTACGATACATTTGGACTAATTGGACTATACGAATGAAGTGACGTGAATGAACTAAGCGATAAGGTGACTCAAATGGACTACTGAAGTACTGAGCCATGTGAACTAAAAGGACTAAGTGAACTAAATGAGTGATATACATCATCTAGTCCAGTCGAAGTATATCATTCTTTACACTTGAGTGAAGTATTTTGCGCACCTCTACATCAAAGGGATCTAGTGCCTAGTTAAGCTCACTAAGCGCACTAGCCAATGGCTACATTGGCGCAGTTTCATTGCGCAGGGCGCACACGGAGAGCAAGGATGTATTGTGCTTAATTTATAAGCTGTAATTATAATTATTTATGCTCCAACAAGACTCTTCATAAGGACTCGCCTCGATGTCACTTCACTGTATCTGTTTTTCGAAAATCAACGTAGTAGACGAAGCGGTTAAGGAATAATTCGGAAGTGTTAGTACTCTTGCAACCTCTACTCATGAAGTCTCGTACTATGAACAACTAGGAGGCACCTCGCGATGATATGGAGCCGTCGTTAGAATTATTTCAATCAAACGCATTGAGCCTTTACGTAATGTATCACCCATTCTTTGTCATTTCCGGTGACATTCGAAGAATTTAAAGAAAAAAATCCTAACTAGATACTATTTTATTTATTTAAGTAAATGTATATAATAAATCGTTAAAATCAGGAGCAGGTTATAATAATTTAATCTCCATTTTGTCAGTTACTATACTAGAATTTACCTCTTAACGGCACGGTGTATGAATGTACCATCTTACAAACACGTTACCTATGCATCTTAATGTACACTATAGATAATAGAGGCAATCATTTGCCAATGATATATGCTTAGAAAATTTTAAGCAGTGCATTGCTAATTTCTGTTTTAAGCAAGCTAACTATATCGCATTAGAAATTGAAAAAATAAATAATTTTAATCTATTCACTATAATTGGGTATCATTTATAATGCACTGAACTGTACACATGAAATTCGAAAAACGAAAAAAAAAAAGACATATAGAAAGATCAATTCCGGGTTTCTCATGCGTGACGAGACTATAGCGCTATAGTTTGACTGACACTCCTTATCAACTTTTTAAAGTTAAAGTTAAAACTTTATAAGTACCTGGCGCAAATCATCCATACGAGCAAGACTAGGAAGATGATGAATATGACGCCGCCAGCAACGCCGCTGGCAATGTATGCGAATTCGCTCTTGTCTCGACAGTGGCGGCCGGTGAACGAGCCCGTGCACCTGCACGAAGGCTCGCCACGCAGATCCTTTACGCATTCACCACCATTGTCACAGAAGTCCAGACAGACGTCTGGAAAGCGTGAAAATAAAAATTAAATAAATAATTAGTGATTATAGTAATGAAAGTAGTTTAGTAGAACTAAAAGTTCACCATAAGCAATTATAAAACCACCGGTTATCCACGCAGTTCTTCTGCAGGCTTTAAAGATTTGAAGAATTGTGTTATATCGTACAGAGGCCGCCTTTGCGGTGACCTGTGTAAAAGTTGTTCGAGCAACAAGGAGTGGATTCTATCATTATAAATTAGTCTGCAAACGTGTTGCTAAGTTAGTCATGGTATGAACATTTATTGCAATAAAGTTTGGGTGTTATGTTTAGAGGTTAGGATAATAAGCTTTCTTGAGCAATAAAAGTATTATGAGAAGAGTAGATAGATACAACTCAGATGGGCAGCGTTCGAGAAATTACGCGGCATATTCTCGGCCCAATTGTCAAGTTGCCATTGATGACTTGTGCAACCGAAACCTGGCCACTCACAATGGATAGTGTATTAAGGAGTAAGGAGGCTCAAAATCACCCAAAGGGCAATGGAGGGGGCAATGCCCGTATTTTCTCTGCGTGATCGTATCAGAAATAATGAAACATTGCTCGTAAGATTGACGGCCGTAGGGCCGAAAAGGTTCTCGAGTGCCAGGCATATGCCGAACATCGCAGCGTTGGTAGACGTGCCACTACATGGGCAAACGATTTAGTAAGGGTCGCAGGAAGTTGGACGCCTGCAGTGTAGGAATGACAAGTGTGGAGATCCTTGGGGAAGGCCTATGTCCTGCATGATGAATAGTTTTCTCTTTTTTCAAAGACGACCAGGTAAAGTTATGTCATGTTATCGGAGTTTCTCTACCAAGTTTGTGTGTTGTTGTGTTTTGTTCCGGTGTGAAGGGTGAAATTACTGGGCAGTGAAATTACTGGATACTGTGAACGTACTCTGTGGTTTTGTGAGATTGTAGATTTGCTTTGAATCTCACAGGCACCATATGTACTATAGGCGAATATGATCACTTACTATTAGCGGGCAGTCTACTTGATTATCAACTTTTGACATTTTGATGCATCTGACGTAATTGCAATTGCTGAGCGTATTAAAGATAAAAGATCCTGGTTTAATAATGTTAAGTTCAATGAGAGTAAGGTCTTCATATTTGTAAAGGTCAGCTTGTGAAGGTCACGGGACTAACGGTGCTACCAATTGGCCATCGAATGGCGGCCCTATTCTTGTATGGCGTAAAAATGTCCAAAAGTATAGAAATTGGTATATTAAAAAAATCTTCGAGATAAATCTAATACATTCTAACGATCTGATAGCTATCCAGTCAATATGAGTTCTGTTAATTCTAGCTCACCGACGCAAACTTTTCCAGTTCCGTTGAAGCCTGGCTTGCATTGGCATTGGAAGTCGTTGGTCTCTTCCATGAGCAGGCAGTGGGCATTGATGTCACAGTGCATCTCCGGGCCATTCATGTCGCACGGGTTTGTACATTCCGTCTCGGATGCCTGAAGATATAAGGTTTTGTCTTTAACTTAAGTAAACAAGATTATGTCAGTGTGGCAAGATTATCGTGAATTGGTAAAAATAACAAAGTGAAAAACTAAAAGTTAATGACGTAGAAATACAAAGAACTCAATTTTACAAATGTACAATGTTGTAAGTGAAAATATTATAACAAGAGCCGTTAAAATAAAAAATCGCTAATATTAAATATGATATTAATTCGTGTATTTTGAACAACATTCATTTTCAAATTATAATGGTCTTACCGCGCCAGGCTCCCGGGTGCTCGTGTTTATAGGGCAAGGTATACAACTCGTCTGCTGTGCATCCGATTGATATGTCCCCTTTTTACATTGTGTACATATATTTTGAGTAACATCCAGGAATGATCCTGCAAAAGGCAATTGTTAACTGTTGACAACATTGAAAAGAATACGTGGGCCGTTATAATAGATACATGTCTTGGAATTCAAATGTTAGTCTTGGTCCGGCGTGCCCAATTATTTGCTACCGTTTGGCCTGTACTTTACGTTACATTTCATGACTTACCAAGGATTCTTAACATAGTACCCTTCCTAAGAGACGTCAAATTTGTTCATTTGCAATTATTATCATACGAATGATAAGTTTTTTAGTTTAGACATTACATTACTTTTTTTTTATAATCTAATTACCCATTTATTGGAAAATAATCTATTAACTACGATTTTAATCATACTTATTGTGATAAACCGCTAGAAATATTATTATCAATCGAGCATTCTTGAGTTATGTTTATTTTGTAGGCAGACCTACGTCTGCTTAAAAGGTTATGAAATAACTTGCCAGGTTTGCAAACGGGTAAGGAGCATTGGTCGGCAGAGGCCGCGCCTGCTTGCGGCGTGGTGGTACCAGGCGGGCAGGAAGCGCAGGCAGCGCCGGCTCCTGTCGCGCGGTACGTGCCTCGCGGGCACGGCTCGCAGCCACCGTCACTGCTGATCTGCTCTCCTGTACAAGGAATAGCATATTTAGAAACATTTTAAATAACATTTAATTTGGGTAAATTTGAATGTTATATTTTCATTTATTTTTCTCTTGTTTGTTCTGTTTGAGAAAAGTGTATCATTTGAGGTAAAGACAAGGGCTAAAATCAGAAACATGTAATCTTTTGCATTAGCACTATTTTTTGATCATTCAGTGTTACACTGGAAATTAAAAGTTCACCAATATAATAAACCAGCTAGTTTTATACGATACTAGTGGACCCAACGAACTTCGTCCTGTTAAAAAGATTTGTAAAGTAACAGTAAATCGCATAACCAACCAAATTGCAAAAAGGTCCAAATAAACTATTCCATCTTGTGACTATTCAATTTTGGAACGAGTCATTAAATCCTCTAACGATGTAGATAGATATTATTGAATTTCAACTTTATATAGCGTTAATAAAGTGCAATTGCTTAGACAACAGTGAGTGTTTGCAATATGAACTTTATACAATAACAATAAAGTTCAAATTGACTGTAAGTTTTAATTAGAAAACGTTTGTATGGGAAAAAAGGACTGTTATTAGGGGTTTTCCGATAATTATTCGAATTTTACTTTTATCGTTAAACCATCCTTGAACTTCAACGAACATTTGAAAAAAGAATTGGCCAAATTAGTCCAGGCGTTGTTGAGTTATGCGCTTACCAACACATTTTGCGATTCATTTTTATATACAAGATAAAGATTTATGTAAAGAAATAATTATCAAAAATAATCATTATAATAGTAAATTGCAATAAGTGTATATAACTTTCTGCTTTTTGAGTGAATCTGCAATCGTTATCGAATACATGATAATTATTTTGCATTTTGTATTTCCATTGCCCGCCAGATCATGGCATATTTATTAAAGTTGCATCGACGAAATTAATTCGATTAGGATGGCTGTCCATTGAACATGTTATTATAAAATACTACCTTGATCTCTTGGATACGATAATTCTAGCGTCCTTACACATAAATGTTCACTTAGTACTGCTTATACGCAATCCAACTTATACAGTGCAATATGACTTTAACGAAGTTATATCGGGAAGAGTAATATTACAAAGAGAAAGAGAAAAAGGAATTCCTTAAAATAATTTTATTCTGTCATAATGATCTCGTCACTATTTCTTTAGTAGTGGCTCTGGTTAGACACAATTTCGTAAAATACACAGTAAGTTTTATAGTTATTCCTAGTTTTTAACCTATCAAAAAGCCTAATCAACCTCGAACTCCTGCATTTCCTCATATAAAATACATACCTGATGGACAATCGTCTCTACACTCTGCGGCCGACACAGCTTCCGTGGCGCGGGTAGTCTGTCCCCTCGGGCATGCGACGCAAGTGAATGCCCCTTCCCGCGGCTGGTAGGAGCCGTGCCCGCAGGGGCGGCACAGCTCGGCTTCTGCGTCGTAGTATTTACCCGCCGCGCATCTCTCTGCAAATAGAATTATGTATTATTAAACACTAACTTTGCTGTATCACGCCATTACGCCTGCGGTCTACGTAACAACCACCTTCCAAAAACGTGGTTTTAGTCATGGAAAATACTTTTACAGATCTACAAAGTTACGGAAAACTAAAACTACTTATGTTATAAATACCGCTATACGAATTCTGTTGATAGAAATTTGAGAGGACATAAAAAGCTTCCGAGATACATAATCTAAAAAGTCGGTTTTACGGGCGAAGATTTTACGTGACAACGTCTTTTTCTCGGTAGAATATTTATTGATATGAATATAATTAAATTGCACAATAGGAACAAGAATTGAATGAAAATAAGAATTGCACAAATTTTAACTATAGAAATATATTTTGTTTACTAAAACATTGTACATGTAAACTTAAACTTAACTAATTCCTATTTGAGTGCTAAATAAATTTGAAATTAATGAAAATTTGTAAAATAATAATTAATTAATTTTTAACTAATAATTTACTTAACACTATCAACATTATCAATAGTATGACATAACCTATAAACTCAGTTTCTCAACTTTTGTGTCAATCTAACAATTAATCAATCAATCATAGTTTACGATAATGAAATATCAGTGTACAATTATTTACCTTTATTGTTGTAGTTGTTGTAAATGACGAATCTAAGCACTCCACATTTTCACTACAGACACAGCTGACGATACTTTAACCACACGTGTGAACTTGTATTATGACGCTTTCTTGTTTTTCCAACGCCAAGAACGTTCGAGAAAGACAAAGACAGAGACACAAGCATGCGCCGATTCAATGCGCCTAATTCTCTAGTGCTGCGCGCGCGGCAGACCGATCATAGTTGAGTGGGAGAGAGACGCAAGGCATTCGGCGGGCCTCTCTCTCGTTCGGTGACTCATCGTAACGTTACCGAGCGTTACACTTTTTCATAAGTGACTCCCAGCCGCAACCTAATTTAAGACGTTGTCACGTCAAAAATATTAAAACAAATGTATTTTTATATTGTTCGAAAATTGGGACAGCCTTCTGGAAAAGTACAAGCAAGTGTCTCTGAAGGCCTATTTTTTATCTCCTCTTTTTAATTCAGGTAGTATCAAAGCATAATTCAAATAAAATAATAGATATTTCTATTTCATATTAAATACATTATGGACATGGTTTAAAACTATTAGGAGTATATTGTAACAGTGAAAGAATAACGCAAAAAATCATTATGTGATGTTGTTGTATGGAAATTGTGAAGGTTGTCTAGTTTCAAAATTGGTAGAGATAGGTTATTGAATCTGTCATCTATTAATTTTACCATATACCACTTTGTTAAGCTTTTTTCACATTATATATAATGTTACCAAATCATATAGCTCACAATTTTAATAAGTATAAATTTGAATAAGTTTGATAGACTTCAAAAGAGGCACTTGTAGTTTTATCGTTCAGTAATTTTATCGGAGTTACTAGATGTTCTACTTTTTACAAGCAATTTCTGAGAATAATCCGAGCATAGATTACCTACATATTTGCCAAGGCTTAAGATATTTGAAGTACTTACTGTACTACTTACTGTATATCTTGGCATAAGTTTTGATATGTATATGAAAATATTCAAAAAAAACCCGATTTCAATTCACAGTATTTTGGGTAAAAATTTTGTAAAAAAAACTTTTTATCCTGTAGAGACCCTTCGTTTAAATATATTTTGAGCAAAACGTTAGGATAATTGAAGCTCAAATTTGAAATGATTTTAAAAAGAAAATTTATGATTATTAACTGTATATAATTATATTTTTATCATAGCGTAAAGATGGCGTCAGTTATGTTATCCGTAGAACGTGGGCATTTTTTTGCAGCTTTAGTATTCCCATAGAGACTTCGTAAGGCAGTCTAATGAGTAAAATATTTAATGAGGGATATTTATGTCAATATTACCACTATTAACTACGTAAATTCATAAACGCAATTAATGCTTTAAATAACACTCTTGCACCCCATATATTTTTACAAATTACACATATGGGATTCTCCTATACATAAAGGTGGCACTTGAAGAAGGAACTACTGGGCATATCATATTTAACTATTTAGTGAATTCCATTTCCTTATATGATCTGTTACCTCCCTATGTCCTTTGATCTATCAATATTAAGTGTCTCTTAACTATACTAACATATCCAACAATCCTGACAATCCTTTGTAAATATATCTCTACTTATAACAGTACAATATACAAATCTGACTGTACTCAACACTTTATGTTGTATATGATTGTGATGTTCTGTTTTGTCCCCTTTCAGGTAATCCACAACAACCTTATTTTATATAACTTATAAGTCAAATTACAAATAGTAAACTCAAGTAACAGTGTTTTATCGATACCTTAAGGTTGGCGGTAATGGTTATCAATAACGACCGATTGCCATACTTACTTGCCATACTTATATAAGTGAAGTTCATTTTAAATAATTTATGTTATTAAAGTCAGACCTTTGGAATGATTTCCAAACCTGCTTAATTGCTATTTGCTGAAAAGAAAATAAGTGCAAATACATATTTTTGGTATTTTAGATACGTATCAAGAGTTAACTAACTTCTTAAAATATGTATATGGAACACAAAAGAAAACACCATTAAAATATTTTACGAATTGAAAAGCCTGGTCCTTATTTTGCTTAGAGCGTTGGAGAGATTAATCCCCCCTTTACCACCGCAGAACGCTTTATATGCGTGCGAAGGAATATAATTCTTTACCATTCTCTGTTTTCGCACTGCACTACAACTTATTCAAATATACTGAAAAAAAAATTAAATGTATACGAAGGTTAATGCAAATACCTTTGCAGTCGGCCGCGCTTCTGGCACCTGAGGCCTGAGTGACTCCAGGTTGACCGGCTATGGATGGGCATGCAGTGCATTGGAGCTGGCCAGCTTCGGACTGGTAGGTACCCGCTGGGCACGGCTTGCAGGTGTCACTAGCCGCGTCTAAGAATGTGCCGACGGCGCATGCCACTGAAATATAATTGAAAGTCTAATTTATTTATTGATTAGTAGGTGAGTCGACTGAACTCTACCTAAGCGTAGGTCTTTGGTCTTCTAGGTTAGTGAGGTGATGGCTCTGCTGGAGAGATATAGCGCTGCCTTGTAGAGCAGATATGCGTTTCAAGCGATGCAGTAAACAAAGTGATTACGGTTATATTGATCGGGGCTTAGTTACTATCTGATTGAAAATGACTCTGAAATATAAGTCTCGTTAGTCACCTATAACTTTTTTTCTAACTAATATATTGGAGAACAAGCACACTGTTCACCTGATTTTAAATATCTAGAGTCACATTATTATAGTGAATGTGGTTCGACCAATTCACAATACGTAAATTTTTTTTTAAACACCAGGAAAATTTATGTAGAGCATTTCTTTTTATAAAAGTAAATTAAAAAATCGTAAGTTTCAAAAATTTTGTTTCTTACGACGCATATATTTATTGTATAACAATGTATATATTTCGACTTATTTATATTGCAAACTATTTATTGGTATCCTCGACTTAAGTATCAATACTTATCACGATCAATACGTTTGTGTTGTGAGCCGAAAGCGAATAACTGTGCTTATGTCGTAAGAAAACGCTTTTGACAGTTGACTGATGGTAACTGTGACAGGCTTTTAAATCGCCATTATTGTTGTAAAATAAATTGCTATCCATCATACATTTAAATGTGTACTCAGTGATTAATATCCGAATTATCGATTGAGTCTAGAGCAATTATTGTTTTGTTCTCCGATGAATTTCAATTCAGTCTAGCTAACTGGTATCACAGATCATCATCAGCTTATATATACTAAAACAAGCAATATACAATAAACATGTATGATACACAAAATTTATTTTATTATTCATGAAAAAAAACAAGCGGAGCTTATCGCGAGTTGCCGGTGAGTTGCGACTCTGAGGGTCCTAATATGCTTCAGGATGGCGTACATCACCTGCTTCTTTCCCTTAGCCGGCGGAAGTCGCAAGAACAGATGCTTAAAGGGTGAAAGTTTATTAATGAAATAACGCTGTCGACCTCTCGATACTCGCAGCAGAGACATGCCTCTACATCCTTAGCCGTTTACACCTATGTTGCCCTCTTCGCACTAATATTGAGTGGCGGGTCATCACATTCTACTTTTAGGTGACCGGAGTCTCTCCCCTTGAATTAGTTCGAATTACCATTAAATTGATATACAATAGCCCATAAACGTTTTAATCAGTAATGGCAACAGTCTATTGAGTATAGTATTTGGCTGCGTTTTTTATTGTGTAGATAGAGATTAGACATTCCATGGAAACTTTCACTACATTTGCTTAAATAGTCTTTACGCGTTGGATCTGTATCCCCATGGATGTCTTATCGTGTCTTATAAATGCGTGACATATAGTGATATACATATATTATCAAGTTAGGTATTTCTCCTCAAAAACTATAGTATACATTACCAGCTTTGCTCGACCGACGTAAAATCAAGATATCCAGCAATTTTACTATAATATCTTCACTGTATACTTCAAACCGAAAACCAGCAATGTGAGCGTTGCTGCTTTATGGCGGAAAAAGGTAAAACGGAGATTCACTAATACACGACGACGACAGTTAACCCTTTTAATATTAATTACTTAATTTATTTAGTTTTTTTTATTTAACTATTTTACACAGTACAGGTTGGCTGGAAGAAATCTCTAATAGAGATAAGTCCACCTTTGTGAACCACATTTTTTTACTTTTTTTTTGTAACTAATTATGGCAATAAAGTATATTTAATACTAAACATACCGCAATCTGGCGCCATCACAACTTGTCCCATAGGGCACGCGTAGTCTGACACAAGGGACAAGCTGGCCGGGTCAGGTACGGTGTTCGGAAGAATGTTTCGGACATCGAATTGTTCGTCTTCGAGAATCAGCTTCTCTAATAATTGTTGAACAGTGGAGCGTTCATTGTTACCGTTGTGAATTACTGGGTCGCTGGAAATTATTAAAATATTTTTTTAAATATTCTAATATACTTTCAAACTTTCATAAAATTGGTTTCAATTTTATAAGTAAATGTAGATAAAAAAACGATTTTTTTAAACGTAGCAACAGATAAAAGCTGGAGTAAACGTTGATGCAAAAACAGTAGTTTTTTTTATATTTTTCTAAAACAAAAACTTGTTGGAAGTCTTCCTAACACAATGTAAGGAATACTTCGAATAAGATTGTTAGAATGTAACAATATAAATAACACTAGTTTATCCACGATTTACAAGCGTGAAAGTATGACTATAAAATATAGCACAAATAAGGTGCGTTACATGCAAATAACTCACTTGACAGCCGGGAAAGAGATCTCAACGTTGTACGTATCACCCGCCTGTCGCCCCTCCCTATTGCTGCGACTCCTAAGTGCCAGAGAACATAACATGCAATTGTGTTGGAAGAACATGCCTCAGGAAAAAGTAGTACGAGTTTAGTGCTACCTATTTTCTATCGCTCTACATAGGTAAAGGTGCTTTGTGTTATTGCAACACATGCTTAGTGATGTGCCAGAGATATCTGAAGCTGGGTAGATTCATATCATTTGCCGAGTCGATTATTGTATCCGTATCGGCAATATATGTATTATGATCGCATACGTGGATGGGGTCGGGACAGGTGATCTTAATAGGTAGGTATCTAGATCTAGATGTGTTACTACGATGCACAATCTAATACGATGAAACAAAACAAGTAATCGAATCGAGCAAGTGATGCAAATCGGGTGCCCGCTTTAGTAAATGTCAAAATATCGTAACTACAAATTTAATATAGAGTATTCGGAAAATTTGTGCAATTTACCTCATCCATCTACAAAAGTATAGTTACATTTAATACATCTAAATCTACTAACATATCAGCGTTTAAATATATTGACTAATACAGTCTAATACTTTGTGTTATAATACTTATTTATTTATTACTATTTGTGATACTGTTTTAAATACTCACTCTTCCACAGGGATTATAGCATCGAGAACGTAAGTGTCTTCAGTAGGTGTACTGGGAGGTGACGACACTTGTCGCGTTTGTCTGACGTTGGCTCGGTGATCACATTTAACATTGATATCAAGTTCCTTGCACTCTCGAGTACCTAAAAGAAAGTATGTTTGAATAAAAAGCAAAAAAAGAAGAGGATATAATCACACTTCATAATAACCAAGACTATATGACATATACCCAATTTGTTTATTGAAAAAGGAGTATTACTGAATAACAAAAATTACAAATTCAATTAAAGCTGTTCTGATATACATATGTCGAGCAGTGATATATTAATAAATTGCAGAGTAGAAAATTTAGACACCCTCTTGAATCTTGATTTAGCTATAAGCGTATGCATTAATTGATTCAAATCGAGGTATATTCTTCATTTCAAAAAAGCATAATATACTTGATTAAAAGCATTATAAATTTTATTAGTAGAATTGTCAAACAAAAAAATAACATTGAAATTATATATAATTTTACATCAGAATATATGTAAAACTACTCAAAAGATAGTTGGCGAGAGGATATATGTATGATTATTCACCGTGGGTGAGTTTTAGGGTATTTGATATGTTACGATTTTGTTGTGCCTGCTCCAGATTTGTGCGGTGGAACTCACTGTTCATAATGTAATTAAAGTATGTATCTAAATGCAAAATATATAAAGGCGTACAATTTTTAATAAACTAGCCATTTGGCTAGTTTATTAAAAATTGTACGCCTAGATATTTATCTAAAATATACTAGATCTACTTACTGTATTCTATAAAAAAAATCATATCTATCGCAATACGTAAAGCATTGACGCAAATTTTAACAGACATTTTGTAAATAATTTTAAATTAATTGAAATGTTTAATTATTTATTAGTTCTCTTATTATAATTAAAAAATATTTTTTTTTTGTATATAATCTCTTTAATGTAGAAGTTGACATAAAATAATTTTATTTTGCGTCATTTACGCATCACACGTCATAGATGTGTGATGAAAAAATGTCCAAATATAGATACTGATAAATACCATCGACTGCATACGAGCAGAAGTTCCAATCCCTGTTAAGTTGATTGATTGCAGTGCGTACTTTCTGCCTGAGCACTCCCTGCCCAGCGTCATTGCACAGTACTGAACTTGGGAATAACATTGAAATCTTGAAGACACGTTGTGCTGGAGAAGCCGCTGAAATTCACAAATGAAACTCATTAGGTACTGGATGTGCTCTATTCTTTATTAATAAATCTAATGTTAATGTTGTTTCAATATATATATTGAGGTATACCAAACTTATATATAACAAACTTACGAGAGCAAGCTGGATAGACGAGTGGCAGACTTGGGTCTGATGTTGGTCTCCAGAATCCTTCTGCGCCGCAAGTATAGAAAGGCGGTACAGGTTGTGAGAATCGAAGACCATCTCGGCAAGCGATTTCGCACACTTTGAACTGGCCACCTGCACCCCAGTCACGACAAGATTGGTATCCACCCAGAGGGTCAGGTAAAAGTGGACAAAACTCCGCTGTGACATAAAAAGAGGATAATAATTATTTTTCGTTTGACAAATAATTAATTCGAGGTAATCTATTTTCTTAGCAACTTACATAAAACTGTAACTTTAAAGGTACACATGGCAGTATTTCCCGCAGCGTCGTACGCAACGTATGCTATATCATATGTGCCCCAAGCCAAATTTTGGCCAGGCTTGTGACCAGAATTCTCAACAACTCTAGCCACTCCAACGTTATCACTAAATACTGGCGCATCCCAGCTTACTATTGATGATCCGTTCTTAGCAATTACCCACAGATCGCCTGGGCAGCGGTCCACACGGGGTGGTTCTTTATCAACCTGCAGTTGTTGACATTTGGCCCCAGTATATCCATTTGGACATATTCTTTGGCCACAGTGAGATGGAACAATTCTTTCAACACCGCCGATGATGTCTTCGTAGCCTGCCCACGTCAGTGCTAAGCCATTGTAAAGTACTGGTTCAGTTCGGCAATCTCGTACTTGTTTTTGAATTTCGTTAGTTACATCAAGAGCGCGGTTCCAAATTTGTACTTTGGTGAGATGACCTTGGAAACCAGATTCTGTGTAAGCTTTAGGGTTGTCTGATTGTGGTTTTCCCAAAGTTACCCATACACTGAAAATATAAAATTTTATAATTTGTAATTTTTGTAAGATAATAATTTAATTCTGATTATAATAATAGTAGGTGTCTTACTATTGTGGTAGTGTGCGGCCACTGCCGTATCCTTCAAGCTTGCTAGCAATTAATCCTTCTGTGATGAGTGTTAATTCACCACCGTTATTTCCATCCCAAACTAGAGCAACATGGTGCCATTGACCATCATTTACCGTTGCAAATTCACCAAAACTAAGGTAAACATCTTGAAGTTCAGGAAACAGAGATACTTGAACGCCATTTGAATGTGCTTGTATAACTGTTCTTCTATTTAGAGCAATGTGTGAATTACTGAAATAAAATGTAAGGAAATAAATGAAAGTAGGACTGAACGGAAAACTAATCCCGTAAAAGTATTTGTAAATATTTTCTTACGTACCTTACACTGTAAGCAGAAAAGAAAACGCCACCTTCATCCTGTTGTGTGTACTGGACCCACATTGCTATAGTCAAACTATCAGTGGATCCTGTATCGAATGGTACTACTTGAGCGGCACTCGAACGTAATGGGTCACTGAAGTATAGGTCATAGTCGACACTTATAGCTGGAATAGATACATTAGGTTAAGCTTGAAAATAATATATTTTCATTTACTATCTATAGTAGAAAAGTAGTATTATAAATAAAGTAGTACTCAAGTATTATATATTGATAATTTTTTTGTCTTATAATCGGCAGAGAATGCTTCTCGGTTGAAATAAATGAATTGTAAAAATTTTATAAAACCTTGATGAATTTTTAACATACTGATAAACTTTATGATAGTAGGTGACTGAAGAAATTTAAAAAATAATTAAAATAATAAAATTTATTTAGAAAGTATTAAAATTTTTAAATAATTTATCACTTACTTTTACGGCAATCATCTCCAGTTAAGTTGAAGGGACATTGACAGTAGAATCGTCCAGGTAAATCGATGCAAGTTGCAGAAGGTGGACAGGAGTTTTCTTTGCAGTCAACAATATCTTCATCACAGTTCTTGCCTGTAAAGCCAGGGGCACAAGTACAACTGTAGTCTTCCCCTTCATCAACGCATGTGGCACCGTTTTTGCATAGACCAGCTTCGCAAGCATCAAATTCGTATTGACAGCCAATACCAATATAATCCAAAGAGCATGTGCAGTTCAAACCAGATCCGAAGTCCTGACATTTTCCGCCATGCATACACGGACTTCCAATACACCTTTCAGGTGCAGTTTCACAATGTTTTCCATCGGTTCCACTAGGACACCTGTACAATAAATTATGCCTATTATTATAATTAATTAATCAACATTTATCATATTTATGTTTTGAATGTTTAGTAATTTTAATATACCGACGACATTACATTAAATTAATTTTAAATTAAACAAACTTACACACAGAAGAAGTCTTGGAAAAGATTAATGCACCTAGCATTATTCTGACAAGGTTTATTTATGCAGTTACCGATGTCATTCTCGCAACGTTTGCCAGTCCAGCCTGGTTGACAAATACATTTGTATTCGCCTATTTCATCTCTACAAGATCCTCCATTAAAGCATGGATCAGAAGCACAATCATTAATGTTGTTTTCACACATTTCACCAGTAAAGCCTTCTCGACAAACACATTCATACCTATTGTCCAAATCTACACAACGATCTGTACCGATTGGATTGCAGGGTTCATTAAGACATTCATCAATTGCTGATTCACATTGTAATCCAATAAACCCTGGTCGGCATTTGCAAGTGAACCCGTCTAGCTGATCAATGCAACTGGCTCCATTCTGACATGGGTTAGATGAACAATCATCAATAGTATGTTGACACCTTTTACCAGTATAACCAGCTTCACAGATACAAGTGAAGTCATCAATACTGTCTATACATTGACCACCATTTTCACAAGGTGAGATAACACATTCGTTTATGTTGATATCGCAAGATGGACCTGACCATCCAGGGTCACAAATGCATTGATGTACAAATAGCTTATCAACGCAAACGCCATGTTTGCACGGTTCATTTG
Source organism: Scirpophaga incertulas (assembly GCA_036419045.1). Classification (NCBI taxonomy): domain Eukaryota; kingdom Metazoa; phylum Arthropoda; class Insecta; order Lepidoptera; family Crambidae; genus Scirpophaga; species Scirpophaga incertulas. Next base: position 14,957,928 of record CM071638.1, on the reverse strand, counting down.
AGCATAAATCAATTTTTTCATGACATCTTTTGCCAGCAAATCCAGGTGGACAAGCGCAACTGAAGTCATTTACCAGATCAGTACAGGGAGCTCCTAATAGACACGGTTTCTCAATACAATCGTCGGTGTTGATTTCGCAGAGTTGTCCTTCCCAGCCTGGTAGACATTCGCATTTGAATCTACCTTGCTGAAGTGCTGTACAAGTAGCGCCATTAGCGCATGGGTTCCCATTTGCTGTGCAAGGATCAACCTACAAAGTATTAAATGGGTTAATCAAAAGAGCAGTATAGTTCATATGAATTATAAATATAAATATATAAATTGACAAATATGTAATAATTAATATTTTGACTAATTTATTATTAATTATTATTTCTTACCGTAATGTCACAATCAACGCCAGTGTAGCCTGTTCGACATAGGCAGGTATAGTTATTGAATCCTGGCTCATCTTTACACATCGCCCTTTCTGGGCAAGTATCGTTTCTACACTCAGATCGTTCTTCTTGACAGTTGATACCACCGTAGCCCGTAGGACATGAACATCTGTAGCCTTGAGGAAGATCAGTACAAGTACCACCATTATAACATGGCTGACTTGCGCATTCATCAATATCGATTTCACATCTACGACCCGAAAATCCAGCAGGGCAGTAGCATTGTACACCATGACCTTTAGGTACACAAAGACCGCCATGTTGACATGCACTGTTAGAACATTCTACAGGTATACATTCTTCCAAGCCTGTAGTTCCAGTTCCAACAGTCTTCATGTTTGTAGGGCATTCGTTGCATAATATTTGTCCGGCCATATTTTGATAAAAGTTTCTTGGGCATTGTGAGCAGGGTGATAATCCAGTTGGTGAATATGAACCCGGAGCACACTTTGCTCTGCATTTGTTTTTGCCTGGTGCAGCAGGTTGATATGTATATGTATTTACAGGACAAGCTTGGCAGTCTTTAAATCCACCTACTGGTGGCTCTCCTGTGTAGCTATTTCGTGGACATTCTAAACAAGGTACTAAACCAGTAGGTGAGAAAGTACCATACCCACAAACTGGGACACAGTCAGTAATATCTTTAGAGCCTTCTTCTCTAGTAAATGTGCCTTGAGGACATTTAAGACACGAGCCCTGTCTTGCTTGGTTTTGGAAGAATCCTCGTGGACACATTGTGCAAGATTTCTGTTTTTCACCGGCATATGACCCAGCCGGACAATGTACTGAAAATAAATACATTTCAAGTAAAAGGAAGAAATGTTTGAATATTGAAATATTTTATATATCTAGTGCATTGTATTTTATACTTACAACATCTCGGTACGTCATTTGTATCCATATTTAGTACTTCTCCTACGCTACATGTAAATCCTCGTGAAATAGAGCTCCGAATGGCCCTTAACGGTGGACATTGATTTCCAATAGAAGATACATTCAAAACAGGTTCGATGAGAGCGCTTGCATGTGGAACTGATAAATCAAATATTAGGTTTAAGGTAGACCCGCAAAGGTCATATAGTTGAGTTTGCCTTATAGCTGGTGTAATAGCCAAAATGAAATCCATTTTGACAACATTTTCAGCTAATAGACTCGGCATTACTTTAATAAACGTTACATTAACATTAACATTGACGGCAGAACAGCGCTGAGTTAACCTCTCATTCAAAATACTGTCATACTGTGATAATAAGTCTTTGTATTGTGGTAAACAAGCATTGGATACAGCACCGAGGGCACGGTATTGAACACTAGATATTACATGGTAAGCGGCTTGTTGAGTATCTGAAATGAAAAGTATTGTTTTGAAGAACTTATATGTTGAACAGTCTGAAGTATAATTTAAAAAATGTTTATTGATTTCGATAATTATAGCTGATTTATACAAGCATACTACTACAATCACACAATAAAATAATGATACTCACTTTCAGAAACACAATCAGGTACTACTGCAGTTGGCACCCATTGCCGCTTAGTTTCGCAAATAAATGTTTTAACAGGTTCTCCATCAGTAAATCTAAATCCTGGGCTGCATGTTGCTATACACTGTATTCCTCTATCGCCAGGGAGACAGTTAAGTGCACCATTTGCAGGTGGCATTAATTCCCAATCTACACAGGGTGTCGCTTGAACGGATACCTAAAGAAAACATTTTGATCATACATCATCATTCTCGAATGAAGAATGTTGTAAAAAGTACTTTCATAATAGTAATTGTAAAATACTCACTTGGAAATGACATTGCGCTTTGTTTCCATATTTATCGGAGGCGATAACAGTAACATTTTGGTAACCACGAATGGGAATCACGGCTCTTTCTGGAATAAATCTTAAAAATACTTCACCAGATGCATCAGTTGCATTTATACGTCTTCTGGTCTCATTAAAGTTAACAGCATAACTATCTTGTTTATCTACTAATTCAATAACATAGCTTTGAGGACAACTCAGCTTAGGCGGTGTATAATCTGGTACTGTTATATTCACTTCACAAATAGCCACATTTCCATCAAAATCAAATGCGACATAACGTACAACCATATTATGGAATACTTGAATAGGAGTTCTAAAATGTTGTGGTGTTACTTCTAATCGTGCTATAGCACCGGAGTTATCAGTAGCGGTCGGCTCTGTAAAGTTTATTGGAAGTAATCCACCATTCACATCAGTTTGTACAATAATTGGTTGTTGTGGGCAATTCTGGAAGACAGGTGGCTCGTTATCTGAAAAAGACATATACATAAAGTTAAATTAAATAAAGAGAAATAAAAAAAATATTTTTCATGCCCTATTCCTTACCAACACATGGAGAATATCCATAATCATATCCCAATAAAGGATTGGTAGTTGGTTCATCACAACCCATTAACTCAAATTTCAAACATGCATTGTCCATAAAGCTAACGATGCCGAGAATTACAAATCTAGCTTGTACATATTTTGGCAGCGTTATCATTGCTAATTCGCCATAGTTACCAGGATCTCTCATTGTAAGGTTAAAGTTAGGGTAGTAGATAACGTAATTTGCGCTTTCATTTGTTTTGTAAAATAGTCTTATTTCTGTCGGCCTTCCAACAATATCTGAAGTTACAACACCTTTAACTAATATAGCTTTGACTCTATGGACTTTTCCTAGATCCACGCTGACATATGTAAATGCCTCTTGTTTACCACACCAGCCAGTTACCGAGTTAAGTCTGATATTTCTAGCTTCATAATTAGGTCTTTCAGATGTAGCGTTTATTGCAGAGTCAGGTATTTTTCCAGAAGCTAGACCCAAGGGCTTGATGACCTTACACTCAGGTTCCCTTATACAAGATATAGGTCTTGGGTTGATTAAAATGTACCCTGGTCTTGAACAGCCAAAGAGAACTTCAGAACCATGTTCATAGCTTTTAGCGATTTGGTAACCATCTGCAGGCCTTCCTGGGTCTTCGCATACTGGACCTTCACATCTTAAATCACCAAAGTCCCAAATACCGTTAGCTTGACACCTGACGATATTGTCGTTTTTACTAGACTGTCCAGCCATTTTGAAAGTATTTTGACAACCAAAGAAGAAAGAACTTTGATATTTTGTATCCACAAGGGGGCTATATACAAAGCCGGGAGTTGGCATTGGTACACCGCAATCCTTTCTAGGACATTGTGGTTGGGCTCCAGATAACCAGTAATCAGGTAGACCCTAAAATAAAATAATATTTTGTAAACATATGGTCGTTTAAAGCATCACAGTTTATTTCAATATATGTGCAGAAAACTTACTGGTTTAGGGTCATAAACACATTGTCGAAAAGATGATGTTAGTGTGTTTCTCAGTTGTCTTCCCGGAGATGTACATGTTATTGTGACATTATCTCTATATGGCACTAGGACACTTTCTGGGTCATCACGTATTACCTTCAGTCCATCATTTTTGTCGTCAGATAAAGTAACACAACGAGCGTCTGTGAATAAGTAAAAAATATAATGTTATATATATGTATTCTTTTTTATTATACAATATAGATAACTTAAAATATATACATATTCAAATCTTGAAGTTATACTTACATTGACATTCTGGTGTTGTTCCATTCCATGTACCACTCGAAGTACACATTAATGACGAAAAGCCAGACATAACATATCCAAAATCACACTGAAATGAAATAGTATCGCCAAAATGGAAATCTTTTTTAGTGGATAATAGTTTTCCATTTTCGGGCGACAAAAGCGGTGGGCACATAACAGGGACACAAGACTTATTTCTTTGGTAAGTATCACCATCTCGTTCACCAGTCTCGGACATTTCAATTGCAAAACCAGCAGTACCATTTGTAGAATAAAGTTCATAACCAAGATTGCAAGCACATGAGTAGTTACCTGGTCTGTAAAAGACAAAAAATGTAAAAAATAAATATATTGATTATAAATATGGAAAGAAATTTGCAGCTAAGTTCGTAAACTTTAATATATTTTTCAAATATATTCATGAATGATTTAGAATATCAATATTTTAAAACGATGTAGATAAACTCAATTTTACAAGAATTATTCTTACTAGATTCTTGCAATTATTAATGCAACTTACGTATTAAGACACTTTTGTTCGCAACCTCCGTTGTTATCTGCACATTCATTTATATCTGAACAGTCTAGTCGAGCGCATCCCATTATTTCAAGTTTCAAACATGGTGCACCAACGTAATCTTGAATTTTGAATTTCACAAATTGCGCTTCAATAGGTACAGGCAGATTTAAAACAGATAAGGTAGGCTCAAGAATGCGGAATTCAACTGCAGTGCCATCCGGGTTCGTGTAATCTTTAAATACGTCAGCCAAATCATTTGTATACTGAATTCTAATAGCAGAGGTGAAAGCAATATTGCCATCCGCTCGCATAACACTCATGGTTCTGAATCCTCTGATTATGGTAGGGGCTCTTAGATCAACGAGAATCCAATTAGCTCCAGCTTCTAAGTTGTTGCCACACCACCCACCTCCATTATTCAATCGGACCATCTGTTGATATTAAATTAATTATGTTATATTAGCAATTCGAGATGAAATTAAATCAATAAATAAAGTAATTTGTTGACTAAAGGAATAAGAAATTCAAATATAAGATATATCACATGAAATGTATTATAGCATAATATTATATTAAGATTTTGTCTCAATTCTATCTGCTATTGAGAATTTATCTAGATTACAGATTAAACAAAATGTATTTCTTAATTTGCTATACACTTACTCCTTTGTAATATCCAGACTCTGAAGCTGAAGTCGTAATAGATTCGTCGGGAATAGCACCATTAATAAGTCCAAGGTCTCCGACCGGCCTGCAGTCCAGGCTTGGTGCAAAACCAGGTCTGCAAGGACAGAAGAAACCACCTTGTGTGTTTTTACATTCTGTAGAAAGACTGTCGCATTGGTTGCTAGAACACTCATTGATGTCATCGCAAGTTGGGGCTGCATCAAACTCCTGATTTGTTCCGCATTTCAGCACGCTCGGTCCATTAAGTCTATAACCTGTTTTGAAAAGAGGTATACTATAAACTACTAGTATTCCGGACGAACTAAATACCGTCTAATATCGTGTATCAGTCAATGAATACATTAATACATGTTAGTTAAACCTATCCGGAGGGAGACTCTATATCAAGTCGTCTACTTGGATATCTTCAACATACCCATTCGTGCCGCAAATTACGGGCTACCCGTCTTACTGTGTTACGATGTTGTGATATGTAAGATAGGTAGTGCACTGACTATGACTTTACATCTTATGTTATGACATAAGATGTAAAGTCACAGTTACAGTCACATATATTGGCAACGTACATCGTGGTTTTTGTGGGGGTTGCAGATTTTCTAAGCATGTCACAGGAACCCAAGTACTGCAGACGACGTAAGTACCTAACATCAGGTTAGTAGTTTGCTCGTTTGTAAATACACAGAAAATAATTTATGATAATAATCGATAAACATAAAATAAAATCGTGTTAGTTACGTGACTTAAATAAAAAAAAAACAGCTGAAATGAAATAGGATAGTATAATAAACCTATTCGGCGATGTATGGGTATTTTGGTTTATACCTATATTGTAACGTGAGATGTAAACTGCGGAAGATAGTGTAATTACAAAATTTCAGATGTATGTACTCATAGAAACAGAAATGTGCGGCAGACTTTGTTGACTTTGAGACAACTCTAATGTCGTTCATAATAACTTTAACATTTATCACTTACCTTTATAGCATTGTACGCGAGCTTCATCGCCGTACATATATATTCTTGTTTGATCTACTATGAAACCGTTTTTGATTTCAGGGAATTTTGGGCATAAAGCCTTTGTACACGATGGTACATCACCAGACCAGGTTCCGTTACTCATACACAGCAAAACAGGTTGTCCTGACCTCACGTATCCAGGCTCGCATTCGTATCTTACAATTGTGCCGTAGCTACGACCACCTCCATTTAGAATAGTAATATTAGCATGTGGCACATCTGCCAAAGCGACGCACTGTGACGCTGTAATGAAAATGCATTAATTAGGAAAGTACTTTATGCTAAAATCATATATTTGTTTAATCAAAATGGTGATATTTGAATAGATATATATTTTTTTATGTATAAAATTAATAAAAATGTTATATATATTTATCACTAAATCGATCAAATCAATAACAATAATCGACAACAAAATCTACAGAAGGAAAATAAAAAACAATGACAAATTATGAAATAAGTACCTAGGCACGTTGGTGTCCTCTCCCATCTGCCATCAGATAAGCAGGAAATTCTTTCAATAGGTTGTCCGGTCGGAAAAGCAAATCCAGCGTAACATTGGTACGTAGCTACTCCTCGGTATGTAACGTTAGTAGAACCAATTGAGAAACCATTGTCAATTTGTGGTACGGGACCACAATAAACCTCTGAAAAGTTGTTTAAAGTATATAGATTTATAACTTAGTTGGATTTTTAGTTACCACCATTTTTAAAACCATTATTAATAGTTATAATTTACCTTGGCAGCTCGGTATATAAGTGGTGGACCACTTTCCCCCATCTAAACATTGGGTTGTGATTCTAGACTTTCCAGTTGCAAATTCTTGGCCAATGGGGCATGTAAATGTTATAACTGTACCAAATGCGGTATCTCTGTTTGATGCTAGTGCTCCTATTCCAGACTTTAGAGGCGGACAGTCTGTAATGCAGAAGTTTAATTAATATAAACGAATACATTTATATGTGTGTGAATATATATTTTTCGATTCATGGTTGTTATGTGGTAATTATAATTAAATAATGGGTTTGCTATATTATAAACTCTTGTTTACAAATACTTTGAGAGTAACGCAAACATACCTGCAGAAAATGTAGCTTTCCAGCCTTGCCCGTTGTGCAATGCATCAGAAACAAAACGTACAAGCATTTCACCACTAGAAGCTGTAAGGGTAATTCTAGGTTTTACTGTAAATCCATTATCAGAATGTAAGCGTAGACCGTTAGTACTTGATCCATCAAACACTTGTACGACATCTGATGGATTTATATTAAACTCGTCAAATTTCAGAGAGAGAGGACCTCCGTTGGGGTTTTTAAGTTTGTAGAAACATTCTTGGTTGTTAGGATAGTTGCTTAGTCCATAAGCAGGAGAGGTAAATGTTCCATTTGAAGCGATTATAGTTGCTTTACATCCCTGGGAGTATCTCATATTAAATCCTTTTCTAGAGTCATCTAAGCTAGTACGGAAATACATGTATAAGTGGTTTGTTGTTGATATTATAACCTTTTGGTTTTCTTCACCGGTGCCTGTAAGACGGGCAAGCACTGGGCTTGATGGACTGTTTCCGTCTTTTATTACAATATAATCTCTATTCATTTCCAGGTCTAAATCTTCTATTTCCAGTGATATTATTCTGCCAGGCTGCGCTTCAATAATATACATACATTCTAAGCCACCAGGGTATCCAGTTGGATAACCAGGTGAAGTAAGAACTTGACCTTGTGGGGTAGCTCTCAAGATGCCTCCACAATTTGATGACTCAGTTTTCCAAGACGCTCTAAATCCTTTTCTTTCAACGGAACCATCAGTACTGAATTTAATTATCATAAAGTTGGAAGCGGACACGAAAAGTTTGTTTGAAATATCTTGTTTTCCTGATAAAGTAGCAAGATTAACAGATTTATCTTCAGATCTACCGCCGACTAATATTTGAACAGTATCAAAAGACTTTTCAGTTTCAAAATCTTGGAACTGTAAAACGATATTTTGACCTTGAGGGCCTTCGAGAGTCCATTTACATTCGCTGAACGGTGAGTATTTGTGAGGATAATTTGGACTTTCTACAACATCTCCACTGCTAGCCATGTAAAAGTGACATTCGGAAGCACAGTCCATTTCATCCGATGCATCACCACAATCGTCTTGCTTGTCGCATTTGAAGGCTGAGTTTATGCATTTTCCGTTTGAACAATGGAAGGTCCCTAAAAAGAAAAGCAAATTGAGTCTATTGTTCAATCACCTTAACATTGATCTTAAACTTCCTTTTAAAAGTTTACAAAACGGAAATATTACTTACCGGATGGACAGGCATTTGATTTACACATAAATGGAAGAAGTGTTTCACATGTAGTAAGCTCCCATGACTGGCTATCTGACGATATATGGACATCTACACATTCACCGTTTTTGGGGTTAGGTTGTCTTAAATCCCAGAATCCAGCATACTGTGATACTAATGCTCCAGCGGCTGATTCCAAAGTATTTGTTCTTAGATCATCTACTGTGGCAAGTCCAAGCCAATAATGGTTATTACTAGGACTAGTTGGGACCATGTTAGCTGTGGTATTATTTTCCGTATAACTATCAACGACCATAAGTTCACTTCCATACCTAAAATATTAATTTTATGAAAAAAAAGACATTCGCAGTATTTGTGAAAACCACATATTTATTTTCAAATAAATACTGTAATATTATGTTACACTACTATTTTAAACAATAACATATAACATGACTTGATTTTACCTTCTACATAACTCTGCAGCTTTTTCCCATGAATGCCTGATGTTGAAGAACTTATAGCAATGTAGACCTTTTAATTCCCAACCTGTAACAAAGGAAAATACTTTTATAGAAAATCGTATTGAAATCGTTTCAGCCAAACGCAGGATAATCGCGGACAAACATGCTAGTCAAACTAAGTGCCTTCTTTTTACCTTATTTCAAGTCTGATAAAAAAGATACATTTTTGAATAAAATTAACACAAAAGTAAAACATTAACTAAACTTTTGCAGATTATAGGAAATCTACTAAATATAATAGTAACTTAAAAATACTCTTAAATATACGGTCTATTTCGTCTTCAGACACTGAATCTTATCAAAATGTTTTTATTGTATTTAATCTATGACGAACGTATGACTGCTTTGTACAATTTGATAAATATATATATAGAATATCGCACGCGAGTATGTAACTAATAATCCAATTGGTAATTAATTTAAATAATAGTTTTGCATCAATAACGAAGCACCTCAGGTTTTCTTGTATGTAGACTTGTCATGTAACATATAATAATACATTTTATGTTATTAGTGATGTTAACAAGAATTGTTCGCATATTATGTCATTTTGAGAGTCTGGAAAAAAGAGAAAAGCGCTAAATATTAGCGCAGGATCGATTAAGGTGTAAATCTTTTGGGGAAGCCTTTGTCCAGCAGTGGACATCTCTCGGCTGGAATTGTGATGATGATAATGATGTGAATATTTTGTGGTCGTCTATTAATTTTGGAAATTCTACCGATTTTTATGTCTTTTGAATGAAGAGGAGTGTTGTCAGTTTGATTTTGTTTTCGTTTACGACCTAAAACTAAATTCTATGTCTAAAAAAATTTAACAAATCATAAGTACCTAAATAGTTTTTATATTTACCATTGTGTTTGACCGACAACATATTAACAAAAAAGTTTTCTATAAAACTGATTTAAACAGCTTCTAAATTTAATCCGATTTGAAATGCCGCGATATTCTCTAGGTAATCTTAGTTCCTCAAGTGTTCTAATACTGATTCAGGATTAAAGTGACTTCAACAGGTATTCCCAACTAGTTGTTGATTGGCATCACCACAAGACATCTAATCTCGCTTGGTAATGAGTTTTGAATTCAAAGCTGTGCTCTTTACAAATATTGTTTTGAGAACTGAATGCTCCGCTATTAGTGAAAGGAATAGGAATTCATTGAAATTTGGCAAAATTAAATTGTTAGTATGTCCTACGGATTTCTTGATATAAAGTTGAAAGAAATATAAATATTATTTTTACTACAAATCAAAATTAGATCAATTGTTTATTCTAATGAAACTAACATAATTATTGTATATTTTGAATTTGATGAAACTACCATCATTATACTGTACATGATTTGCTTTTGTTTTTTAGAGTGAGTGTTTTCATTTTATATTAGCCGTATTAGAGATATCAGAATTATAAGAATACATCTGACAAGCAAAATCATAAAATACAAAAGCATCATTTGAAGATATCGGCACAAGGCTAAGATTTTATCTTCATATTTCCAGGGATTAGTAACATCTAGCTACAGATTTATTTTTATACGAGTACATAATAAATCTATAGAAACATAGGTCTGACGAAACAAGAAAATAAATAATAGACGATATTGGATATTGGAAAAGTTAGTTTCCATTTCCTTACTATACGGAATAGTTAGGTGAAGGTTGCACATTCCGCATTGACATTCGTGAACGCCCGTTTGATATGGATGCGGCGAGTAAATACAAAAACGTAAACGCTATGAAATAGAGCGTGAGTCTGACGACCGATCGCGATGTGTGCGATGTTTCACGCTCCATCGGCATGGTAGCAACACGATGCAACGTTTGATCTACTTTTGTAACACCCGCAAAATGCAGTATGCGTATGGATGGTATAAGTTCATTAAGATAATCATAATCATATTTTATCAAAGTATTGTTGATAGACATAATGTTAATAATCTACAAATCGATGGCTCCAATGTACACTCCTCTAACTCCAAAAACGTAAGGTTTACAGGAGGAGCATTTGAACGAAAACAGTTAATAAAATCTTTGTTTTTGCAAAAAAAAAATATGATTTTTTTGTGTGACTTCTTGATTTGTTGTTGCTTCGAACCCCATTTATAATATTTTGTAATTATTTATGGTTTTAAAGTAAGCCCTACTTAGCGGAATTTAACTGAAAAACCTCTAATTCCAAGTCGGGAACACACTCCGCTAACTCATATTTGGTGGAATGTATGTGGGAATATAAAATAATACAGAACATTAAATTAATCGTTGTCGGTACCTTATCCTTATATTAGTAAAGTTGGAAATCGAAATTGTAAGTAATTAATAGTCTCCTCACATTTTCTGATAATAAGACTTATTTTTGCAATTTAAAAAAGTTTGCGTTTTACATTTGGCATTTCGATAAAATTTTCTGCCAAGATACAAACCGCTAAGTGTTAAATAGCGGAATGTAAGTTAATCTCTGAATGTACTTACAGGTTTTTTAGTAGTAGATATTAAAGAAAATCTTTGGATTGCGTCCTACTATAGTAGCTTTTGTACTATGGGAAAATGAAAAGGTGCGCCTAATATTGCCAATACTAATACTTGTGCGCGCGGAATACACTCCACTATATTAATATAGACGTATGTCTATCACACGATTGCCAAAAGTACACCTACTTAGCGTTATGTAAACCCGAAAACTTTTTGGTTTCTTAAGATATTTTCATGAAATTTAAGGGGCTTGATGCTTATAAAATAGTTAACAGATTTACGTAAAAAAAGAAATTTTGTCATTTTTGAGTTAGAGGAGTGTACATTGGAGCCATCGAAATACATTCCAGATAGATATCAGTATAGCAATTGAGTGAGGAAACAGCATTATATACAAACATAGCCCCACGGGACGAGCTGGCTAGATCTTTCTTCCATTTATCTCTCTCTCGTCATAGCTTCATTTTAATTTACTTTTCGGTTTCTATCACATTCCTCTTAAGTATATTATTCTTTTCTAATTTATTACTTTATACATTTTAATGATAATATTATTAATTGTTTTGTGATATTCTATAATTTATGATTATTACTTCATAATTGGGCAGATATTGTGTCAAATTTCTTATTATAAAATATGTACATATGTTTATTTTTAAGTCATCTGACGTGACTGGGAGATGATCTCAGTGGCCTCAGTCTCAGTGGGTTTGTATGCCGATATCAATGTGTCTCTGAGATTCCGCGTTCGAATCCTGATGCGGATAGATGTTAGTACGGCGAATATGGGTATTAGTATCTTAGTCTTGGTTGTTAATATCAATTTCTGTCAATAAATGTTTATTTGTGTGGTTCATATATGTATATAATATCTGTTACTCTAGATTACAGTGCTTACTATGTGTTAGGCTTATTTGAACAAGTGTAAGAAATTATATTTATTATATATTTTCTAGAGCTAGTGGGACCGACCCTACGCCAAAATAAACTCTAAAAGACTGTAAGGAGTGTAGGATTCGAGGTGAAATAATAAGTTGTAAAACAATCAAAAGCTTTCATCTTTTAATTGGAAACTATAATGAAAAGTTTCCAAGTAAAAAGTTGGTTGTGATTACTTTAATTAAATTTTAATAACCAGTCTGAAGTCATTATACTTTAGAAGAATAATAATCAATATGTACTATTTCGTTGGTAAATAAATTACATCAATTTATTCAACTCACTTATTTTAAGTGATAAGTTCAGGGAAATCTAAAATAAATTTTTAAGTTAGGAATTCTCCATTCTAGAGAGGTGCAATGGCCCGTTTCTTGAGTAGATAGCGTTACCTTTGCAGTGATGGATGTTCATAACGAGCAATTCCCATGTCGGCAGTCACGGATGACTTGCTTTATAACTGTCTCAGATCGGAAATCTTGCTATCGAATGTCGTAGATGTTTGCCGGTCAATTGTATTGAGTGTTCTCTTAGTTCGAAATACTCAACTTGCGAGAGTAAATACCCATATTGCAACGGAGATTAAGTTGCAGGCTCAAGCATTTGGAACTTTGAGCTAGCCAAGCCGCACTGAAGGAGGCAATATGTATTGGATATGCCTCCTATAGCTGCAGTTAGTCTGATTGAACTGTATTTCCTGAAAACGTAGCTTTCGCACTATATACCTATAACCTATATGACGACGTTGTGGTTTGTTTGGTTTGAGATATATATATATTCACAAACACGAATTCACAATGCCTTTATAAAACAAGATAAGTTATATAATTATTATAACTTTGTTGTACTGTAGTTTATTGTTATTTTTATTTATTATATTATTTATTAGTTAGTATTAATTGTAGTGCTAAAATATTGCAGTGAGGAAATAAATAAATAAACTTTAATAAGCTTTATAAAATATATATAAATGTATTTAGTATTGTAGACGATTATACTTCTACTAAAGATAGTACATAAGCGTTGATATATCACAAACCAAAATCATTTTATTATTACACTTGGGAAAGTTTCGTTGATATTTTTACTAGACATTGTAAAATTAATTATTTACAAATGTCAAATCAAATCAAATCAAACATTTATTCTTCAAATAGGATTTTACAATCATTTTTGAATGTCAAAGATGCTACGCCATTGGTTCACAATGAAAGTTTATTCCTATTTATTACTGGTATTATACCAGGCCGATTCTAGCATAGAGTCTCCCTCCGATATATGGACGTCCATATATGTACACCTACGTAGGTGTACATATATCGGAGTGAGATTCTATACTAGGATCGGATGCTTGGGTACGAGTACCTCCGTCTTATCAATTTCTGTCTCAAAGCGGCACATGTTTCCGTTGCTGAATTTGGTTTCAAGAACATGGCACTGAAATTAATGAGTTTATATTGTATATCACTAGTTAACAATATAAACTATATTTCTTGTCGCTGTTTCTTTGTCGTCGTACTAGTTTGTTACATTAATATGACAATAAGGATACGGGGTTGTGGAGTTACTCTGAATCTGAGAAGAACCACATCTAAGCAGTATGCCTGTTTAATATTATGCTTATATATAAAAATATTGTTAAATCACACTACAGGCAACAACAATATGTTGAAGATTTGTTTAAATATGTATATCCCCTTACGTAGTTTACGATTTGAGAGGAGGCTTAGCTTGTGTAGTTAGTACCAAGTTTGTATTGACATCAGTGTTTCTGATAAACAACATCTTTGTCTTTTTCCTACATACCTACTCATTAACAACTTATATGTCATATTAATTATGTAGGTTGTGACTATATTCAATAAAGATTTTATACTCCTACTGTCTATTATCTTCTAAGGTCGATTCTCTAATACTTCATACATGTATTTAGTTAAAAGTCATTGGTGAGTCACGTTGAGGTTGTGACCGACGTGTTGCCTTTCACTCATTATGAGCGAGCCTTCAAGGTTGTTTAACGCTCGATTGACTCTATTAGTTTAAAGAAGTGTTTGTTAATGTCTGATGTTTTTATTTTATATGTTATAAATATAGCAACTGAAAAAGCTTAGGATAATACCAATGTCACGTCATAACGTTAATTTTCTTTATGTTTGTGTTATGTGAATAAATTTGAAATTATGTTCAAACTAAATTAATAAACACATGAAACGTAGGCAATAATTTATATAAAATAGAAGCTGACACTACCATCTGGTTGAATCTTGGGAGAGCCTTCACAACAATCAAACTAAAAGGCAGTAAGGCTTGGAAAATCTAGTAAATATTAAATAGTGGCCACATTTTATGTTTACGATTAATATTGGTTTAAAATTGCTTTTTCGAAATGAATTCTTTCGCTTTCCCTTTTTGACAATTAGCTAAATTACCTAGACTGAAATGAGAACGAAGTAAATCAAGCGATGCAACAAATTAATCAAATATGTATAATAGTTTAAATGTCTTAACAGCTGTCGCAGTAAGTAGAAATTTTGTTAATTTCAAATATTTGTTCGATTTAACAAACAGTTCTAATCAGATGTTGATTTTTCTTTCAGATGGGTTTTTCTTATTATTTTCATCACGCTTAGATTTGATTTATAGTTACAACCTGGACCTGTAGTCCTAATTTGAGTGGGTTGCTTCAAGACAAGAAATAACAATGACTTAAAATAAGTATCAGTTATCATGAAGAAGCTGCAGGTTAGTGTGATTCTCTTTTTACGGTTCGATAGATGCCTGAACTGACTCTTTCTGGTTTCGTTTTCGACTGCCGATCAAAATGTAGGAAGTGTAACTTTCAAATTTAATTTTGTACAAATTTAATCCGGGAAAATCACAACCGTGAACCAACATAGAGCAACGCCTAGTTTAGGAGCCTTCTTCAATAAAATAATTATAACTTCAATAAAATAATTTCAGAGCATTATTGCACTTGTATATATGAGTTAAGTTTTGAGCATTATATATTTAAGTTAAAAACAAATTCTACAAAAATCCTACAAATAAAGTAATCAAGCAAAAGACTCAACAATGTATTGTTTGTTTTACTTTTTTATTTCAAAGTAAATTTAAAATTGGAGTGAATTTAAAATCTTCTGTAGTTGCAAGTCAGACTACAGGGCTATTACTATATTTTTAAAACCATTATAGCTAATATATACGTCTCGTTATGTTTTATATCCATTAAAATTAAATATATTCTCTAAATATTAGACGGAGGTGGAATTAGACACTCACATTTCTCCAATTTTATTACACGTCAGTGTAATAGGGGGCGTTTTTATTTTTGGCATTAAAGTAGCAAAGTAATATTGTGGAGGTAACATTATACCCGCGATTATTACTTTCGAAGATACAGTAACATATTTGCGGCGTTGTCGCGGGTCGCTCATAAACGTTCCATACTAAATATATATATTGCGATGTTACAATGTGGTGAATAAAGTCACCTAATTTGTATGATGAGTTTAGTAAATAAAATTGCTAATAACTTTGTTATTTGTATGTTTTTTTCGCTCATTTTTACGTAGATCATGTATATTGTGTATGTTCAGAAACTTAAAGAATAAAGCGATATTTTTATTTTAGTACTACCAATATGGTGGTAATTTCAACTTCATACAGTCATGTATAGTCAATTGATTTTCGACAAGTGAAAATTTATGACAGTCTGTAGCTCCTGTTTATTACTCCTTTGTTCAAATATTAATAAACGAGTTAATAATGTAAACAATAACAACAGAAAACTTTAAAAACGATGCTTATGCAAGCAATTGAGTATAACAGTTCAACGGCGCGACGATGGAACTGTTACTATTATCTTTCTATGCTATTGTTAAGCTTTACCGCCCAGAGCCGGCTTACTAAGCAACTGACCTAGATTGTGATGCTCCAAATGTCATACTAGATGCGTGCCAAGTTTAAAGTGAACTTAACAGCAGGCTTGACGCAACTAACGACAATAAGTATTAAGAGAATCGTACACCGCACCTGTCAGGCGTTCGTGCAAATTAATGTCAATAATATTGTTAACAATGTCTGCGGAGATTGGGGTTTGTGATTTGACTTTGAACTGTTTTTTAATTAGTCCTGAATTTGAAGTTTTCATTTTAATTAAATTACTGCTTATCACTTTATAATAATATAAAAGTTTGTTAATTGACATTTCATGTTCCCATTATACTTAGATATTAAAGATTTTATATTTTTTAGAAGTATAATTCAGTTTAATATTGGAAAATATCGATAAATTTGTTAATGCTCCAAGGCTCGTATTCTAAAATAAAACAGACTGTAATCGCTGCTTGAGTACAGTTAGAAAGGGATGGTGCTATTAAGCCTACATAAAAGAGATATTTAAATGGTCGGACCAATATAAAATGTGTCATTAGAAAGCAACGGGACCAGAATCTTAATATTTTTTTTTCATAATTATAATGCTAATATAATTAATGTAAGATGATGTCACTATATTTTTGGCTTGTCACTTGGCTGGTTTGGTACTTTAAACTTTAATGTAATATGTCTTTTCTTATTTAATTTATTGTATACTAGCGACCCGCCCCGGCTTCGCACGGGTGCAATGAAAAAATGGTAATGCTGGGTTATCCCTAAGAGATATACCATATACCATCGCGGACTTTTTTGTTGAACTAGTTAAGTTGGACTATACTGTAGTACATTATTTTGGTTTATCTCATAGGGTTCAGCCAGTGTTTTTGCAAAAAGGCGCAAAAATACGTGATTATTTACGACTTCACATTAGAAACCTCTAATTTAATCAGTGTTTCTCTACTATATTATGCATATATTATACATATAAAACATCCTTAAGAATCACTCTATCCGTTGCGTAGTTTTAAAGATAGCGACTTTGTTTTAGTAATGTAGTGACTTTTCGCTAACAAACTCTATGACCCGTATTAATAAAGGTTTTTATTAAAAAGTCTGGCTTAGACAATTTATGTGTATGACGTAGAGTAATAAATGCGTAATGGCGTCAAAGTGTTAGTAAAATCGAATGTACGTTCATAATTCTTATATAAGTCTTATTTACCATAAATTCAAAGAGAAAATTACTGAGGAAAATTAGTTTTGTTTATTCACGTATTCCTGTAAGCCTCGAATTGTTTTGAAGAAGTAGAATTATTATTGCTGCGGACATTTGCTCTGCTGTACGAGTCGTATTGAAATGAACAAATGTCAAGCTGTTAGGCATCAAAGCGAAGTGTTATTTTTCTCGGAACCCGAGCTTTTAGTTTTATGTCCATTAATCTTTGCACGAAGACAGAGTTACAGTTGCTTACGATTTTCAATTTGCGTTCTATTATGAATGAAGATAGACATTCATAAATAGGCAGAACATAACATATAAACGTATTTGCCAAAATGCTTTCTAAAGACAAATGTTCTTTGATAACAGGGTCCTCTTGTAAACATTTCTTTCCATCCTTAATGTCAGAAAGAATGTATCTAGGAAAAGCGTTATTCTGAGAGAAAGCCTTTATTATTCCACAACTTCGTAGTAACAACGTCCAAGTCTTTGAACTAAGAAATAATATTATGTGAGTAACAATGTTTTCTCCTGGTTATTTTGGGTAGTGCGGGTAATCTGATGTTTGACATGTACTTATTGGAACAAGATGAATTGCCTTAGCTTGAAATTAAATTTTATGTTCCTATAAGTATATTCATAATGTGCTATAATATATTTCATGTAGTAAATAGTAAGTATGAATTGGAACAAGCTATTTGATATGTGTAGCACGTATTTTAATAATTGATTACAAATCCCTGCCATATACCATGTTATTATCGTAAATTTAAATAAAACTATCTCTTTAAGTTTTGCCGTTGTACTTACAACATTTACAAGCATTCAATTTTGTAATTATGAAAAAATAAACAAGTTAAAAAGTACACTTATTTTTTTCATATCATATGCCATTGTGAAAAGCCAACAAGACAATGTATCAATCTAAAGATAGTGTACCTATACCTATAAAATATATACTATCTATATAACTATACTCCCTCGATTTTCGAACAATTGTAGAGTAACTTTTTCCTTCTTCTATGTATACGCGTATAAGGTTACATACATAGTTCTGAAGGTCTTTGTGTTCCTACATTATTTATTTGTTTGACCTCAGTAATTGCCTGTAAAGCCCCATATTGAATATAGAAATTGATATCTATACAAAGAATAAGTTAAGTTTTAGGCTCAAAATATACATTTCGTGTTTATGACGTAAAATTTTAATTACTATTACACTTGTAATCTTACAATTTCTAATTTCCAGATATCACGTTATTATATGGTAGTTTATATATGTATATACTATGAAGCCACTGAAAACCAAAGAGAAAGTGCAAAGAATATGTTACAAGTGAATCAGATTACTTTAATACAGCTATTAGACGCACAAGCCAGTTGGCCAGGTACGCTATTTAATAGAAGCTATTATTACATGGTGTGTTATTAGCGTGGTGTACATATACCAAAGCAAGTTTAACGGTTAAACTTGTTCAAACATACACCTGCTAGTAGTTTAGCAGTACCACTGGTTTATATAAATTGTTATTTTAGCGCTGAAAATATTACTGATAATCACCATATTGTGAAAGTTATCACAATAATTTTAAGAATATTAGTATGTCATGGAAATTATTTGTATGAATGGAAGTGGATAAAAATAACTACCTATTGTGTAATTGACAAAGAATATGTACCCCCGTAGATAAAAGATATTTTATTTGCCTTCTCTTCGTTATCGAAATCGTTTCAGTAGCTAACGTAATCGTATAGAAATGTTTCTAATTTATAAAATCGTTCTTAAACATTTTGTTTTACCAAAATAAAAGCGAAAATCATTAGTGTTACTTTGGCTACAGGTCCAGTATAATTCGATTAAAATGAAACTTCAATATTTAAATATAATAATAAAATGGCAGCAGATTAATTATTACATACAACAAATGTTAATAAAATGATGAACGCGGTGTGTTATTTTACTTTGCCATTTTTAATTATAGAGTATATAAATATTACATTTTGAGATATGCCGCAGTGTAAGACGCTAAAGAGGATAATAAAAATTAAAGTTACAAGATATATTCCATTCGTGAAGGATAATTCCTTTTTTTAGATATCCTCATATAATATCATATTATACCTCATAGGAAAAAGCCGGTCTATATAACTAGCGGACCCGACAGACTTCGTCCTGTCAAAAAGATTTGTAAAGTGGCAGTTTTTTGTTCCTACTTATTTTCTAGATAACTAAATTTATCAGTGTTCCTCTACTATATTATGTATGTATTATACCTACATATAAACCTTAATCAAGAATCACTCTATCTATTAAAAAAGCGCATCAAAATCCGTTGCGTAGTTTTAAAGATCTAAGCCTACATAGGGACAGACAGGCGGCGGATAGCGACTTTGTTTTTTACTATGTTGTAGTGATACGTAGCGTACGAGTATAGTTGAGAGTATACTTGATGCTCCTCTGACATAAAGATTCAAAATCAAAATAACATTTGTTCGAAATAGTAATATACAGTGGGCGTACTCTTAAAAACGATATTCGATATATCGTGGACTTCGTCGTGTCGTATCTTACTCTTAGTTACTATCGTTTAAAACATTTCAACGGACGATCGAACGAACGATAATAATTTTGACATAAGAAAGCCTCAAATGACAACGACGAATTGAATTTGACAGACGAACATTCGCAAAATAAACATCAAATTTACGATGATTACAACGACACCTCAAACCGTATCGTATTACTTTTCGCAAATTTGACGTAAATTTTGCGAATATTCGTCGGTCAAATTCAATTCATCGTTGTCATTTGAGGCTTTTTTATGTCAAAATGATATTGTTCGTTCGATCGTTCGGTGGAATGCTTTAAACGATAGTACCTAACAGTAGGATACGACACGACGAAGTCCTCGATATATCGAATATCGTTTTGTAGAGTACGCCCCCAGGTTTGTATTGACGTCACACAAATATAAAATTAAAAGGACACAAAGAGCTTAAGAGTTACATAAACTTGTATACGTAAGGAAAAAAGTTTAATTCTGTAACTCAATGTGAGTTCTTTGTTTTGTAAAAACATTATTATGAATATTTTGCTATAAGTGCTGATAAAAATTAATATAGACTTAAAACGATTTTTACATGAATAAGTAACAGAGCTTTATAAAGTTGTAACATTTATAACTTTTGGGGTGATTCAAGTAACTCGCATTTAATTAATCTGCAGAAATTTACCACGATCTAAGTGAGTAAATATTTCGTAAAAGTAGTAAGTATTGCCTAGGGTAACTTTTTATACTGTTAAACTTAATTTAAGAAAATCCTTCAATTAAGTCGACCATCTTTCTTTAAAACTACCCGAATTTCGTTCATTTGGCATGTACAGCAAATTGGCTTTTTAATCAGATTCGAGATCTCTGTCTGAGGTGCTTTGCATATCGGAAAAGATTAAATATGACTTTTGACTGTTCAATGAAATATATAAAACAACGATATATTAAAAAAAAATAATAAATAAGTCACTTAATTGAACTACAACATTGAATTACTATGGGATATATGTATAAGATATACTTTTGTAGAAACAGTTATTTCCCACATTGCGAAGAATAATTGCATTTTACTATATACCTCGGAATAATATCGACCAACTACTGCCGATACGTGCTTTTAATGCTTAGCTATATCATCCTTGATATAAGGGTATCAAGAATGGCATATGTAGGATGATATTGATAACTAACCAAGGGTTATTTATCAAAAACCACTGTAATATCTGTCATGTAGGACAGACATTATTAATTATGTATTATGCTCACCTATCTGTTTTATATTCAGCAAAGAAGTCATAATCAGAAGTTAAGAAAGTATATTAAGAAGGTCAGTTGTGAGTACTTAACAATTTTCATTCATAATTGTCAAGCTTGTGTCATTGGTAACCCAAGGAAACCTTAATGAACGTTGTAACAAAGCAGAACCTACAATTTAACAAGCGTCATGAATTATTATTTTTACAGCATTTCATAAGTAGCCTGGCTCATTAACTCAATTAATAATAGATTAGGCATAAACTTTTGTTATACTGGGATATTTGCATGGTTCGTTAGTGGCGTAAACTAGGGCTATTTGACAAACAGATTGTATGTAAATTTTGTTTATTACGCACTCTGGATTGCTCAATGCGTTCTTGGCAATTTGACTACATATTGGATTGGTGTTGTCAAGCTTACAATGCTCTGTTCTATTTATTTTTGTTTGCTCTGAATAATAAATTGTTATTGTATTCTGAATTCATTATTTTTAAATCCATCCCTACTCGTAGTTGTGCGGTGCATGGGTTGTAACTCCCTTACTTATACATATATGTTCGAACTTCCGCGGAAAATTAATTTGTTTAATTCATTATTATAATGTTATTTGTAAGACCGCATTGTACTCTTAAATGAAGACTTAAAAGAATAAATAAGTGATATTGTTTACATGTATATAATATCTATTGCAAAAAAAATTAATCACTACTTTAAAACTGCACTACGTATTTTGCGGTCCGCGAACGTATTTACACGATAAAGTTTCGCCTTCAACGTGTCAAAGTTTGTCTATACCTGCTCCACGCTATCGTATTCGTCACGCTTCCAATCTGTACCACGTTGTTCAGGAAAGACAATGAACCTGAACACCCGGAACAGATGTTAACCCACCGGCAATTGCTGCTGGTTACCAGATTTTAGAACCTCACACTCTATTCGCATTTCATATAGAATCCAGCTCAATTTTGTTACTTTAATCATTAACTTTGACGCGGTTGAAATATATGTTCCAATGAAAATTATATTAAATTAATTATTATAAATAGTCTTCATTAACTGTGTTTTAGATTTAGTAAAGTCCATTTGACTTTTAATGTGAGATATCATTTGCTTTACCGTTTCAAACGTCAATACAAATATAGTCGATTCTAAGCAGGACGATTCGATGTCAACTAATAACGACAAGTCAACTTGATCAATGCTGCAAATGCGTCTCTAAGCAAATACACTCGAGCAATTTACAATTGCAAACACTGAATACAGAAATGAATAAATGGTTAGATACTATTTTGAACTTATTGTTTAAACATAAAATAATATTGTTTTTCTTAATAATACTTGTAACACAATAGTCAATAATGGCATATCTTTATTAATTACCAATTGGTGATATCTTTGTACTGTCGATTTCTTTTAATATGTTCAAATGTCACGTTTTCCTTGATTTGCCTTATTTAGCTTATTACTTACTTAATATGATGTATCATATGAGTAATTTGTAACGTTTATTAAAAAAGAACGCAAGATAAAATACGGTCGTACATAGGAGTGCAAGAAATACTTCATAAGTAATTCTGAATTTATGTTCATATGAACAACAAAGTTCTACGAGTTAGATCAATGTGATCAGAGATAATATAATACATAGTAGATAGAGTTAATGTGGGGAGTGAACATGGATAGCTAAACTTGGCGACAGGTCCCTAGAGTTTCTGACATAGTATCTCAATAACCAATTGAGATGTGACACATGTATGCCTGCCAAGTATTGGATTGTATTAAACTCGATTTTGTTGTTTACTAATCGAGAATTTACTTGAGAGAATGATCTCGTGATATTGTGGTATGATAATTAAAAGATAGGTAATAATATCATAAATTATTTGATCGTTGTTTGTATATGGTACTTTGAGCGTGGAAATATATGCTCATATATGTCCACGCTCAAAGGCTCGAGCTATGCTGGGTCAGTGCGGTTTGCTCAACTTCATATTCACCTTAATATATTTACTTATTCAAAACCTTTTTAGTTGACAGTAATCACCAAAATGCTACGAAGCGTAATAACTGCGTAAATTTATCATTATCAATCGATTGAACAATAAAACAAGTACACACATTGTCACGAGAATAATAACCCATAACAATACTACGAGTATATACTTGTGACGAGTTTGGAATATAAAAAGTGCACCTTGTTGCACAAAATTATGTTAAAAAAACATAACATTCAGGTTGGTGGAGTTACCTCTAACGGAGATTCCTACCAAATAGGCCACAGGAGTGGAAGTGGCTCCATGTTTGTCAAAATTGAAGACAACGCTTTTGGACTACACAATATAGGGGCAGCAACGATCATTAGTAAAACGACTCTAATTCCTGATAACACGGCCCGAGTGAAGTTAGTCGAGGTGTGCCATCACATCAGGGGCAATTTCCTCGAGTTAATTATGTGGCAGATGAGATTCGCTACGTGGTTTCAGCGCTTCAGTAACTCATGAAATGCATTACTCAGTTGTAAATGAAGTTATTTCGAGCGCAACTGCTTGCAATTTCAGTATACTGAGGACGTATGAGTACAAAGTTATAATATTTATTTTAATTTACTGAACTACTTATATCGAGTTCGAAATTACTATGTATATTCCATTTATGGCGCTCATGTTATGCTGCTTTTTATTAAAATACTACATTTTCTTGGAATCGACAAGTAGATGAAACTCCAGTTGCAGAACTCTTCAAAATAATTTACTGTCTTGGTATTTATTACAGTTTACAATGTTGTCGCTTTGATGAGCTGGTTTGAAAAGCCAAAAGTCGTAATTCGCACAAATAAAGCCTTGAAATTTCGTTAGTTATAATAATTAAAATGACTAATTGGACGCACCGTCTGCGCTTGATGGCGCTGCCGTGCCGCGATCATAACATTGCCATCACAGAAATTGTCTTTTAGAAATGATTTTTCATATAATAACATTGTAAACTTAATATACGGAACATAAATTTTCATTGTTGTTCAAATTGTTGAACAGATCCAAATTCGCCCGTGATAATCGCTTTAATTCTTGTGCCTACGTTGTTGTGGTTTTTCGTATGCGGACTTTGAAAATTATAAATGTTATATCTACTTACA
The DNA here is from genome assembly GCA_036419045.1 of Scirpophaga incertulas. Taxonomy (NCBI): domain Eukaryota; kingdom Metazoa; phylum Arthropoda; class Insecta; order Lepidoptera; family Crambidae; genus Scirpophaga; species Scirpophaga incertulas. Next base: position 14,933,411 of record CM071638.1, on the reverse strand, counting down.
CGTATTGATAGGTTTTTATAAATTAAATTTTCTTATATTTGTTGGTAGATTACAACTGAATAGGTGTACAAACTTTTTATTTAAGGTTGATTTTAAAAAGAAACCCGTATTGCAATATGTATTGTTCTTAATAATAATACGAAATTTTCCCTTATATAGAATAGGCTGTAGAATAATGAAGGCTTGATATTTTCAAAAATAAAAATAAGTGCATCTTTTGTTCAATTTCTTATTTCCAACCGTTAAGGTTGATGAAGTGATTTTCCAATGAAAGCTAAATTACCACGTAATAATTTTAGTTGTGTTTTGGCTAATTTTAGTTGTTCTTTTGCTTGTGTTTGTTATTAAGAGAATGAATGTTAAGTATTGGATCCCTTTCAATATTATAATTTCTGCATAATAAAATATGTTATAGTTTATTTATTATATTTCACCGGTTCAAGAGTTGACTGAGAGACATAAATGTTGTATAAATTGTTTTTTAAAAATATAGTCTGGTTTACATTTAAAATATTTACCTAACCTATAACGTAACATGACGTAACGTTTACGTAACTTATACCCTTCAATTAAAGATGAAAGAACTCTGAGGATATTTTTTATTTATTTATAACATAATGTCTCAATTTGTGATAGTATACATGTTCAAATAGAGAATCCTTGGCACCGAAGTTAATTTGTGGCAATGATGCAAGCAAAGCGTAGGAGTCAACTGTGAGAAGTTCGATTGCAACATAAGTCAAATTTCATCAGGCATTGTTCGAACATTGTAATTATATGCATGTGCAAACTCGAGCTGAGCACAGTCGAACAGTATTCATTACTGATACCAACAGAAATTAGAATCCCTCAATTAGAAATCTTATCATCGTACGGATCTCAAGGAATAGCTAAGATACGAAATTAAAGACCGCCTTTAATGTAAAAGTTAAAGAAATTATTCCAATTGGGAGTTCGTTGTAGGCCGTGATCACCGATCCGTAATTTCTAATTTGTTGGGCGAATGAAATTTAAATTTGTCATTCATGTTCTCCGAGTAATAAAGGTAACTAAGGGCAAAATTTAATACTGCGTCTTCAGCGATTTAGGCTTCTCATTTAAATTTTATAAATAATCCGTAGTCTCATTACTGATTGGATATTATTACTGAATTTATAAAAAGAATATAAATTTGATATTTGTCTAAATAATAAATAAAAATCTTTTGCTCTACCTTTCTTTAACTTAGTACGAGTTTTTATACATTTATATACGTATGAAGAGTAAGTTCTTGGAGAAGAACTATTCAAAGTTTTGATATTAATGATGTAGTATTTATACAAAAGTTTTTTTTATTATGTCATATATCTTAGTTGTTAGTACTGTTAGTTGCATCATAATATCATATAAACACATATCTTCATACATTTTGGAGATATTTATAATCCCAATTTCAGTTTGTACGATGTGATTATAGGTATCACCGCTCTCTTTTTTCCTGTGATGTTGTAAGAACTGACTAAGATTGCAATTAACAGCAAGCTATACCATATCACTCGAGAATGGAGGCATATTACTCATGGAAATATGTTTCTTATAAAATAAGAAATTCAACGGTTTTAACTTAAAATCGGCACAGGAAAGTTATGACTTTCAAAAACACATACTTTTCCTTACGCTATTTGTATAGGTAGCTTAAGTAGGGACGTGATCCTGTTTACGAGTTATTACTGCTATAGTAAATGCCTCAATGACGACGTGCGAGTTACTTATACTCTGGAAGACAGCTCTTATAACTCCGCTACATAAAGTGAAAAACTAAAAGAACTCAGATCAATTAGTATTCTACGGTATACCTGTCTTATCTGAAGTTTGTCCGTCAAGTTAATATATATATATATATAATATAATATATATATATATAAAGTTATAATTTCATATGAAGCCATGCTATGTAATGTTAAAACTTTGTGAAATACTTTGTGCGCTATCGAGTACTGTTTAAAAACGTTACTCACCATTAGGACAGCTGAAGAGGTTTCCCTGCAACATAAAATATAATTTAATGAAAATTATCCCGTTGACTTTTAATGTTAAATAAATTAAACTAGCTTTAAAATATACACCAATATCACAATTATAAAATAAAACTTATTTAAACTTATATCAGATTAATCTAAAAAAAAAAACTAACAAGAATCACTTTGTTTTTCTTTCATAAAATATTTTACTATATAAACATTGTATAGTACTGTTAAGAGCAGCAATTAAGTAGGTAAGAGGATAACATTTTTTTTTTGCAATAGATATTAATAATATACATACTTTTTAGTTAATTCCATGAATAATACTATTGGTCTATGGTAACAAAAATATTAATAAGTATTTATTGATAAACACCATTAATAATAGTGTTCATATGACGCAATTCTAATAGTTTTACTTTTATGATGCATTCGGAATTCCATTGTAAATTTTTACATTATACCTACAATATCTTGTACCCTTCAAAGTACTGACTACCTTTTATTATTAAACCGACTAAAAGCTGAGAAATAACCTGTCAAATAAATTATATATTTGATAAATCCATTACGGACAAAAATTTAGTGTTTTGTTCTAACATTTTTTTATCGAGATAAATTTGTATAGAACGAAATCAAATGGACCGATTACCGATCGTTGGCGGTCACGGTTGGCGTGTCCTTGGAGCCACACTTTCCCTCGGCTAGACAAAATGCAGTCGCGCAATCCAGTCTGGACCACGGGAATATTGGACTTTAATTGTATTGAATGTTAATTTATGGGGACTGTATTGCATTTTCTTCTTGTGATGGATCATCTAAAATATGAGTAATTTTTTTATTTTCAATTGTATTTTCATGTTACATAATAGTTTTGAAGGTACTATGGCGTGATAATTGTTGGATTAGACATTCAATTAAATGGGCGTTCGTTACAAACATTTTGAAGAGCATACACAGAAAGAAAATATTAATCAATCCAAAACGCAAATATGTCTTGGAGAATATATTTGGAATGTAAATATAAATATCTCAATACAAAATATATCTCTTCAATTATGGTCCTACTGAATCATAAAAAAAAGAACTAATAATTCTCCTATAAAGTTTGTAGTATTATTGGGACAAGAATATGGATTTATAATTTAGAAACCAGAATCTTAATTCAAAATACTGCAGGTTTTGTTATCAGTTTTAGAGTCTAGGAACTAAGTACTCAAACCAAAAAAAAACAAAATTTATCAAAGATTTTGCATATTTTAATCAAGAACTAAAAATTCTTATTTTTAGAATATAAAATGATGTTTACTTCAAGAATGTTGCATATTTGACTTGAAGTTTATTTTTATTTCTTTCTTCGTTTAAATTCGGCATGTTTAAATTGTGTTAGAAAGTTCTTAATCACCAATAACTACACATATTTTATCCTTAGATTGTTTCATTCTTCGTCTAAGAACGACAGATCAGAAAATATTTTCATCCAAGAAACAGGAATTATTCTGAAAAATAACATAGACATTAATCATTCTTGGAAAACCGAATGGTGTTACCATTATACAAAAATCTGTTTGTAAGGTAGAAAATATAGGCGCCTTCAGAGCTATAGCGCGTAGAGCCATAAGGCATACTCAGACCAAATAAAAAACTAAAGACTTAACACTTCCAACAAAATCGTGAAGCCGGTTGTGTAAACACCACCAGTACCAACACAGTAAAAAAATTACCCGAATATTTAGTTACAGTATTAGCAGGGTTATTAGATGAGTATATCATAGATTTAGTACAATAGATAGGCAATGTGAAAGAGACAAATTATCGTTCCCCGTATAATGAGATGAGCGAGAGAGAGCGAGATGGGAATATGGCAGCCTTCAAGTACCTACACACAAGCGACTTGACGTTTGCGTAGGTAAAAATAATCAAACACATTTTTTGAATACCGTGTTTTGAAAGCAACGAGTTACGTGTGCAGTACCAGGATACACATCCAAAAAAGATAACACACGGAAATATACGTTTCAACTCGTATAACATATAATTTTTGTTGATTTAAGTAGTTATTTTCATCAATATCTAAAAAATATATATAAATCAGGAATAAAAAATACATAAATAATATAACAATCTATGTTATACTAAATCTATGGAGTATATAGACAAGTTAGCGTTTATTTTAAAACGTGTATAGGTATTACGCTTTCAAGGGGTGGTATGGTAATATGTTTATTTCGACAAGATATGTAGAAGATATTAAACAAGTTTTTAGGATAAGATAAGAACAAAATTCTTTATTATTCAACAAATAAAAACCACCGACTCACTGCCTTCCCCTTCACTTTCCTTACCTAAGTAGTTTTATGCCTCTTTACACTTTTATTATTTTTAATATCATCAACATCAAAACAAATATAAAAAATGAATGAATGTGCAACGATACGGTTCGTATCACATTAATTACTTACCTAATAAACATGGAATATTGTAGCGCTTACTAGTGGTAAACTATTTGCTGGTTAAATGGTGCCTTGATCTATTGCGTAATATGTTAGAAAGAGACAAATATGAAACTAATTGTGTAAAAGGCTGTTAAAAGATATCGTTCCTACAATGTGTTCAGCACTACAGAGCTAAATTACAGCCTAAAACTAAAGGTTAGCCTTGACTCATTGTAACTGGAACTACACTTCCGAGGATTTGAATGCGCTCCTATATACAATTACAATATTGCTATTAAAAACTTAATTTAAAAAGTACAAGTCCGGAAAGTAGGTATATGATTTCTTCAAGCGTCCCGGTTTTTTGATTTTTGGTGTTTTGACGTCTCTACGTATTGGAAATGATAATTCCGCACGTGAACCAAACTACATTTTTGATAAAAAAAAGAAAAATCATTTTAAGTATTGCACAAGGAATATTTGATATTAGCAGTTTGAACAATTGTTGAGAATGATATAAAACGGCTGTGTGTGCGTAAAAAATGATACACACGGCCGTGTCTCAGTATTACCTATAATGAATTAAAAATAATAAATAAATGGTGAAAATAATACTTTCGGGTTACAAGCAAATTGGTTTTTATTCAGTGCCACGATTTGAGCACTTCCAACCTGTGCCTATACGGTTTGTAATATCTTTGCTCTAATGATACGAGTATGTTGTACAAATATACTTGTTGTCTGTAAAACTATAATAGAGTTTGAGAACACACGGTTAATTCTCTAATATCACTAGGTAGGTAGTAGGTAGTTATGTAATTACTTAGTCTTAATAATCGATAACTGTGTTACAAAATACCACAATAAGTTTACATTTACCGTGATTTTTTAAAGCAATAACGTGCAATAATGTGTCAACATTATGAAAAATATTGTTTTATTTAAGTTTGATGTCTATAAATTTTTCTCGTATGGAATTGTCCGATTTGGGAAAAAGTCAAATAATCATTATGGCAACATTCTTTTTGAACGCTATGAGGAGTGGATTCAACTCAACGACTTTCTTTCTTTCTGACACAGCAGCCATTGAGTACTGTTCTGTGCACAGCAGGATTTATCAATTTCTGAATTTAATTTTCAAATGTTCTATTTATTTGTTACTCACCCACCCACCTAGGTTTATTTGTACACTGAAGCTAGTTTACAAATTTAAAGATAATTTTATACCTACATAATTATGGAACTAGAAAATTTGCTTGCGTCGTGGGATTCAAGACATTATTAAGAACTTCACGGGTGAGTTTATTTATTGTTATTATCAATAATTATTTAAGTGCGGTCACAGGCTAATGGAGAAAGCTATGCCAGTGTTGTCGTTGTCGTATCAGAAATGACACATAAGCACATAACACATAAGCTTTTGTTTTATGCTGTTGATAGCGGAAATTCGAAATAGTATTTAGTTTCTTTATTCAATTATAGTAATGAAGGCTGGTCCACGAGACCTATTTTATAATAAGTTTAAGAATTTAATATGTGACGATGTTTTCATGGTGCTGAATAAAGTTATTCTCTCTTTCTTTTTCATTTTAATTTTTTTCACATATTATATTTATAAAAAAAATTTAAAACTATATAATAACAAAAGTAGGTAACTCATAGAAAAGTTTAGTAAATTAAAGTAATTCTCTCGCAGGCCATTCAAAACGAATATTACGACGACCTCCGTAGCCGAGTGGCTAGTACACCGGTTTCAAGGTGTCGCCATCTCTGAGATCCCGGGTTCGATTCCCGGGGGGTGACAGTTGTTTGTGTGATGAACTCGAGCATTTGTGCCTTAGTCATGGGTGTTAATATTTATTTCTATTTAAAAAAATATTTATCTATGTATAATTAAATGTCTGTCCGTTACCCTAGATCCCATATCATAAGCCTAGGGTTTAGTTTGAGCTAGGCTAATTGGTGTGAGTGTAGGAAATATTTATTTATTTATTACGAATTTATCACCACTATCTATTGATAGTGCAAACTCTTAAATGGTTTAGTATAAACATGGTTTTATACTATTATATTAAACCATGGAAAAAAATAAAAAGCAGTTATGGATACTAGATAACGAATAAACATATTTAATAATAGATGTATACATTTAGAATAAATATATACATCCATAACCCGACAACAAATATTATTATTGTTCTTCACACAAATATTTGCAGCGACTAATTCAAACCCGGACTTGTTATTTCGTAACCAATGTCGTTGAATATATTCCTATGGATATTATTGCTTTTTCTTGACTACAAATAGAACACTAGTAGGAGATAAGTGAATAGTATGTTTGTTGTGATTTAGTTTGTGCTTTTCCACAAAAATAGATAATATTTAAAAATAGATTGTATTTATATTTTGTGCTTTTCCACAAAAATAGATAATATTTAAAAATAGATTGTATTTATATCCCGTAGACCATGTGTAAACTGCTGAAAGGTTTTGTTGCTGTCTAGGTCCATTGTTGATACTTTGGTTTGACCCATAACCTTATTCTTACTGACATAAAGTTTATTGTTTTTTTCAGAATGCTGGAGATATTGAACACGTAATAAGTAAACACAAAGAAAAAGCTGCGTCCCGCCACCAGACTGTCCAGCCATTTATACTTCTACAAGGAAAATTGCAAGATTTTTCAGCTCTCTATATTGTGATTGAAGATAAAAATATCAGCTGCAAAGTGCAACTAAGGCATTTGATTTACATCAAAATCGATATTTACAGAAGACGACCGTGCTATGATTGTATATGATTCCAATTATTGTTATTTTAAAGTGTTTTTGTCATTATCATTGTCATTTCATAAATAAAATAATTTATACACTATTTATGTATTTTATTAACAGTAGGTTAGAGGTTTTCTTCCAACTTACCTATTCTTTTACATAAAGAATGCATTCTCTTGAATCAGGAATATGAGCCTCTTATTTCTAAATTTAAGCATATCATTTTAAGTCAGCATTCTTTTACATAAAAATAGAATAATTCTTGAATTAAAAAATTATTGTATAACAAAAAGAAACATTAATATTTACAGTAAACGAGTAACATTTGAACCAATGTCTCAAAATATTTAGTATAAGAAATATGTAGACCCTCGATTTTATTTCAATGTTCCGTAACTTTAGGAGCGAGTCACAGAATTATTTGATTCAAGAAATGTTGTTTCAAGCACCTGAGAATTAACAATATTTATTCAAGATTTGTACATTCTGTATCTAAGAAAGAAAGAATTTTGAATCTAATAGGATACTTTATTTCTTACGTGATAAATTTTCGGTTCAAATCAAGAGCGCCTATTTCTTGAGATAACTTCGAAGAATTTTAAAAAGAAGAAACAAAGTATTTGTTCTGGGAGTTGAGATTCTTGATAGTTCAAAACATTTTGTATCTTATTAGAAGTAATTTATTTTTTCCTTATATAGGAAACTGGAAATATCTTGCGTTAAATAAGTTTATTTGATTGAAGATTTATTTTCTTTCTGTGTAGTATTGCGTTATTAATGTAATGTCGACAATAGAATAGGAGATAACAAATTAGATCTTCCGAGATCCGAGAGATTGCCTGTTCATCTCGTAAAGGTTCTCCTAGTTTGCGAACTGGTTGAGTCAGCTATTATTTGACGTCTAAACCTCTGTAAAGGCTTACGTTCAACAAAGAATTTTGGAGTTGGTTCGAATTCATTTGTCAATAGAAGTCACAATACCGAATAACTTAAAAATGTTGAACTTATCAAAGGCAAAAAAAAAAATAGGTCATAATTTAAGTGTTTCTAGCAAGGCCAGTTTCAAAATGTCACCGTTTCTGAGGTCCTGAGTTCGAATTCCGGTGGGGCAGATGTTTTTGACTGTATAACTATATTTATGCAACTATTGTAGCTAAAAGCCTTGGTTATTTACCTAACTTTTAAATTCATTCATTTAACTGTTAAACTTTTTCCCATGTTTTGTGTTTGCTAATGCCAATTTTTAACTTTTTTTTCATCATAAATATTTAAGTTATTGTTTCTCCGTAGCTCTAAAAAATTCAATTCAAAAATATACTTGTAATATTTCAACTGTTTGAGCATTTAACGATGATTTTACATAAAAACAGAAGTACAATGTCAAACTATGCATTTAAACAATAATTGATCGGTTTAACTGCAGTTCTGTTGTGTATCTCCGGACATGGACCGGATTTAACGCACGGCTATGTCTGTATTCCCACTAACATTCTGTCGCGTCGTTTACAATGTAAATATGTAATAATGTTTGTACAATGCAACTATTTGAATACACAGACAACTGATTTTGTTCACCAGATAAATAAACGGGAAAGAAAAGAAGTAATAAAGCTAATATAATAATACTACTAGTAAAAGATAGGTTATTATATTTGTTATTGTATATTAGATTTTTAAAAACCCAATTTTCTACCGTAAATTGTCGTTAGAAGCATTCTTTCATTATCAATTTATTTTATTATTTATTTTTAATGGACCGTAGGACATATTTGTATTTGTGACTGCATTTTATTTAAGAACTCAAAATAAATGAATAAATATGATACGCAGACTAATTTTTCACTCGAGTAGGTATCGAATCAGCATTTTTAAGAAATCGTATATTCTCCTTGACAAATTCATTATATCAGTAGAAGATTTGAAATGTATAGTTTACATTTTTACTTTGTTAAACAAACCAAGTATAATAAATTCATTAAAGGCACGTGTTACAAAATGATGAGCTGATTTTAAAATATGGTATTTTATACGGAATATATTTAGTTCACTGACTAACGGCAACTGACTAACACACTTATATTCAGCTGATATTTGTAATATTAAAATGCTTAACTACATTCTATTAACTCACACATCACACCGGTTTACTACTGTCAATGCCAAACTATTTTTTACTACAAAAACAAATAATTTTGGCACGTCTAGAACAACTTTGTTGTCAAACCTATTTTCGTCTTGTCACGCTTGAACGCCCAACAATATTGTTATTATGCAACCATTTCAATATTGAACACTACTGTATCATTCATCCAATGCGCCATAAAAACCAATTTACCACAGCAAGAGCAGCAAGCTTAAATTCTTATAGCGGTATTGACACATAGCGCAAATAAAATTTTATATTCAATCATTACTCGCGGCAATTGCGTTAATATTGTATTAAGAACTCAGTCATTGCGGCTAATGAGTTCATAAGTCTAGTGAAATTAATTTACATGTTTTGCCTTACTTTTTATGTCAGTTAGTGAGAAGGGATTTTAGTTTAAGCGGACGTTAAGGTTCTAAAGTGGGCGACTTTATCAAAGCTTTTTGCTATTAAAATGGTACCAATTCAGATTAAGTTGCTAATTAAAATTTCCTTCTGCGACACTTGACAAATAATTAATGATACTTGCTTCCAAATTTATTAAGTTAGATTTCAAGTTTTGCCCCAAGTTCTGCTCTTGTTTAGTTCGTTAACGTTAACTTTACTATTCACTGTTGTGAATTATTTTTATAGTGAATTGACTTAATATCATGATTTTGGAATTACCCAAGGTACTTTACAAAATTTAATGTTTTAACCAATCTTTATAACTTTCACTATGGTACCAAATCCTTAATCGTGAAAAACATACTGTTTGTTGCAATGTAAAAACCATCATACAAATTACTAATTTGGTAATTGTTCACCTCCATTCAAATATCTTAATGACCTTAATAATTATGCGCAGGGGGAATCAACGTATCAAACAATGCATTGCGAAAGCAAGTACTGGCAATAATAGATTATTAGTAAGGTTGTTTTGTTTGTTTACCATACAATACCGTTTCGGTATATGATTGAGGGACAGCTTAAGGTGGAAGGAACGTCCGGAATCTATCAATTATGCCATAGCGGATACAAAAACAGTAACATAGTAACTAATTATAGGTACATTTATATAAATATGAATAATATAAATATTTAAAAAACAGAACGCTTATTAGATGACTTATTCTCCGTCTGTCTATGTGTCTGCCGAGACTTCATTTCTCACGAACTCGTGTAGATATCAAGAGGAAATCAATAGTAGTTATGACTGCTATTAATTTCCACTTCTTTTCACAGGCCTATAATCCCATCAAAATTAAACTCGTAAGTCGAGGTAATGAAAAGATACGGCCTTTTCTACTCCGTTAATATAATATATTTTAACTCTCGAGAAAATCAACCTATACGTAGGGTACTACCCATTGCTTGCGGAACCCTCACTGCGTGAGTTCAAAACGCATTTGGCAGAAATTTTTAATGAAAGTATTTAATTAAGAAACGAATCGAAGATTGTGATTTTTAATTAATTACGATCCTAGATGTTTATATCCATGTTTCTTTTGAACTGTATGTTTACTAATAGTTAACAAATAATCATATCATATATTCCATTTAATACTGTATTTCTCAACAAATATCTAAATAGAACCAATATACACCGAAGTGATTTCATAAGTTTTTTAATCTGCGGAGATATATTTGACTTTCAATCTAGAGGTGAAAATTATACATTTCGAGTCCGAGAGAACAACAGTATATTTAAAAAACCAATTAAAATTTCATAATCGCTATACATTGGTAAAATAAATAATACTATAACAATGGGATCATGTCACTATTAAATGCTAATATAATTTAAAGAAAATGTTAAGTTTTCTCATAAAACACTAGGAAACTTTTCTTAAGTATAATTATTGCCGTTTTATTTTTTATATAACACAACAAATACCTGTATATTTTTATAGTTATGTTGATCTATAGACCAGTAGTATATATTTTTTGAAAAAGTACTATAACAATCCACATTTACTCCACTGAAACTTAACATTACTTTTCATAAAAAATATTAATGTTTAAACACGTCACCTAAAGCATTATCGAAATGTTGGTTCCAATAGATATTACATAGAATATATATTAAAGCAGATGTTCCACACCCATGGCCATGCTTAATGTAGTGTAATATATATATGATGATTACACTTCGTGTTTCCTGCAATTTGTCGTTACACGCGTTTGTCTTAAAGAGGGCTGTCACAGTAACAAATTCGACATTATACCTACATAAACAGTATTTTGAAATGAAACAAAATATATTGATATTGCATTTTATTTAACCAAGCAATTTTGGGATTTAATATACAATGCCTATTATATGACTATAGTGTAATCAAATGTTATACCGCAAGAAAACTATATCTGTTACCAAAGAATGACTACTAAAACGCCATATGATAGATTTATTTTTCAATATATCAATAATAACTGTCAAAAAAAAAAATACACAAAGACAGATTTTTTTAGATAAAATAGAAAGTCAAAAAAGTCGTCATATGTTTATCTATGTACTTTGTACGTTTGCTTCATGTCGAATAACAGCGGTTTTTATAAAGCAATTGTAAAACTATATTGCATTTTATTTAACCAAGCAATTTGGGATTTAATATACAATGCCTATTATATGACTATAGTGTAATCAAATGTTATACCGCAAGAAAACTATATCTGTTACCATAGAATGACTACTAAAACGCTATATGAGAGATTTTTTTAGATAAAATAGAAAGTCAAAAAAGTCGTCATATGTTTATCTATGTACTTTGTACGTTTGCTTCATGTCGAATAACAGCGGTTTTTATAAAGCAATTGTAAAACTTGATGTCCAGAGTAAATTGTTCCATTTCGAAATTACTTAAAAATATTTTCGCTTAGTAATGAGCATTAGCTCTGTCAACTGGGATAAAGATGATAATGATGCATTGAATATTGTTCTATTTCTATTTAACTGTAAAACAAAAGAAATTGTTTTACAGTTAAATAGAATCATATCAAAAAAAAAGTCTAAAAGATATATGATTTAAGAAACACGACAACCCTGTACCTGTGTACATAGCAGCCTAATCTATAAACAAGATTCAGACTATTACACGAAAAGTGTTTTCTTATATGTGTAGTGATAATATTACAATATTTTGCATAAGGACGAAAATAGATTGTTGCTATCATCAGCGCACCTTTTCGATTAGTTCGTATCATGAATCAATAACTAAAAATGATAAAAAATAATATATTTTAAGGTCTGAGTCTTGAAAATAACAAATTTGTAAATTTTTTTGAATATAATTATTTTAGAAAACATTTCCGATCATTGCTTTACCCGCTTTGTATGGGATTATTCTATCGGAAATAGATATATTGGGTGGTATAAATTACCTATGTAGTTCCCCAAGTGTCAATCTCTTTCCGTACTAAATTTCATCCAAATCAGCTCAGCCGTTTTGACGTCAAAATGTAATAGGCATTAATGGCTACAATAATACATTACACAACAAACAAAAAACCTTACCTACAATCGTTATTTTCATAGAAACATGTACGTTTTACAGTTTTAAAACATAACTATAATGTATACCTCTATTTTAATCATGTTCTTTATTTAAATTAGTATTCCAGGCAACTTGGCTTACGTTTCAATTAAATTAAAGAAGAAAAAATACAAATGATCCATAAAACATTATATGGAATCTAAATTACGTTTGCTTCTATTGCACGTTTGCGAAAGTAAAGACGTGCTAACGATTAATTTGAATTGTTATATGATAAATAAAAATTTGACATACTTATCTATTAACGCAAGATTTGCTGAGAAGAAGTTCATATTGATAATTTATAAGGATGTAAACAGATCTTGTTTATATGAAATTAACGCCGTATATACTCGTATATACGACAACTGTTTTAACAACTGATGTTACTTGTATAAAGTAGAAAATTAAAAAATTCAAAACAGTAAAACTAGCAGCTTACCTCTGAACTCGTGAGCGTGGCGCTGAGCAGGATCGCGACGGCACATAGTGCCGCCGGACACCTAATCAACATCGTAAATCTGCGGACAAAACACATTCGTTAGTTCCCGACCGACGAAACAGGGCCGCTTACTAGCACATTTCGGACATTAATACTGATTATTCCACCAAACAACGTGTAAATATAGTTCCATAAATAAAGGTCATTCTTGTCAGTAACAATGCTACATTGGTTTAGGGTTATTTCTTATGAAGTTGGCAAATATGTCGTGGCAGACAGAGCATCAGAATATATACTAAATTTCCCTCAGTATTGCCTTTACTACACCATACTATCACATAAAATAAAAGCCTTTGTATTATATATGAAGAGAGCAAGCTATTTTAGCATTATTTTATGCTGAGTATAGGTGGTTCAGCTGTTCATTAGTCTATTGTATGATATAATCAGTATAGGGTCGAGGATCCTTATTTCATTTAGATATGAACAACCTGCAAAACAGCAAGTTTCTTTTACACTACACAAACTACAACTGTTACAAGTGACATAAGAATTGTCTGAAAGTCAAAATGTAAAGTTTGATATGTTCTTGTGTTCATTTCTTTAATAATTTAACTGCTTGTTAGTCACAAACTACTGAAACGTGCATGACTAGATCGGTCAATATTCTATTTGTCGATTTCAATTTCAGTCACGTGCCACGAATTCTAAGACTCATAAATAAAAGTTAAAAATAAAATTGTGTACGATTTATTGCCAGATAGCAAGCAAGTATAAAAGTTATGAACCGGCAAAACATGCTCAAAATCATTTCATAAAAATGCTTATTTTTTATAAATAAATATTTACAAAACAATTTGTTCGTAATCTACGCATTACTCTGAATAGGTCTAGTCCTAAGGTTATATTGTTATAACTATTTTGTGCTACTTTTTTAAAGAATAATGAATGCAGACACCACCTACCTAGAGGGCTATATAGTATCTTTTTGAGAAGCAGCCCAAGGCGTGTTACCAAATGTAGTATGCTGTGTTAAACTATTCTCAAATGCCTATTAGTACAATATTCTCCAGGTTCTGATAACCAAAGTACCATCAATCCATCTATCAGGTCAAACCAATCCAACCACGTATAGCAACAAGAGTAATTTCTTTGCTACACTCTAATAAGATACTTTAGATTACGATCTTTTTGTTGATGAACAGTCGTGTCGGCATTGGTTTTTTATTATTAAAGCATCTACTTAGATAAAATGATATTAATATGACAACGAAAATTTATAGTAAGTACTACATATAGAAAATTTTAAAGACGAATCTTACGTATTAAATTAGAGTGATCCTCAAATACGATATTTCATTTAAAAAAAAAAACATTCTAGTTGAGGCTTTTAATTTTACGTAAATTAGGGTAATTTTTTCTTTTTATAAGGTTTCATAATTATTCTATTTTGCTTCTATTTGTGGATATTTTTAGTCATACTCTAGGTTTTCGATGCTCATGAATTTTTTTTATTTGTGTCAAGGGTTTTTAAATGTTATTTCTAGTACAAATTATGTAATTCTTACTAAAAGCTTATTTTACTGTACTGCACAAGACTAACTTCATAAAGACCTAGTTTCCGGTTTCTCGGTAATTTTAATATATTTAAGTTTCCGCCAGATTTGTATAGCTATAGTTAGGAAGTTAGTTCATAAACCGGACGACAGACAAGCGGTTCGCTTTAAAACGCTGCCTTCAAGCGAAACGGGAGTTTAAAATATTCAGAAGCGAGAAACATACTTTGAGAGGTTTCTGATACAGTACCTTGATACTTGTTCAATAGTAGGCGAAAACTATTGAGCTCATCTTGTTTCGTGGAATACATCAAATGTTATCCAATAAAAATCAATGCAAAGTAATTTGGATATTATTACAAATTAGTGGTCCATGAGTTGGTACTGTTTTTGATAGATATTCGATATATAGTTAACTATTGAAGTCATGTCAATCTAAAATCTGTACAATTTTAGCTCGTTAAGTTTCCATTATGGCTGCTGTACATACTCGGAGTGTCTATACATAATTTTAATTTTTTTCGCTGTCGATATCGACTGTTTTATATACGTTTAAGTAAAAAAATAATAATATTAGAAGATATCTATATAAATCTACAAGCTATAAAAAGATATAAAAATGTTGTACTCTATTGGCTATAATTATGAAAAAAAGAATTTTATCTTAAGAATTGATAATAACTTGTTTTTCTTTCTTCTATTCGTATGAAAAAAAAGAATATGCAGAAAATATTAGAATGGAAATGAAGAAAAATGCTGACAAATCTTCATTTAAAACCGCAATTTTATGTAGATAAAGACGCAAGACAGACAACATGTCACTAGGATGTCCTAAGCAAGGTGAGTGTTAATTTTTAATATCACAATTATACTACTTATATAAATTCTATCTGTATAGTCTACGTAATATTACTACAGTTGGTTCATTGCCTTCAAACAACAGAGTTTGAACATTATTTAACTTTTCAGATCCAACTCCCGGGCGCAAACTGCGTATTATGACACTGTGAGCAGATTTAAGGGATTTCGCTTACATTTTGTCTCTCTTACTAATACTGACACAACATCCTAGCTGTGGGTAATATATCTTCTGTAATCTAACTTTTAGCAATCAGAGCAGGATGCGAGGGAACAAATGGACTTTTATTTTCGTTTTTTTCGTACATCGCTTAAAGGAAGCGTGATCAATGTGATATTTTCAGCCTAAACGTTAAGATTTATCTCAAAATTTTATTAATGAAGTAACAATTAAAATTACTTACTGTTACTTTTCCTTCCTTTAATTCCTTCCTTTTCGATTGAACGCTATATTATTTTTAAAAGAATAATTTAACGCGTTATAGTTATGTTTTTTTATACCTTTTACGATAAAAGTATTATATTTTTGGACAAACATATTTCAAGCTATTAGCATTTTTATGCTAAATTATCTAATTTAAGACTATAATAGATATTAGATAAGAATTAGTTTAGTAATTATTGCTTATTTATATCAAAATATTATTATTTATGTAGGATGATAAATATTATTATTATAATATTTATATAGGATACGGAATGGAAAAAGTAATGTTTTGTTCGTAAACATATTTTTACGACAAAATTAGATATATTCTGCCAAAGTAATTTTTGCCTTGATACTCAAGTATCTAATATTGAATCTTTATAAAGATACTAATAATGTTTTGGTTTCTTCATGGTATTTCCTTATTTATTAGAAATAAATAACAGAGTATATAATAATAGCTAGCAGATGAAGGAAACCGAAGGAACTGGAAAGAAGGTTGTTATAGGTATTTAAGCTTCCTACTGCATGAGCAATTTGGCTCTAACCTAAAAACAAAACAAACATCATAGTTGATTACAAGCCTAACAAAAAACAAGCGAATGTTTTAACGTTGACATTCCTTTTTATCGCTGAGGGGTATGCAGTAACGTTAGTCTGACGTACTCGTACTAAATGAAGTCTCGGAGAGAAGTTTGACATTCCTAACTCTCGTATTTTAACCGACTTTGTCATTCGATGAGTCATTTTATATTTAATAAACTTTATGACTTAAAAATATAAATGTGCAGGCTTATATTATCTTTTAACTGCCTTTGTGGTAAAGTGATTGAGATCACTAGGTATCAATTCATCGGATCGGGGCTCATTTTCACCAAAAGGACAGATAATTTTATGTGCAGTTTGGTTTGTAGTCTTCTCACCATGTCTTCGCTGTATTAGCTTTGTTAGTTACCACAATATTATAAAAAATAAATTTATTAATTATAGTGTTAACTTTATAAGTGAGCCAATTGACTTAAAATTCCTAGTTAAATACGATCCAGCCAAGCACCATTAAAATCAAAATCCGCTTTCCGTCTTGTTTCTTCAGCTAACTCGCTTATTTGTGCAAAAGTTTTTCGTTTGTTGTTATTTGACGAACAGATTCAGAACTTTTAATGAAAGCATTTACATATTAGGTTTGGGAAGTAAGCGTCGAAGTTTATTCAAAGAAAAAATAAGGTTTCTATAGTTAATCTAAACGGCTTGTGTATTCAGAGTTATCAACTCAGATAAAATAAGTTGCAATCACTCTGGAAATTTATATGCTTATGTTAATTTTTATTATATATTTTAAGACTTAAGGATGATAATGATTTGCTGTCGTGCTGGACGGACCCTGTACCAGTCATTTATTTACGGGTCAAAATAACAAATGCATATTAATAAAAAATAAACAACAAAATGTAATTGCTGTATTGACTAATTTAGTAATTTAGTTAAATACAGGTTGTTTATGCTTAGCTAAGATAATTTGCTAGTACGAATTAATCAAAACAAAACTTCATAAATTTTTGTATCAAATCACTGCAGCTTATTGAGTTGACGGTTAGAGCTATAAATAAATATTGATGCGTAGTTATTAACAGTGAATAAAGTCTACTTTGGCATGACACAGTAAAAATGTGAAAATGCACTTCTAATTTTTGATTATGTCAGATAGTATTCGATAACCAATTCGGTCAAGGTCTCAACATGGCATATTATAAATACATATGCCACATAGTTAAAATAATAGAATAAAGTTTCTATTCACTGTTAATAGCTATCAACTTTTAACATAGAATCAATATAATATTGATATTTGAAATAAAAATAAATAGTTAAATATTCTATAACTTAATAAAGACAAGATCCACAACATACATAGGAACAAAAGCAATCTGTTTAATCGCATTGATCACAAGCAATACTAGCGTTGAGTGGAACTGTTTCATAACCGTCCAGGGGTAAGATGCTCGAGACGTTTTGTCGTCACGTCCGATCAGAATGGGCAAATAGAGACCGAATCAGGGCATACGCGAACTGGAGCAGGCCAGGGATACTCTACGTTTTGTATCCATACTATTTAATAGATATCTCTTTGAGAAATCAGAAAAATAAAGCACATTATTATATAGTGTCAATCTTACTAACATGTATGGACTAATAGAGCTCTAATCATCTCAATATCAAAATAATTTTGCCAATTTTTTAATTATATTTACATATAATTAAAATCTTTAGTCGTTAGATAATTTATGCCAGATGGTTTATATATATATAATATCTTAAATACTGGAGATTTCAAAGAGAAATCGATAACAATGTGAGTGAACCAAGGGGGCTAACAAGTTAAGGAATAGATATTGAATCCATTTCACTATGTACACGTAAAATCGATAACATACATGGTTTTATTTTAAGCCAAGTAGGGATAAGTATAGTAAATCATCAATTTTTAAATGTCAGCAAGGAATTTTCATATTTTTTATATATATTAATATTATAAAGAATAAATATTGATTGCACTGAGTAGGTTCTGAACAACTAAACCAGGTTTGATGAAGGTTGATAAAGGGATAGTTTGTGACCCGCGCAAAGAATTTATCCTGGTAAATTTTACAAGCAGCAAATAAGTTTAACCTGCGATAAATTCGATAAAATTATCTGATATAATTTGGCATAGACATGATAGAGATAATCCGATATAACACCAGCAAAGCGGCGGACGGGCGAAGTTAATTTAAAGAGTAATTTTATTCATTAATCAACTCCAAATTATAAGTGAAAGAAAAGCCCTATTAAGATTCTTGTAAACAGTAGTAAATCATCGAAATACATATAATAGTAATTGAATAATATATCAAACTTAAAACAAATTAGTTTGCACAACACACATACATATATATGCGATTGTAAAATGCGGAGTTATGTGCGTACACAATGCAATATCAATTAATATCGCGAAAAACAATCGAATGTGAGATCGTTACGCAAAAAGGATATCCACAATGCCGGCAATTTATTGCTGAACTGAAAACATTTTTCTATCGGAAAATGGAAGTGAATATTTCCCGGAACTTGTAGAGAGTTTAGGAATTGGGAAAACATGTAAGCGTCGGTTGCATTTTGCGGTTGGATATTTTTTGGTGTATGTGTTGAAGAACAGCCGGATTATTTACCTATGTGAAAATTTTCCGAAGAACTGTTCTTTTTTCACAACAGGCAGTACTGGACTTTCATCTCTCTAGAATCAAGTCATGACGGTAAAATGAAAAGCAGAGTTTACTCTCGTAAGCCTTACTGTTCGGGATTTAAAGCGTTGCCTAGCAACGGATGTATATTTTTGGTAACAGTTATGTCAAACAATTACTTTTAAGAAGAGAAAATATATTTTAGTTATTTTTACAATTTCTTTTCATTTCTTTTAATTTTATGGGGATCAATTTGGACTATAATGGAAGCAGATCCTAAACATGTGGCGACCTTGACTTATCACGGTCGCCACATGTTTAGGATCCGCTTAACACGAACCTGCAATCTTCGGATGTATGTACAGGCTAGAGATTCTCTTTTAATTAGTCATAAATTTTATTTTTGGTCAGATTCTGCTGTCGTTTTGGCATGGATCAATAACAACAGCGATTTAAATGTTTTCATTAAGAATAGGCTTAAAGAAATTCGAATTGAGACAAATATTCTAAACACCTACAAAACTATTGTTCATCATTACTTTTTAAACGTAACCAACCAATGCAGTGCAAATTTTACACAAAATTAAAATATTTTAATAAAAAAACATCGCAATAATCGTTATTCAGCAAAATTTTACTTCATAATAATTAAAACTTAATAATAATTTTAATTTAACGTAGTGGTAACAAATTTTTGCTTGCCGTTAAAAGTATCCCATTACTTATTTTAATATCTATTGACGTGTGTTCAAATTTCCTAAAATTTGCTTTCTTGGTTATTAAATAAATAAGGAAAACATTAGTAAAAAGTTATTTGAAATTTCCATACAAAACAGCAATTTCAGCCTAGAATATTTATGTCAAGTATCATATAAGTCATAATAATATGCCATAATAAGTAGTAGAATGTCAATTACAGTGAAAAAAACTATAATAAACTCGACTCAGTGAAAATTGCCCTGTTATGCTTTGCCACCTGTAATCCATAATAAAAGCTTATTATGAAAACGTTGTGGCACGAAAAATGCTTCCTGACAATTGGCGGCCTGGTAGCCTTTTCTCACGCCACGTGAACTTAATATACCCATTGTTTTATTTACTACTTTACTATTATTGTTAAGGATGAGTATACTTGTATATGAAAATGTTAGTGAAAAACTTGTGAAATCCTGGTTTACGTGTTATAACTTTATTTATTGCACATTATATCACAATGCAATATATATCGCATATATCGCAAAACAGACTGGGTTGGCGTGATTTAGACATAGTTATAAGTCTGATTTAATTATAGTTATTTCGATATAATCTGAGCAGATAGAAAGTTTACATCTAATAAAGTAATACTCAGATTACGTATAATAAAGATATATATGAAAGTATTGTAGATAAAATACAAAACCAACACAGTTGCTAGAAAAAAATATTTATTAAACATAATAAAAACAAAGCGATGATTATATTGTCATAAATACTGTTATAATTAAAAATATACAAAATATCACATTTGAATTTGGAAATCATCATTCTTCTACGAATGTTTGTCTATTGATAGGTACAATGAAACCTCTGTTCGTGAAAAAGATCTCGCGTCCATGCAGAGTTCGTACGAATAAGGGGATCAATTAAGTAAGGCAAAAAACAGAAGAAATACAGAAACTAATAAATTTTGTCTTGCGAGATAAAGATATCACCTAGAACCAAGTAGCGTATTCTAAAATATGATTTAGGCTTTACAGCCTATAAGAGATGCCCTTTATCTGATAATTTAAAATTAATGTGATGGTAAAAATCAGAACAACTACTTAAGCGGTACATGGTACAATGATGGTGTAGTGAAGGGTTACCCATGAAGATTGACAGCATTATTTTTGTGAAAATGGTATTAATATGTCAGTAAAAGTGAATCAATATATTATTCTTGAGAAGGTATTCAAAGTCCTGGAACAACATATTCCATAACTAAGAATGGTACTTACTTATTATAAGACTTGGACTTCATCCTTCAGACTGAAGTCTAGTCGTCTTTAAGTAAATATCTTAATTTTTGGATAATGAGCTATGGACAATTTTAGAGAGATTCATAAGATTGGCAATTCATAGATTGGCAGTGAAGAATTTTCCCTTAGAAAGAGTGCGCGCTTCTATTAATAACCGGTCTCAACATTTAAACGATTGTATTGCAGCCAATGCAGATTAATTTCAAATAAGCTTCATAATTTTTCTTATATTTTCATATTAATGTATTAACTAACATGTATAAAATAGAAAAAAAGAAGAGTTTTCCTTCGTACAATATTTATGGCAATGACTGTTAACTTTGTGAAATAGGTAATGGTCCGCTGATGTTAATATGAATGTGTTAAAAATACTGCACAGGCATTATAAACATAAATGCACGAGTATAAAAGTTTGTGTTTTTGTTGTTAACTTGGACCTTTCTTCAGTCAACCGCAGTCAATGTTTAGAAAAAATAAGCGGGAAATTTATAAATGGGAAATTTGATTGTTTGTATTGCTCCAAAACTGTTGAATTAATTTTACTGAAAGTTGATACAGAAGTAATTGGGGACCCGGGACAAGACATAAGATAATGTATCATAGAGAAATATATGTTTCCTATTGGAAAATTTGATTTAATGCGGGTAAACCTTTAGGGGGAAAGCTAGTAAACTATACAATAATAAACATACTTTTATATGATATAGAATAATAAATAATGCTTGCGTAATAGGAGATAAAAATGTTCGTAAAGCGCTCTCAGATAAACTGCAACAAATGTAAGCTATCCTGGGTCAATTCAATCTACTCGTTCAGCCTCATTCGTAGCATTCGTACACAAAGAATCTTGGTTTGGACCGAGGTTGTCAAGATTTTTAGTAACACGTGGCCTCATATATTTAAACTGATAGGTATTTGACGTTTAGTTGTCTTTATAATTAGTACTACGTTAACCCTATAGGGATGCTGTAAAAAGAATGATTTTTTGATTGATTGAAGAGGATATAAATGTTTACGCTGTCGATATCGACTGTAAACAAATGTAAACTCATGATAGTTGTACTGGTCCAAAGGCAAACATAATCGCCCCGCTCCCTTAAAATGAAATTGTTATATGATGCAACTATAACATTTAGCAACATAAATGCTACTGAGCAATTTCTCACGTGATGCTACGAAACACGGACTGTACACCCCGATCAGCCGAGATTAGCCGACGACCTCTATTGTTGGTGTGTATGTGACTATTTGATTACGTTCTGATAAAATGGCATTGGCCAATGCGGGTGGCATTGTTTTCGCGATGTGTTTAAAACGGATCGTAAAATACAGTGACAAATAGAATGAAATTATTGCTATACCCTTGTCAGTGGCAAACCAATGGTATCCATTCTGTAAATTTACAGTTGGTACGTGTCACTCTTAAACACGGCTGTTTTCGACGTTCGAGTAACACTAAGTCAAGTTAAAGGGTAGCATTGGTACGTTACTGCAAAACGATTTCTTTTGAGTAAAATAAAAACAAAGTGACTAGGGCGTATCATTCCACATAGCAGACATAGTGGTAGGGAAAAAAAAATTGGACGATTCAAAATTGCTTTCTATAAAGTTATATTTGAATAAAATTAATTTTGATTATACATATATTTTATAGATAGGTAACTCATATGCTTTTGAGTATTTTCAGGTGTATTTATGCGGGTTCTCTTACGGTGTTTTCTGTCAGCTTAGAAGCGTTAGATCAATATATGAAGTTAGAATGCCTAATAAAAATGTATTGGTATATACAGGAATGATCCCTAGATATCTTAATAGAAAACCTATGTTAAGAACTATTTAGTTTTTTATATGTTCGTTGTATTCGCATTACATATTGCAAAGAGTCGAATATCAAGACGTAATATTGTTACCACGGTATATGATTCAAGTAGAATTATAGGAAAAACAAGCGCTGTTTAGAATAGCTACATGGACTGACAACTTTAGTCTTAATAAGGAATTCTGTGGTTTTTGCAAATTTAGTAAAACTTATTTGTTAAAAATAAACATAATATAACGTCCGTGCGTGACAGATTTCCGCAACCAATCTCCGCGTGAATGTTGTAATGTGACTTAGAAGTTTGATGTGTATTACATCTCACAAATATTTTTCCTTGTCTCATCCGAAACATGCTCCCAGCGAAAATCCTTAAAAATGAAACGATATTTCATAAATTAGTGATGTCCGGTTACAGTTATTCATATTCCAATCTTACACTCAATAGAACTAACGGGAGCGTTAGTTCAAGCCGATAGGGTCCCAGGCCTTCCGCCCGACCAAAGGTAGTGTTTAGTTGGTAGGCTGGCCTTCTGCTAGAGTCCAACATAACCATCCGCCGTAGACCGGTTGCGGGTGGTATCCGGTGCGAGGTCGTCCGAGCACCAGGGGGTTGTCATAGCGACCACTGTGGTGGCGCGCCCCCTATGAGGATTCACTACCATCCCCCGTGGGAAAAAAAAACAATAGTAGACTGAACAGTGAAGATTAAAGTTACGATGTAGGTCGAATTTTGTTTCTCGTAAAATTCTGAATTCAGAACTTCGTTCCACATTCTATTACGGACTTGAATCGGTGCGAGACATTCGGCTAATTGACCATTATGGCAATGGGAAAATTACCCGAGTTTGACCCGCTTTATGTTATTATATTGCCTATTATAATAACTAGTGATTTTCAACACTGAGTCTCACGATTTATCGTATTTTCCTTTGTCTTTGTGCTCCGTCTTTTATGTAAAAAACGAAACGTCTGTCACAATCACCACGTTTTTGTAAGCGGCACTTTAGGTCGGTCCATACGAAGTAATATTCAACAGATATTACGGTGTAGAATATACGTTGAGTAACAATATGTTTAAGTATATACTATAGACGAATATTAAA
Organism: Scirpophaga incertulas; assembly: GCA_036419045.1. Lineage (NCBI taxonomy): Eukaryota > Metazoa > Arthropoda > Insecta > Lepidoptera > Crambidae > Scirpophaga > Scirpophaga incertulas. The sequence goes on along the minus strand of CM071638.1, from coordinate 14,909,115 downwards.
ACAAAGAAATATTATTTTTAGTTATTCGTTACTAATTGATTAGGTGAATTGAGGTACTGCTTAACGTCAACGAATAGTCCCGTACCATACTCGTATACTTACAGTTACACTTAATTTAGTAATTTTATTGATGTAAAATAAAGGATACAATTATTACGTTTAGTAGTTGATTAAGATATAAATACTAAGAAAATTACGTTTATATTTTATATCTGTAATTAATATCAAATGTTATTAAATATCAAACCTTATTGCGGTTGTTTTGGTATACTCGTATAGTAACTTGGCAGTTAACTGCTTAAAATCGTGACGTTAATTATAGTTTAATATAATATACTATAATAAATAGTGTTATTCATAATTTCTTTACCAACCGATTAATAATTTATTTTATAGAATAGTTAGTTATTTTGCTATTCTTGACTGGTTATAATAGTTATGTGGTTAGTTATATCGGTTCAGCCGTTCTTGAGGTTTACGTAATGTACCTAATTAAGACGACTCTTAAGAACTAAGTAGTCATTTACAATGTTCAATTTCATCTGCGGAAAATCCGATTTGTAATACAATAACGTTCTGTAGCGTCAGCTTTTTTTAAAATTCATGTTAATATTTCCGCTCGTGATAATGAAATATATTTGAATCCGCATTATGATTCAACTTATTCATTTATTCGTATTAATACCAGTCTTCGTGAAATATTTTAAATATGGTAATTTGGGTATTGGTGTCAAGTAGACTTCGATATGTTTTATCGTGTATCTCACATTCTTGCCACCATCATTCTACTTAAGCCAAAAATTAAGATTAAAATTGATTAAGTTAAAAATAATAAAGATTTATTATTTTTATTGCAAATGTTTGTCATTCAGAAAAGTAACATCTTTAAGTTGGTGGACCACTGTTAAGAAAAGTATTTACCGTCAAAGGCAAATAGTGTTTGCCGTCGTTATATCAATGGAAATACTCGTATATATTGTTTCAGGATACAGTATTTGATGTTGTTACGACAAACAGCCACACTGTCAAATTAATTAAACCTTACTACTATATTCGTAATAAGTGTCTACTTTTAATACGTGGCAGCGCTGGTGACTTTGTCGTTCCATTGAAGATTTTAAATAGCTAAGAGTTTACGCAGGAAACTGGTCAATGTAAATAAAAAGGGGGTCATCGCTTCGATTATCGCCCGTTATGTGCAAGGAGCCACTACAACGGGACCCTAGCCAAAGTTGTCCTGAATATTAATTCTGTTGTCAAATAAAATCTGAACGCGTTTAGTACATCAAGGAATGCCGTTCCGTTATATTTAGCAACGCTTCTGAACATAACGGAAATGTGTTCTTGGAGTGACGACTAACGATTTCCATTAATTGTTGCGGATTACCCAATCAGCAATTTATATTATCAGTACGTGAGATTATCCGATTTGATAACGTCAAATACGCGCGATATTAATTGAATTTTCGAATTAATCAGAATAACGTCGATTAGGTTATGAGAATATGCAAATTTAATATCTAAACATTTACTGAAGTAATTATAATGTTCTTGGATAATTTTAAACTACTTAATATATTATATAATATAATTAGGATATTGATATAGGTTTCAAATACAAAAAAATGTTCTACGTGATTACCTTTTAATTGCAAAGATAAACCTAACCTAACCTTAAGTTTTACTTATTGGAGATAGATTTTGGACAATTGCACTATAAGAGACATCTATTTCCAGTGAGTAAAATCATGAATCAGAAGAGTTGAGCGATTTAGTTAAAGATTTGGTATCATCATTATTAACATTTCAGCTAAGCCAAGAGATATTCACTGCAAACTTAGGCCTCCACAACGATCGGCCCTATGCCGCAACTGTCTAACGCCTTTTTTTTTTTTTTTTTTTTTTTTTTTTTATATTATAGCAGGCAAACGAGCCAACGGGTCACCTGATGGTAAGTGATCACCGCCGCCCATAGCACAAAACAACACCAGAGGTATCATCAGCGCGTTGCCGGCCTTTCATGAATGTATACGCTCTTTTTTTGAAGCTTCCCATGTCGTAACTGTTCGGAAATACCGCGGCCGAAAGTTGGTTCCATAACTTTGTCGTTCGCGGGAAAAACTTACGCGAAAACCGCACTGTGGAGGACAGCCAACCATTAAGATGGTGGGGATGGAAAGCAAGTCCCCTCCGTGACGCACGATACAGGAAATCGGTCGGCGGCAGTATCCCAAACAACTCGTCAGAGCACTCCCCATGGTATATGCGGTAGAGAACACAAAGAGACGCGACATCTCTCCGCAGCGCCAATGAGTCCATACGACCACAGAGCACCGGGTCGTCGACAATTCGAACCGCTCTTCGCTGGATACGGTCAAATGGAAGGAGCTGGTACTGAGGAGCTCCGGCCCAGAGGTGAGAGCAGTATTCCATATGTGGCCTGACCTGTGCCTTGTAAAGTTGTAGGCGGTGGGTCGGCGTGAAATACTGTCTCGCCCTGCTTAGCACTCCCAGCTTTTTTGAGGCTAATTTAGCCTTGCCTTCCAGATGACAGCGAAACTGAACATCGCTCGATATGTCAACGCCCAGGATACCGATGGTTGACCCGGCATCAAGGGAAGCGCCTTCAAAGTTTATGGTTGCGACAAAAGGAGATTTCTTAGCGGTAAACGCGCAAACTTGTGTCTTAGAGGCGTTAAACTGGACTAGATTTAGTCGGCTCCAATTCGAGACATGGCTGAGTATGTCATCGATATCAGGCACAAGCTTGTTTCGGTTCTCAATGACGTTCTGATGTGGAATATTTGCACTTCCGTGATATAGTGCGTCTCCAGTGCTATCGTCTGCATAGCAATGGATACCGCAATTATGCAGTAAATCATTGATATGCAGAAGAACAAAGTGGGAGACAGCACGCATCCCTGCGGGACACCAGCGTTCACGGGCTGGAGTTCCGAGCATGAGCCATCAACTACGACTCTAATGCTACGCCCAGAAGAAAACTGGTGACCCAAGTGCAGAATTTCCCAGATAGTCCGTACTCTGGAAGTTTGCTAAGTAGAGCCCTATGCCACACTCGATCGAAGGCTTTCGCTATGTCCAGACCGACCGCAAGAGCTTCTCCCTTCCTCTCCACAGCCTCCGCCCAACGATGCGTAAGGTACACTAAAAGGTCACCAGCTGATCGCCTACTACGGAAACCGTATTGTCGGTCACTGATCAGCTGGTTTTCCTCCAGGTACGCTAGGAGCTGGCGGTTTGTGATAGATTCCATCACTTTAGAGAGGATAGAGGTGATAGCTATTGGCCTATAATTGGACGGGTCGGAGCGTTCACCTTTTTTAGGGATCGGGTGTACTAGAGCTGTCTTCCAGGACTTCGGGACGACGCCAGTGGTGTAGGAGAGCCGAAAAAGGCGCGTGAGTACCGGTGCCAACTCAGGAGCGCAAACCTTTAGCACGATTGGTGGAATGCCGTCCGGCCCACTCGACTTATGGATGTCAAGGGAAAACAGTGCTTCCGAACGGAACTTTGAAAGAACCGGACATCAGGCATTGAACTCGTACAAGGCGGTAGAGTAGGTGGTGATGTTCCCATGTCATCCAGTGTCGAATTTGATGCAAAAAGATTACCAAGAAGTTCGGCTTTTTCCTTTGCAGTGTGGGCCAGAGAGTCATTATTTTTGTGCAAGGGTGGAATTGATGAGCGACCGAAGTTCCCAAGGACGGCTTTGGCAAGAGACCAGAATGAACGTGTACCAGACGGTAGGCGCACTAATCTCTCGCCAATTCGCCCTATAAACGATGACTTTGCCTTGGCGATGCTCCTCTTGAAAGATCTCGCAGCGAAATTGTACTTCTTTTTATGGAATTTGGCGTTTGGATCGTCAGACGCCGCCATTCCGCCCAGGTTCGATAACACTCCTGTTTTCGACGAGCTGCCGACTTGCAGGAATGACCGAACCAGGGTTGAGAACTACCGCCGATGGGAATCACAGAGTTTGGAATAAAAAGTTCCATTCCCTGAAGAATCACATCGGCGACAGATTCGGCAGCATCGTCCGTATCCTCCCGCGAGAAGCAAATTCGCTGCCATGGGTAGGATGCAAAGAAGCACCGCATTCCATCCCAATCTGCTGACTTGTAATGCCAGACCCGACGGGTAGCCACTGGCTGGGAGCTCATAGACTTGTTGAGAGGCACAGTGCTATGGATTAGGCAATGGTCCGAGGAGCCAAGAGGTGCATCAACAGAGACTATGTAACCGTCCGGGTGTGAAGTCAGCATAAGATCCAGTAAGGAGGGCGTATGGTCGTCTATGTCTGGAATTCGCGTGGGCGAGGCGACTAATTGAGACAGACCGTAAGCCAAAGCAAAGTCATGAACAGATTTTCCCATGTAGTCTGTGTTACGAGACTTGAGCCACTCGGTGTGATGGGCGTTGAAGTCACCCAACAACACGATTTCGGCTGAGGGAGTCTGTTTGAGTAGGGAATCGATCGCAGTTTGGCAGCACTCTATGAGTCGGTCCGATTCGGCGTTACCGCTTGAGATCTGTACACGCACGCGTAAATGCGCGGGTGGTCGTCGCATTCTACGCGGAGCCATAAGGTGGACAGATCCCTGGCTTCAAAGTTTTTGAGGCGACGGACGCACATATCTTCCCTGACATAAGCACATACACCGGCTCGCGGGACGAATGAATGTTCCAGGGTGTAGCCGGGGTAGCGCAGATATGCGATGTCGAGGGGTTGGGATATTTGCGTCTCTGTGAGAAAAAAATAAGGCCGGCTTTTCCGTTTCGAGATGGTGGTGAACGGAATTCAGGTTGGTATGTATACCCCTGATGTTGCAAAAATCCACGTGGAGCGTGGATTGGGGTATGGTTCGCCGCCTTTTTCCCTTGCCTCTTTTAAGCGGAATGTTGCCCTCCCCAGAATACGCAGGGCAGCCTGAGCTAAATAGCTCAGGGGGGGATTCTCCAACTACGGAGGAGTTGGTACCCCCCTGGGGTAAAAAACTATTTACTTCCGCTTGCCATGATTGGTGAAAAGGAGGAGGGGTGTGTATGGCTCCGGGACTCTCACTCACTGGGCGAAACACAGCAATGTCAAGCATTGCTGTTTCACGCCCGTCTTCTGTGAAAGGGTGGTATTCACACCCGTCGAGCCTGCCCATTCGTGCTGTAATCGGGATCACAGCAAGGCTCTACCACCATAAATTGTTGTTGCTCGTTTAGCACAACCCAGGGGTCACTTGTAGGGTGTCGAGAGTAAGACCTACGGAAGCGAGCAACGCCAACCCCCGCAATGCTGCGTAGTAGGCCTTTCAGACCTACTACGCAGCATTGCGGCACATGCTTGCCGCTCGATATCCTTTCCGCCACAGTCAGTTCTACGAACAATGTGTTTTACCCACTGTCACGTTTCGTATGTCTTCTTTTTCGATTCGATCATGTAGTAATTCCGAACATAATCCGTGCCATTGCCCGTTGGATGACTATAAGCGTACTTATAGGGCTTACTGTAAGCAGCTACGTTTCCGTGTTGTATGCTATCACCGGCAACACACACGGCAAAGTCTTGAGGCACTGCGATAAATACTTAAGTCCTATTAATGTATGGAAAATTTTAGTATTTTCTTAAGATGCCGATAAAATATTCATTGAAGGAAAGGTAATTAATTATTCAACAGATCATCCATACTGAACGTAATTGGTAATACTCAAATCATAATCGACTGAAAGCTCAAAACAGGAACTCATCATTTCTGTTTTAATACGACATTATGATCATTAAGGTTTATTGTTTCCTAATTAATTCTCACAAATAGATGGAACATTCCGTACAATATAATTTATAAATTGGCGGCATTATATCTTATGGCGTATGTTTGCCTTCACTAATAACGAACATGATTGCTTCTATTTCTGTTATGTTTATTCGTAAATATTTTTCGATGTACATTTATTACTGTTTTTCGCTTAGTTTTATAAAAATATAATATATATAATGATAACAATAAATATATTTACAACGTAATGTTATATTTTATGTATGAAATGAAAACTAGAAAGGGTATGTGTATTAACACATACCCTTTCCAATAATTTAATAGTAATTAAATTTAATTTCATTTAAATCTTTAAAATCAAAAGTTGTAATGGTAATAGAATGATAAAACTAAAAAAAAAATTATTAATAAATTAATTATGATTATAAAAAGTGAATAAAGTGTTTCCTTTTCTTGATTTTCCGATGTCACAAGAGTCAACTAAAAGTAGCCGGATAGTGGCATTAGGTTCCATATTTCAATAAAAAATATTGATAGATATAACAAATGTGTAAACTAATTCATATATATATATATTCTTCACAATGAAAAATCGCGATGTAGGGCGCAATATTTTTCTCTTTTAATAAATGTATATGAAGATAAATCTGTGAATGACAGCGGGACTCGCTTTCCTGCGGTTTATCCATTCTGATCCACTCATTAATTCATTGCGATATCAATAGACTTAATAAAATATTCATCATGATTTAAGGCACATTTTTATGTGAACATTAAGAGCAGATGACAAGCTGAACGATAAAAGTAATGAGAAATCCATCGTTTTATTGGAGGGTAATCAATGTCGATATCAAACGAACAATTGATGTATGGGAATAGCATAAAGGTATTCACTTTCACATTTAACACACGTGCAATCAAATTTGTGTGCTGTGACGAAAGTGAGAGGAGCTTTTTCTTTATTTAGTCTGTTTGAACGCTTTGGGCTCGGTATTTAATACTTACGGTTATTGTGTAACGCATGGTTTTCACCACATACAATGTTTGTTTAGTAGACATGTTGTTTACCTGCAAACGAAAATAAAGAAATGTTACCAATGACATATTTTTAAATAAAAAAAAAATAAGAGTCAAAATTTCATAAAAGCATGTTTTTAAAAATCCTCATTAACATCTCAGCGTGGCTGAGATATCGTCCTTAGCGATTGGGCCTTTGCGTGTACTTGTGGACTTTTCCACATTGCTGTCATCTATGGTTCGCATATTTTGATAGGTCGGCGACCCTAGTTTTTGAATACGTGATTTTGGAATTTGTTGTTTGGAATATTTTGGTTTATATAAATATTTAATTTGGAGGTTATAGTACCTACTTCACCTAAGCACACGACTTTGACATATAACATGATTTAAGATTGTTTGATATTTATGAAATGTCTTCGCTCAGTGTTGAAGATATAAAGCGCGAACCTGTATTTTATTGTAGACTGACGGTATCGGTTCACGGTAGAAAAGACACACAACGCTCCAGTTAGCGTGACAGCATCTATTCATGTAGTTGCGGCGTGTTAAGGAATTAAATTTTACATTCTATACCTATTTCTCTAAATTTTTTGAGTGATAGTATAGTAGTGATATTAATTTTAAGTAATTATCACTGCACTGTACATAATTATCATAGCATTAATGTACACATTGATTTTGCAGTGTCAGGAGGAATAAATTTTGTTTTTGTCATTCGTCTTTGTGACATTATACAATTAAAACATCAAATAAATAGCTTTTTCCAAATTACTTATAAGGTTTAATTTACTATTATTTTGTTTAGTCCTTAGTCGTTTGTCGACTTCAAATGTAAGAGCTTTCGTGAAATCCTTTTTAGCACTGTTTTAAAAAATCAGTGCAGTCCTCTTTATTTTGCTAACCTAATTATTTTCATCCAACTTTAGATTTTATTTAGATATAGCGAGTGCGAATTTTAATGGAAAGTTATTATTTTAGGTCCACAAGAAAGCGCTAAACAGTCCAAAGCTAATTTAAATAAATAATGTCCGAGCCGCGAACAATACAATTACTTTTCTGAGCTCGAAAAACCATTTGTTTCTAATTAGTACTTATTTTGTTTGTGAAGATAAATGGCTAGAAGCCACTTTCGCCATTTTATGAAACGTCTCCATTTAGACTTACCACAGTAAATAAGCAGCTATGCTGAATGTATACTGATCAGTATTTTGATATATTATTTAAATTGACATAGATAAAATAATATAAAATTGGTATTTTAAGTATTGTTATTTATCTGCAGGTAATATTCAACCAATAAAAGTAGCTTAAACATTATTATACGATAGCAACTATCTAAAATGCAAAAAGGCGGAACCATAAAGCTGTATCAACAACGATCAGTCGTTTTGCAAAAAATGTTGTGATAAAGAAGATTTATACTTGCTAATATACACAATCTCTTAACCCTCTTAAAGCTAGGCCCATCCCTCCTTCCATTGTGAGTAAAAAGTATGCTTAATCTTGAGGCCATTATTCATTCAAGTACCTCCTTGCCACGTATAGGTGGAATACTGAGTACTAAGAGTGAACGATCGAACATTATCGCCTCCATTAGATGCCTCGATGTTAATCAAGTCCGCGGTCCGCAAGAGGCGAGACCCGTGTAACGGAATGCACCCTTGACTGATTTCAAGATCGCAGCACTCAGAAGTAGCGAATAGCATATAAAATGGGCCATTTGTTTTATATTATATGTTTCATTACATTATAGGCATACCTCTTATTTGACCGCCAAAAAACCAGAAGGATGTTCGATCTATGATATCATCTATTTAGAATACATTATAAAGGCGAATGACTGAACGAATATTCAACGGCTTATAAATTAGTAAAGTTCGATTTTTAATTAAGTAAAATGACATTTCCAGTGTGATGTGTCACAAATCATATTATTTAATATGGTATGTATTACATATTTACAATAAAAAAACGCTTTGATACCTAATAAAATAAAGCATGACTAAATGTCTAAATCTATTGATTGCCGAACATCACTATTGTAGTGGGTTGTAGTGGGTCACCCTTTTTTGTACCAGTGACAGTTGCACTTGTCATTTTACTGACTCCAATTAAAAATCGTAGTTTAGATTTTGTCGATCGCGCCCGTAAAAATATTTTGACTTATCTTTGTTTATTCATTAGTCAAATATGCGTAACTCAAAATTTAACTAGATTCAAAAATACCTGTATAATATGGTTTGTGTATATTCAGACCTGTAGTTATTGTAGTTAGTTGAACTAGTTGAAACGATTGTAATTAGTTCAACTTCCTTAACGTATTTTCAAGCTAAAATTAAGCATGCTCATTGTCATTTAGTTCATTTTTTGATCAGCATTAACTACTGTTTGTATACAACTGTTCTGGAAATATAAAAAAAATATATACACCAACAATATTTTAATTTAATAATATGGATATTAATAATGTACAAAAGTTAAATTAAAAGATGATTCAAAGTGATGTGTTCAAAGAGCGAGTGAAGTTTTGCCAATAAACATTTTTTCAATCAATCTAGATTATATTGCGGTATAATTTTGAACTACAATCAAAAAGCTATCAGAAATTTTCATCTAGTCCCGTGATTTCCGATGTAATCTGAAAATATGTAAGTACCATCCTACACATTACCTACCGATAAATATTAGCGGAGAATTTAATTTAACCTTGAAAACATTATTCATCAATATGTTCTATTGGAATAAACGTTTTAATAACAAAAATAGATTTTGAAAGAACGTCGTGGTCTTACTCTAACAATACATTTTACATGTTTTGTGTTTCATTTTTATTGTAGGTATCGCAGAAATAAAAACGTCGACTCAGTATCTGACGGCTACAGCTGCTTAGTTTTTGAAACATAAAATCGCAACGGCTTGCTAGAAACGAACACAACCACTGGATTGTTAAACATAAAACGGGACAAGGCAAGAACAAAACTAGATACTGCTATTGAATTCGGTTTCCGTAACATTTGTTTGTGATGTGGTGGAAAGTCTGAGCGCAGCCAGTCGTTCTGATACACGTACGCGTCATACGTGACGACAACTCAAAACGGAAAGTCGGGTCTCATTGTCAGTGTCATCCGTCCATTGACTGTTTTACTGTTAGTTACAGCTTCATAAATGGTGGCCTTCCATATTTAAAATGTAATATTTAATTACATAAAATACGGCAGAGACAGGTGTTTAAATAAACAATGTGATTAACATTTTTATCTTGAATTTCGACATTACAAACTTTATAATATCTGATTCTTATGATTCTCATATTTAATTTTTTGAAAATAATAATTACGTTACATCTAGTAATGTCAGTAATGTAAAATTGTCTTTGTTATAAGTACCTAATACAAATAAATTCACTCAAAAATTAATAATGGTTAGCATACAAAAAAAATAATTTTGATGAAAATATGTAATATATAGTTTATTACAATCATCAATAACATTTTTTCAATTAAAGTTTATTTAGTTTCGATATAAGTACGGTATAGTTACATAGATTTGTTGGCAAAACTCTTAATTCTTGTAACACATATTTGATTTCATTTTTGTTTTCAATAAATAATAATGCATAAACAAAATGCTTTAATTTAAATAAATAAAGCTATCACAAGTAAACATTTTCCAATACTAACGATTGGACTGTTGGCCTCATTTTTATATCATCAGGTAGTTAGTTTCCTGTCTAAGTGCTAATTAACCTCTATAAAGCTAGCGGGTATGACAGGAGTTTCTACTGCCAAACATGACCTGCGAGTCATTATGAGGGAGTTTATCGGCTAGTGTGTCGAGTGCGTAGCTAAATTTTCAAGATTTTACAAGCAGTATAAAGATGAGAATTACTTAACAAGATGAAGCAATATAAGTAGACATGCCGATACTCGAAGTTTCAATTGTTTTCCGAGTATTTGGATTCGAAAAGTCGATACGTTATAAACGCTGGCGGTAAATTTGTTTATTCGGAACAGCGAAAGCGCGATACCCAGGTAACGAGGAATGTAAATTATGATTTCATTTCCAGTACAATTGTTCGTCGAGTTCGGATTAAGTAGAATGAAATAAACGTATTATATATAAGCGGTTCAATTTGTTTGTTAAGCTTGATTCTCTTTTAATAAACGTAAAACTTTATTGTACCAACAGTTGATTTACTTCCATTCAATAAAATTAGTCTACATGAATTCGAATCTGAAACACTTGTATAAAATACGTCCACTGCTATTGTTGATTTTATTTCTCTTCTGCCTTTAAAAGCAGTGATGTGAAAGAGGGTTTAAACAACTCGACTCACTGCCGACAGAAAGAAATCTCGTTAGAAAATAGGAAGTCGACTGTTGGAAACTAGTTGTATATTTGAACAAGTAAAAGTGTTTACTTGTTCAAATATACTGTTTTAAATTTCTCTATGGGTGTAAGTAATTTTCATTAATATAAATTATATAGGTATATACGGTTGTAGTTATTGCTTACTTATTTTCATTGTAAGGTACGTTTCATTGTAGTTTGTGTGTTGATATTATGAAGATTTTTTACAACTACTTCGCCTAACCGAGAGAAAAAAATAATGCAGTCTACTTCGGGCTTAATACTTCGTCGGTGGGTTTTATTTTTTGGTTGCCTTATCACTTGATCCCTGCTGAGGTCGTGTTTATGTTTTAAAGCTATTTGAATATACTTACGCTTATGAAATCTAGTTGCTGTTTATTCTTCAAACGTGCTGTTTTTAGTTCTAGTGTATGTACATGAAATAGTTCATATATAAAATATTTCTTACGATCAAATCATTATTGTATCTTCAAATCTATGATAACTAAAGGTATATAGGTTATAAAATAGTACACATTTCGATCCTTTTTCCTGGAGCTCATAAATAATATTGTTTAGAGAAATAAAACAGTATTTTTTTATAATTCAAGCGTCTTCCGTCGCGTTTCCTTTACACAACGAGCCTTCTATATAAGGAGCGTAAGTAAAACTTCCCTTTGATGGCAGGTAAATTATTATTAGAAGCAGCGACGAGCGTTCATTGAACTGACACCGTTAGCTAGTTTACGCATTAGCTCTCGCCGCAGCCAGTATAAGACATGACACAAATAACAATCGACTAATCAGTTGCTGAATCTTTTAGAAATAGTTTCTCTGTAACGGTTTAGTTGACCTGTAGTTTGAACTAAGAATTCGTGCGACATAATGTGTCACCTGGGATAAATTGGGAAACTTCATGTGACTGGCAAGAAATACCTAGACAGGTGCGATGAATTGAGTTCGAGATGGTACGATCCGAGGTAATATACTATGACGGGTGAACGTTGGCGTATAATTTGACACTAATATTCACCGGTACGATTTAGGTACAAGGCAATGAACCGAGTAAAAGTGAGATAATGAAGTGTCTGCTCACATTGTTCGTGACAACGCGGTCGCATTCGCCGTGTTTCTCGCGGTTTTTTGCGCCGCCATCTTGTAAGCAAGGAAGCATGCGCGCGGAACCAAAATGTTTTGTGGGAAAAGTGAAACCGTCAGCGTTAGGGGTGGTTGAATGACACTCGATAATACTTTGAAGTAATATCGCAGCCTCTTCGTCCCTTAATGAATGCGGTTAAGTGTCGGAACGTTCCAGCTGTAACCCCGGTTTCATGGAGTTCCATTATCAATTTGAGCTTTATAAGAATTGATTTATAAAGTATAGGCGGCGGAAAAATGAATATTCTTCATTCGTTTCAATTAATTCATTAAAATGGCTCTACAATAATTTATATTTCATACTGATGTAAAAATTATTTGGTAATAAAGTACCTTTATGTTATTATTCAGGACTACACACTGTTGCTATTACTTGATTCCTAATAGTATTTTATGTAACCATTAACACTAATCAGTTTAACACGATTTGGGATGATTCATAAAGTCGGCCTACAAATTGACAAGGCAGCTTTTGAATTATTCCTGATGCAAGCTGAAATTTACGTACGCACACGAAACATGGTAACACACCTATCAACGCGCTCTGCCTAATTGACTTGGTGCTTAATAAACGTAGGTTTTAGTGTGAAAATACCAACGTAGGCAGCGATTTTTAACGAGCTCTTTCTGTTATGTGGTTTTGACGTTGCTTGTTATGACATATTTTCCCTCGTTGAAATGGGAAAGTTTTTTCCGATTGATCATGTGTTGCCGGTCTGTAACTGTTATTCGGATGTTACGATTTAATGATATAATATTTTCTATAGAAACATGAAACGCGATATTTGTGTCCTTGGAACTTGTAGAGATTCGACTTTGTTTGACTTATCATATCATGTCGGTGACATTATATTCATGCTGAAATAACTGTTTTATTTTGATGGTCTGAATTATATATTAAGTAAAATTACAAATTTTCAGTTAACATCATTTTCTTAATTTAGTTTTTAATACGAAATGTTTGTTGTAATTGTGTATTTTTAAACAATCATTAATACTTTGAAAACTATAACGTTTAAAAAACAATAAATATTTTTTTCCTACAGCACACTGGCACTAAGAGTTACTTATGATGTGAATTAATTAGCCTTAAGCCACGGATGAGTTGCTGTTTGAACTCGGTGACCGTATGAGGCCCGGAGCTATACATGCAAATCTTTTTTACTTCAATAACTGCAAAGACTACTTTACGGAGTAACGAAGTTATTGCACTTGTTTTTTTTTTGTGTTATTACTTCTTGTTAGGTTTGAAATAACAGATATGTAAAGATATAAATCAGTTCAACATTTTTAACATTTGCATAATTATTTTGAATTATCAAAGTTAGAAGAATCATATATAAATACAATAATGAAAATATGCAGTGATATAAGACCCACACTTCGTCAATATTTACTAGGTTCCAGTATAAAAAGAGGTGGTCCTATTGCCACTGTCCGGGTACTTCACACAGATATAATTTAAGTATGAACCATTAGTTGACTTTTTCGGCAACCACGGGAAGAAAGGGAGCGATTTTATTAATCCATTATTATATAACAAGATACAGTTCACAAATGTGTTTCTTCTAAGCTGGTACTAGACATTAAATTTTATATCTAAATGATATACATATGAGGTTAATTTACATCAAGTCGTGTTATATTCGTTAATTATAAATAATTAAAGGTTGAATCCATTTAAGTGAGCACTTATTTGTTAGATTCTATTCTAACAAATAATATACCAGAATAAGTATTCAAATATTATCAAAATTAGGGAAAAGAGATCATGAAGATAGCTATTAATTTTACTTATTGAAATAAATAACCAGCCGAAGCAGTAAGTAATACAAAAATATACTTTTGACTTTTACGTTATGACAGCTCTTGTCTGTGTTCAGGTCACCGCTATGGTAGGGAGCACCGCAAAGCTCTTATATATCTCTAATTAGCTGTGGTTTTCGTAGTACAACAGATAAACTTCACGAGTTGTTGAATGTACATATTTGTAGTAAGTTTTATTAACATGCATAATATCGTAGAATTTTATATCACACAAACTGGTAATACTTGTTCACATGATTAATGTAGAAAACTTAGCCAAACATCTTTCATTTTGTGTAATTTTGTTGGTCAATGTGACTCACAAAGTTTTAATATTGTAAAGGAATGTCAGCGAAGGAGAATAGTTTATATTCCGGTTTGCCAGTAACGGACGTTGTAAATTTCCACCTTACTCTTCTGACAAGAAGTTGGTTGAATACAGGTTGTTAAAAAAATATTTACCTGCTTACGTTTGAGTCAGGCATCTTTTGTTAGCGCGTAATCCGCAACTCCGGTTATTTTACCTGATATTTTAAAAACTATTCAATGAATTTTAATAATGAATGCTTTTTAGATGTCGGTCTAGATAAAATTGCTCAGACTTGTGATGCAAACAATACTTTTTACGAGTATGTTACGCGTCAATTATATCATCTTTGCTCATAGAAATTTTAAAAGAATAATTATGTATTTCATTCATAGATTATATATAAATATCTGTGCGAGTCAGACTCGCGTACCAAGGTAAATAAGTTTATAATCGTCAAATGTTTTATTTTAGTATTCGATTTGTATATTTTACTTGTCACTGTTGATTTTGCTCGTCTTTCTAGCATACCATGTAGATGACATCTGTAGAATCGAATCTAGTTCCTTCCGATCATTTGCATACTATTCTTTTGTTTTCAATATTTTATAAATCATGCATTGAAATTGTAGAATGCGTAATCTGCAGGGATTCGTGACTCTTCGTCACTTACTCTTTTTAAGAGAAGTAACACGTACATATTCTGTACTGCTTTTGTAGTTTGTTGTATTATTTGTTAGGTTTTTTCGTATGTATTTATTAATATTTTTATTCTTATGTATACACATATCATTGGTGATTTTTTACTACATCTCCAATGGCAGAGAAAAGATTTCGGTTAAGAATCAAACCATACGTTTATATAGTTTCAATTTCAACATGTTTATATTTTTTGTCTATTTGTATAATACACTGTTAAATAAATAAATGTCCATAGGACATCAAAGCAGCCAGCATTCGATCCTGAACTTCTATAATAACAATTACCGACTTCCATAGTCGATTTAACTGACGACCTCCATAGTCGAGTGGATAGTACACCGGTTTCAAGGTGTCGCCATCTCTGAGGTCCCGGGTTCGAATCCCTGTGGGGGCAGATGTTTAGGTGATGAATGCGAGCATTTGTACCTCAGTCATGGTTGTTGATATATATTTAAATAAAAAACATATGTATGTCTATCCGTTACCCTAGATCCCATAGCACAAGCCTTCTTACAGAGCTTAGTTTGGGCTAGGCTAATTGGTGTAAGTGTAACAAATATTTATTTATTTATTTAATTACAGCAAGCTCCTTACAAAGTAATTCAGCGTTCGAATTAATACTGCGTTGCCAACATGGAATTTCCCTCGAGATCGAACCAGTGTATCTTGCCCAAGAGTGCCATACAACTCTCCAATAATACGTATGTAAGTACCACGTCTGTCAATAAGGCTAGGCTGTACTTTAATATTTGTGTGTTATACGGAGTCTACAAGGAAACCGTTTCGATTTGGCCGAAACAAACGTAATATTGTGTAGAAAATATAGTTAAGGACAAATTCTATTAGGACAAATTAAAACAATATTTTTTTAATCACAATAATTTTTATTTCAACCTTGTTATTAATTTAACTTATGTTTTTGTAAATCAATTCTTATGCATATAAAAATAATTTATAGCTGATAAGTCATATAGGAAAAGATCATCGGATGGTTTCGGTACAAGGATAACCGGTTCGTGTACTGTCTTAATAAAGGATTGCAAAAAAAGAATGATGGTATTGTGGTATTCTTTAAGAACAAAAACTAACGATTCCGTAATCAAATCAGTGCTCAGTAAATGGTATTTAAGTTATAGTGAAATTAAACTTTAGATTATCTGATATAAAAATAGGTTGTGAAGAGCTATTAAAATAACATATTTTTTGATAAAATTAAGGTACATACAAAAAACCTTTAACATATTGGCCTTGATATTGATCTCTTATATCGTTGGTGATATAAATGATTTTCGTAGTGCAATTCTAAAGCTTGACCTGTTAATAAAATACTGTTACTGGCTGTTAATAAAATAAAAAGCTTTTTGGTTTTACTTGAATTTTTTTGACCTTATATCAAAAATTTATGAATTTAATTCTTTCGAAATAAGTAAAATGACATAATTCAATGATAATAAAATTCTTCAATCGTTCATTTTTCAAAGGATTTGAAATTGTGCTGTGAAATATCAGTTGAATAACTCTAACGAGACACGAGTTCGGGCGGTGTCCCGCGTTTAGCGTGACTTGAAAGCTAGGCCCAGGTCTTTTATTTCTATTATTTTTTGTTCAACTCAGTGTTGACAGAACAGCCCAGATTCATGTCGCCACCGGGTATTTTTGACCCAATTAGTGTGCAATGATTGTGTTATAAGTTTTAGCATCACAAATCATCATATTTATTAAAATAGTACGGATTAATACTAATATTATAAACGTAAAAGTATACTATTCAAAAGAAAACAAGGCCAGCAGATATTTATAGTATTCTAAGGAATTTATTGATAAGAGATGGAGTAAGAGATTTACATTGACGAATTTGTATTGTGTAGAGATCCAACTCTGCCTCTCAGTTACGTTTTAAAGTCGAAACGGCCGAACTGATTTTGATATTTTTTAAGAGGATATTTTAATCCTGGGAGGAACTGTACGATTTTTATCATGGGGATATATATCTTTTATCTCTTTTGTGGGAAAATTCAATGTAACGTAGGCGAAGTCACGGGCAGACAGCTTATACTCGTATGTACTAAAATATATTATTTTATGATTTTTTTTTGTGGACTTTCTAATAGTGCGTTTATATCTAATAAAGTTTATTTTCAATGGATAACTACTATACTTAATAAATGACATCATTGAAATGATTCATCAAATAACGATGATTGAAAAGCACTGTTAATCGTGATTTACATCATCAGCTCAGAATTGTGTTGCTGTTGGGCGCGGCTTTAACTTGAAGGCTACGTTACATACATACATACACTCACGCCTTTTTCCCACGGGGGTAGGCAGAGATTACGTCCTTCCACTTGCTACGGTCCTTACATAACTCTTTCGCTTCATCTACTTTCATAACATTCCTCATACATGCTCGACGATTTACGTTACACTAGTTTGCAAATTTATTTTTAGATTATACATGTGCATATGTATTTTTAGAACAGCATGTATTGTTCTAAAAATAATTAAAGAAATCTTGATTCTAAAACTAATTAAAGATATAAAATTATGAAAATTTGCCGGCCTTGTAATCACGATGTAATACCAAGATTTAGGTAATTTTATAACCGCGGGTCGCCGGCGGGCGCGAGGAAGTCGCGACTGCTACGGCGACCCGGGATGGACCACGCCCCTTCCGTTGCCGGGGGGCGTCGTCGGTGGAGGAGACCGGGGGAGGTAGTGTAGCCTCCCCTGAGGAGGCTCCCCTCTAGGCAGGGGAGCAGAGGCTGGGGGTTCCCGGAGGTGGCTTGGTGTTCCCGGGGGCTCCCTACATGCCTGAGGAAGGCCATACCTGAGGTTTTTAGTGGGTAGGCCTCCCCCTTCTGGGGAGGAGAGCCCCACATAACCGCCGGCTCGCCACAGCCGGGTATGCAATTTAATGCATTTTCCTCAGAGAAACAAACAAAAAAAAAAAAAAAAAAAAGGTATATATAAGTATTTAAATTTCATTTAAACCATGTTACATATACAAAATGTTAAAAATGGATAAATTACTATTACCGTTCCTAATAGATTTATTGACAATGTGGTTATCTTTTAAAAACGTAAAATAATGCGTTTCCTTTTTTCAAATACATATTTTGTGAGCTGCTGTATCAAGCTAATGTTTATTTAAAAGCAATAAAGCTTACTTTATCTGGAAGTAGCACACAAAAGTTGTTTCAAAATGACCCAACCAAAGCGTGTTTGCGGTATGCGGCAAGTTCTCAAGTCAGGAAAAGTTCAAGGTTCGTTGTTAATGCATAAAATAGAATCAATGACTGAAGGTTGATCACACGAAATTGTGTCTTACGTACAATCAACACAGCGTTAAACATTGGTTGGATATGATTAACATGGCAAATGATTTTTTATATAATTTACATTTTCATGTGAAGTCGCATCTATTGAACTGGTTCGATCATTGTACTATTTTTGCTTTTTGTAGTCTCACAATTTTTAGTTGCAACTTTTATTTAAAATTGTAAAACAATCGTCGCAAAAATTTCCATTCACTGATTTATTAAATCGTTATCATACGTTATGTAATCAATTTTACAAAAAAGTCACAATTGACAGTTGAAGCATTCTCTACCCGTAAAAAGTGAGAGCGTATGATTTTGAAAAAAAAAATAATTGTCTAAAATAATTATCCTTTGTTGTGACTTTTTCTATAGTATAAAAATTGTTCTAAAAGACTTGCAGGCTTTGTATGGAATCATTAGAAATCTGATGTTTATTTTTTTTTGGTTTTTAAAAGCAGTTATTGACCTAAATAATTTTAAGTAAGTTTATAGTGCTCATGATTTATTTAATCTCCCACAGAGAGCCCTTTGTTAAAAAGGGCAGAAAGCTTAGTGTGGCGGAAAATCAGAGGCGGGTAAATTCGTTGAAGATACGCTTTTGATGGACTCCAGGCGATATTTGTTCATGTTATTTTTATCCACCTGCACAATTGAACATACACATCAAAGCAAGAGACACACAGTCCGACCTAATAATACGGAAACGCATAACATTCTTCCCTTCGGTTTTCCTCTCCCTACACGACCATACCAGAGGAAAGTCTCTTTTCTCTTAATTTTTTATAAATATTATTCTCTCAGTTTTATTATAAACACAATAAATAAATTTTCAATTTCTTGATTTTGATTAGCAAAAGAGTTATACAACCAGCCTACTGATTCCAGTTTTAAGTCTATAACCCAAACAGACTAGTACAACAAATTCAGACTTTACAGAAGAGGGTTATGAGTAGGTGACAGTTAACGAAGAAGTTCTGGAAGATTCCTCCTTAAAGTAATTATAATTCGTAAAATTGGAGATCTGGCACAAGGGCGAGGTCAGAAGGTTGTGATTCGAAAATAATAAAATGTTGCTGTGTATAATGAAATTGATGACTGAATTTTTTGAGGTTGCACCGTTTCCGTGTTTGATTTTTGCACATGTAGCCTAACCTTGGGCTGTATTTGTATCTCAAAAGAGCTATTGTTAATTTACAATGGTTAATCGTATAAATGCTTAAATACATTAGATATGTGTTACAAATAACCTCGTGATTATTATTTCCATCAAGAGACAGCCACCGTGTACACAGGCTTCTTCTATGAATCTTTACATTAAATGGTCTTAGGTTACTGCTTGTATAAAAAGAAGAAAAATTAACGAATTCAGGTTTTGATTTTAATATAAAAATCTATATAATATAAAAAGGCAAAATCAAAAATCAAATATATATATAATAAAATGATGAAATTGTTACAATTATTATGTTCAATAGCGTTCACATGTTAAAATACGTAAACTCAATTGTCATTATTTTGTAACCTTCGCGGTGTATCACGAATGGCCAAAATGCTAGTAAGCAAGCAAATCATAACAAATTTACCATGTAGCATTCATAATTTTATTGAGGTTATAGAAATTTTGTTTTGTTTTATTATGAAAATCGAAAAGTAGGTTTGTTAACGGGATTTGCATTTAGTCGATTGTTGCTGCATTTCTAGATAAGTCGTATTAGATTTATCAAAAATACCATTTTATTGGCATATTTTTTTAGGTTGAACATATTGTTACGTTTTACACATAACATAATAGTAACGAGATATAATAATCTGTCTAAGTAATATATTAAAAAGATACACTAAGATTAACCGCTTAAAAGAAAAACTTATATTGTCTTGAGTGTTTTAGTAACGTGTACGAGCGTAATGCGACTGAAAGATTTTAGGTAATGCAATCATAATATATAATTATTGCAATAGCAAAATTATAATACGCTTTCTACTTGACAATTGGTGTTATGTTGAACATAGTCATTGTTACAAGTCAATATAACAAGGTCTGATATTCAAAAAGCCGTTGTTATATCACAGAGAAAGTAGCCGCAACGTAATTTCTTTTCTCATCGAATTGCCACGTTGCGGTCATGATTGTAATAAATTCTTTTATCTATTTAAAGAATTCTGCACGTTCTGTAGTTTTAAAACGAAGGGGACGAACGTTCGAATACGAGATTTTATTCAAGCAGTAATTACATCTAAGCCAATCAGAACACAGGGCATGTTGAATTTCGCCACTTTTTCAAGGAGTCTCTTAAATTGTTTCGAGTGGTCGGTAGTAGTCGAGGCATAAATTTGAAGTAAAGCTATTATTACTTTTTCTTTTGTTTTTGATTGTCTTAATGGATAAGCTCGCTTTTGTACATCATTTTATGTAACTTTTGTGTATTATATTGAATATATATATATATATATATATATATATATATATATATATATTATATATATATATAATATATATATATATATATATATATATATATATATATATATTTATAATATGTATTTTTAACTCGCTGGTCCGGCGAATTTCGTACCCTCTGTATAACAATCAATTTATAACTTGAGCTGTCAATTGTGAGTGATAGCGGTATTTCTAAATTGATATTGTAATAAAGAATTCATTTTCTTCATTATTATTGTTTTACTTATCTTTTCTGATATTTGTAGTACGAAATTGTCGTTCTGTATAGAGATTTAAAAAAAAATCGCTTATTCCTTAATAACACAATCATTTCAATAGACATTAAAATAAACAATAAAATAGTTTTAGGAGAATTTGTTGTTACTAATTTAAAAGTTATTATTGAGACTTAGAAACTTGCACTTTATATTTAAAATGTAATGTAAAAATAAATATTTTTCATGTCGCTAAAATTTAAAAATGTGTAAAGTTTTAAATATGAAAATTTTATAATTATCTATTATTTAAAAAGTTATTCGTGGACGAATCTAACAAATATATAAATTAAATCAGTTCAGACGAAGTATATTATATTTTGTGTAACAGATATTTTCTGTATAATTCTAATTATCCTTATGTTTATCTATATAAATCGTAAAATAAATTATTTATTCAAGTAAAACTTATTACATTAAAGAAATAATATTATTAATTATAAATAAATATGTATTGTGAAGCAACGTAATAACTAATTCGACTATTGGAGTCAACTTATGCGACGCTGCTTTTAAAAATTTGTTAACTTGTAAAATTGTAACTATGACTTAGACTAAAAGTTCTTTAGCTAGCTTGCACGATATTTAGAGAGCCGTTGTTGTGTTCCTGAGCGCATTATCACAGCTATGTACATGTCTCTCTATGATACCATTCTTATTTTATATTCTAAGGGTGTTGGAAAGTGGTGATATCGTCAGTTTCTTTGGCGAATGGCTATGTAGTGCTGCAATTTATTATTCAGGCAGTGGCCCGCCGACGGCGGTAGAATAATAAAGTGTCATTCCAAATCTGAAGTGCTTGTAGAAAGATTTAGCTTAACAGTGACTAATAGATTTTACTTAGCGAAGTATTGCTGACAACGAAGTTATTTCTTTTGTCCTATTCCTTTATTATTCTCGAACTGTAATCCGACCTTCCAAATTCTTATCTTTACACGGTTATGATTAGAGTTTAATGAAGTGAAATGGTACTTATATTGTATCTGATTTTAAGAATAGTATTTCTGACGTTTTGTTATCATGGGCCAGCCATATTGTAACATTTTACATTTATCGATGTTTAATTGTTTACTGCGACAAACCCTAAAAGTTTGGCCATTGTTTTGTAATAAAGCATTCTATTAGGAAGATGAATATAAAAGTAAAGTACGAAACTGCCGATAAATGTGCTGGGTTGCGATCTACAGAAATAGCACGTCTGCAAGGCAGCAGTCACGTTCGTTCCACTGTGGTTACTGCTTAGGGATACGTGAGATTATTTGTTCTAACACCGTCTTAAAGTCCACGATGTTTGCTATCTTGTGAAATAGACGCGTGCGTGCGCCCTGCTGAGATTTTTTCTTTTTCTCGGCGTGAAATCGACGCGGAATTGTTACTAGATATCACGTAATGAATTGACCGCATTGGCTGCGAAGCCTACCCAAGGCTATGAAAGTGTTTTAAACTTTGAATGGGTGATAAATGATTAATAGAGAATCTAGTCAATAGATATCACACCGCACTTATTTTTTTAGTTAAACTGGCTGTGGCTCGTAGTTTCGCTTGTAGTACAATCTTGAACTTGGAACTTGGAAAAAAGATAGATTTATATAAATTATTTGTATAATAATATATAACGTTATAACCATAGGTTTGACAACAAATTTCAGTTCGATTTATCAAGTGTTTTTGTACTTTGTTAAATCACTTGGCTTAAAGTTACCATTTACAGATTTTATCAAAATATATTTTATCTACTTCAGTTTTATTACAGTATCTACAACAAACGTTGTTTGATTATGTGTATGGTTATATAAAATACAAAATTCCTTTTCAATTGGGGTAAGTTTAAAATAAAGAATTGAATATAATTGTGCTATTGTGGCACCCATACTTTATATGCAAATTATACGTTATTGCACATTTAATGTTGTTTTGAAAAATTTAATAAGAATAATTATTTTATTGATTTATCCTTAATATATTCTATATTAAATAATAATGTTTAACAAGAAATATAAAAAAATCAAAGATATTAAAATTCTTGCAATAGTTGATAGTTGTATAAGTAACATAATCGTAAATATTCACATTATTTACGAGTGGTTACAGACATCTAGGCAAGCGCGCTTTATCATATGCCTCGATTTTGCCTTCAGGCTAGCTTGTAAGGTTATCACGGCTATATATATATTATAATATGTTATCTTGTGTAAGCACTTAATATGTATTGCTGAAGATAAGTACGTTTGATATAAATGGATCACATTAATCCAAAGTTATGTTTATGACAACCATTTTGTATTTAGCAATATAAAAATATTACGAATGCAACGTAAAATAGGGTCCGATCACGTCATAAAGTTGCCTTAAGCGAATTTTAATTAAAAAGCAAATTATTGCATTAGAATGTGACATTTCTAATTATGCAGGTAGCTATTGCTGCGACCACAAGCTCAACCAGTTAAAATATTTGCTTCACACTGTAAGTAGGTGTAAAACCAGTCGGCGATTTCACGATACCATTTCGTAACTAGCGTTTAGCCTACAACCGTCATTACCGAGATCCCAAACGCGCTTTTGTTTTTTAGGCGCACAAACCAATGTCATTCGTTTCTTACGAGCGACTTTTACATTCAGCGAGCAAGTTCACTTCCAAACAGAAGTTCTGTTATATTGGCTATTCGTAAAAAGAAACGGTTATTTACATTTGTTCATACTGTATTTGATATTTAGGCTAGTACGGTCAGTAAAATATAAAGTTTTACATTTGGAATACGAAAACGCGAATATTTCGAGTGACATAAGAGCTGTCTCCAGGTCAACATATATAGTCGGATGCATAGCTGGGTATACGTAGTTTGTTAATTTGAGAATATATTAGTTAAACGTAATTTTCAAAATATGTAATATAACACGTAGCTGGTATATCGCACTACTGATAGATTTAAAATGTGTCGCCGCAACCTGTTTGGTCCTGGACGTCGAGCCAGTCGAATAAGGCAGTTTCGCAATTAAATTTTAACGAAGTGCTCGGACAATGGTAATAGCTTCTCATCATAAAAATTGGAAAAGAATATTTAAAAATTGAAGAAGTGTGGATGTTGCTTCATCTTTCAAGGAAAACAGAGATGATGTTGATGAAGACCTTTTTAAATTATACAAGACCAAGTATATTTTGAGTAAACTAAGTGAAGCGGTTTAATATTCGCTGTTCACATGTTTGAGTATAGGCACGCTTCGAAATAACTTTGTGCAATATATTGCTTGTTGAAGTGGCTATCTTGGCAAAGCTGCATTATATCACATTTCGAAGGCATCAAGCCTTAATTAATATTAAATTACTTAAGAATTGACAAACATGTATAAATTTTTAAATTCAAATGTTTTTCTAATGTTCTGATCATCATTATTTTGATAATAATGACAAAAAGTTAATAAAATATTGACAAAAGAAAACGTATTATTTTCAAAATAAAAATACGGAGAGGCGACCGAAGGAGAGCATAATAATTGAATCTTTGTTTCTCAATAAATGACGTTTTTGTATAATTTTGTCAGATTCCCAAATAAATTGTTAAGATTAATATATTAATTGAGATATATAGACATGAAACTTCCTCTGAACTACTATAATACATTATTGATAAAACATCACTTAATAATTCTTACTCTTGTCTATTGTTTCCTGCTTTTTGAGAGTCACTTACTTAACAATCCTGATTGGGTATCCTTATTGTCTTATTTAACAATGACAAAAACTCAAATTATATATGTTGTCGATAAGCTCATTGTAATAATTTGTGATATTTTCAAAGAAAAATTGTTTTGTATTGACAAATAACTAATTGAGTAACACTTATCTCGTACTGCCGACCGGTCCACCGACATTCCGAATGGAGGCCGTTGAAGAGAATTTATCTCTCTATCTAACATTGAATATGTATAAGGATTAGGCTTTTGTTTCTGATTGATTTTAAAATGTTGCGCATGTGAAATATGAATCAGTAAATATTTATTTATGATGCGAGACAGCAAACAAAAAGTCAAATAAAACTGTTATCTTCAAAGTCCAAGGTACTGAACAAATCCAATGTTTATTTCTGACTCACGAGGTAAACATTTACTCCTTTAATTTTTAATAATAAATTTAAATTTAATATTAAGTTTGAAAAGTAGCAACTGTTCAGTATTATAACAACTTTTGTGCTCCAATAACTCGAATTTAATATAAGGATGATGGTAGTGGCAACGTCGGGACACTATCACGCCGTTTAAATACAAGAACAAATCACAACTTGTTACTAATTTGGATGACTTTCAGATATTTTACTGCATTTCCGAGTTTTGTAACATTCTATCTTCGCAATTCTAAATAATATTACTTTCTTCAAAAAGAAATTGGGTGAGGATTGTGTGTATTAGTGGAATTTGAAAATTATACTACAACATGATGAAAATGAACCGAAAATGAATTTACTAAATATGGAGGTAAGGTGCTTCAATTTAGTTTACGTTGGCTTACGTTTGGCACCTGTAACTTAATTAAACAAAAATAGCAAGATCTAATGAGCAAGATAATTTTAACCGCCCGAAATATTAAAAGTAACAAATATTTAAAAAAATATTGCCGAATTTGAATAATAGATATGTATTTATCCTTTAATATACTAAACGCAATGTAAAAATAGAATAGTATACTGTAGAAAACTGTGATAGTATGGAATATGTTATTGAAGGATAGCGAATTTGGACCTTATATTTTAAATATTAATATCACATTTGAAAAGACAAAAAAAAAGGATTGCGTAGATCTTGAAATACGCCTAGATCTATTTATGGTAAAATTGAATGTAAAATTACCGGGTAACGTGACTTTACATCTTATCACATGTACACAAGGTACACTTTGGTTTGTGTGGAGGTTGCAGATATGCTGCGAATCTCACAGGAACCGCATGTAATAGACGACAGTACCCATTTATCATCAGGTGGGCAGTCTGCTTGTGTGTTATCACATTAAAAAATGTTATTCAAATCAATATGTAAGTTATTTGGAAGTTTATAATTTCTTCTTTTGTTCTATAGTTGAATCGAGTAAGGAAACATAATGTGTTAGATTATTATTTTAATTTTAGTTTAATTTATGCATTGCTTTTAATTTATGCAGCGGCGGATTAAAATACACACGTTACATATCTTGTATGTACCCAGACAGTAGAAATAGTGCCACCCACTATTACAAGAGAATAAGCGTGAAGAGGCGTGTATGTTTCAGTAAAGTACTAATACAAGGCTTAGCCAGACTCGAGCGTTGCAGAACTATGTGATGCGTCTAGGCTTCGCTGTAGCTTGCAGCATATAGTACGGTATGATTGTCATAATACGGAAATACCACAATCAGAGGCTTCGGCAGTTATGTATTATTATGAAAAATAATATTATAATACAATATTAGTAATGTCTAACGACAAATATGAAAACAAACATAAAGAAAGCTCTTCTAGAAAACAATACAACAACATTAGTCGAGCACGTAAAGAGCAAACTTCACAATAACTGCTAGCTCAGACATCATCAAAAGGTTTGGTTTGAAGAATGCCTAAGTTCGTCAGGCAGCTGCATTGTCGCCGCATTCCTGCGGCTTGAGACAAGGCCGGTGAAGGGAGGTGGGCTGAACAATATACGTACATGAAAACCGAACTCAACACCTCCTTTGATTAAACTGGTTTTGGTGTAGTTTGTAAGAGAAAGACAGTATAGGGGATAGATTAAAATGGAGATGTTGATTATCAAATGCCTGCGTATAATATGATTTTAACACAAAAAGATCGTGTTACTGATATTTCATTAAATGTAATGTACTTTACTTGTATATTTTACAACTACACTACTACTATACATACACAACAATAAAATAATATTAAACTAAATAACTATTACTACTTAACACAACGCAACACAATACACTTTACAAAAGTGTGTACACATAATTTGTATATTTGTATGACATGTGTGCTGCAGAAATATAAATAGTTTAATGACTGACTTTGCTTCTCAACAAAATCCTTGGTTTTCTGCTAGAGGTTGTGGCTAGGAAGAACAGTAAATATTCTTTGCTAGTTAAATAGTTATAACCAAAAAAATTACACAATAAATAAGAGATTATGAAATTTATTGACTCCTTATATGATGTGTTTAAGTATTTCTAGACATCGTATGATAATTCAATTTGTAATAATTTTCCCTGCATTGGCGGATTAAGAATACATGTGTGACTGTTCCCTTTCTCGACGTAGATGTTGCAAGGGTCGACTAAGGGAATTTACCTATTACACCTCTGTAATGTGATCGGGCAATGGCAAAAGTCCAAGGGTATCCATTATACCACTTAACTTTTCAGAGCGAACAGACATGATTATAGTATGTAGGAATATAGTAAAATTAAATAGTATATAAAAACCGAAATGTCTGTTATTATAATTTTGACTCCTTGAATTTAATGTAAATAAGTAGACAAAATCGTTGCATCGCTATGTATACTATAAGTACAACCTTAAACAATTAGGCTCTACACTATAGCGTTGAAGGTTCAATACATTCAAGAGCTGGCGTTACTTTGTCTATTGGAGCTTGATTCGTCGCGACCGGTCAAACCGTTACGCGAAATTTCCATGAGCCTGCCCGAATTGTGAACGGTGTTTTAGGACCATATTGAACCTTTATCATATGAATCATAGAAGCTATTTTCGAATGCTTAGGAGTAGATTATAGTAGCCAGCACTGATGAGGAGATTCGTGCGAATGCAAATTAGTGTCGGACGACGCTCTGAGCGTATATGGACGTTAAATATTTTAGTGCTTTGCCTAATCCGTTGGTTTTATACTAAATGACTATAAAAATCTATGGCAATAGGCCAGTATGTTTTATAACACATGTTTGGAACTATTAAGTTCGAGAATGTAGGCGAATGACTTTTGTCATCAAATGTAATGGGATAAATATTTTTAAAAAGTATTTCTAGTGACTTTAATACATAATATTTTGATTGTGGTGTTTTACTTTGATTTTTTTTGTCATTAGCGTCTCTATCTCATAGAGGATCAACAGCGCGCAGTTGAGTTCTCTTAGCTCTAGCTAACACGGTCAAATAAAAATATATAAATATAAAAGGAATTTTATGTCACTACTAAAACATAATATTGGTGCATTTTGTGAAATGCTCAATATTTGTTTTTTAAGTAACTGTATCTAACAATTGTGTGTGAATTTAAAAGAAATTATCAACAACATGCCAAGTAATATTTTATTTTTATTTGTGTAGAAGAATGTTATGTAATCTTGTTAGACTAAAGTTATACCGTTTGTTGGTAATTTAATGTGGTTTTTAATTATCTACATATAAATAACCCTGGCTTGTAAATTAAAGCCGGCAATTAAATTTATTTTTTAGAACGTGGGATGGTTGTATTTTGTTTTTGTATACATATAGTTATTTGTATTTTGTTATTGTATACATATAACTACAAAAGGCATTTACGTTAGTTTTTAAAACACTAATACATTTGAAAAAAAAAATAATTTAAAGATGTAAGCGCATTTTTAAAAGCGATTATATAAAACTTGTAATTTATATTTCACATGAGAATATATTTTCAAATCATTTTATATGAAATTTACATCATCAGGCCGGGAATTTAATATACTATTTATAAATATAATTAAAAATAGTATTTTTTAATTAACAAAGTAACAAGATTTATGTAAAGAAGCGGCTAAGGTTTACCTTTTCCGCTTTTCTATTGACACTTAACGGCTTTTCTTTTTCTTTCGCGTGCGACGCGTGAGAAGGTAAGTATTTTTATTGTCTATTTTGAAAACGAATTAAAAGCACAAATTTTATTTCTCAGAATCGATATCACGTTCTTAACATATGTCTGTCTATATCAGAGAGGTTTTTTTAAATATGCACATTTTTGATACGTGTAATAATGACAAGATCTCCAATAAGTCCTAATAAAATGAGTAGATACGTTCCCGAACTTATTCAAACATCTTGTCCAATTTGCTTGTTACCTATCGAAATTGGCTACACTACTCCAATCCAACAGCTGCTGAATTCAAGGATAATATTTTGACATCATTTTGATACTTACTCGTCTCGTAATAGGACTGGCAAGAAAACTGTTAGGAAATTGTCTGAATGGTCGGAAAGAGGTACGGAAGTGAGGATTCCCGCCAGATAATCGAATTCATTGTACTGTAAATAGTGCGGAATTTTGTTCTCAGAATTCTGGCATGTTTACTAAGAGCATTTTAGTGCATTTAGTGTATACTTTTGTTTACAGGGCTCAATATTGTGAGTTCAATTATAATACATTATTTTTAATTAACTGCGAAATCTTCCGTCAGCTTGTTGTGCTTTAGTTAAAATGCTGCTACGTAAATAACGCCATTACATATACGAGCGAAATTGGAAAAGTTATTTTAGTTTAATGTGCAGTGTTCGTACAATTAAAAGATAATACAACATAAAATCTGCTTTGATCACGAGGTTCAGTTTGCGTACGCGAAATATCACTGTCATAGTTGTTAATAAAAATTCGTATGCAATGTGCTATACATAAAGTTGTCCTATTTCGCAAGTCTATTCGTATTAATGTTTCAGCGAATGCCAGTTTGATCGTGTTGAAAGTGCGAGCACGCGACGTCCGGCGGCTGACCCCCTTCGTGGTAACGGCACGCGTAGGGGTACTTTAACGAGATAGGGTTGCCAACTTTGTGTACACACTGCCACAAGGCGTTTTGTGAACGTAACTCGCAGCTAAATATGGCACTATTATTGAAAAAATTCTCATAAATGCTAATATTAAAATATATTCCTTAAAATATTAATAATAAATAGACATAACATTTCATTATTAAACTTGTCGATCCGTAAATCCCAGCAATATTATAAACATGAAAGTTTGTAATTATGGATGTTTGTTATTATTTCACGTAAAATCTACTGAATGGAATTAACGAAACTTTACAAAAATTTATTAGCTTACTAATAACACATAGGCTACAATTTATAAAGATACTAGGTGATGCCCGCGACTTCGTCGGCGATGGATTAGTAGTTCGACTAGCATATATATTAGCATGGCATAGAA
This sequence comes from Scirpophaga incertulas, assembly GCA_036419045.1. NCBI lineage: Eukaryota > Metazoa > Arthropoda > Insecta > Lepidoptera > Crambidae > Scirpophaga > Scirpophaga incertulas. The sequence continues at coordinate 14,878,804 of CM071638.1, read as the reverse complement.
AATAACTAACATTATGATATTAAAATTATTACATAAGTATTAGTATTTGTGTGATAATTTCCTGCGCAAACGAAGTCGAGAGGCACCAGCTAGTATAATAGGAGAATAAAATACATCAGGACTTAACACCGAAAGTTGGCAGTTTAATTGCATAGTCACATCACAATAAATTATTCAAAATATTACATTAGTATTTTGAGCACGTGTTCTGTGAAAAGATATTTTTTCCACGACAACCTTCTCTGGAATTTACATAGACACATTATATATGTTAAGTTGTTTATACATATACTTTAAGTATATGTAATCAAATGTAAACAAATGAGGTGAAAATTAAAATAGAAAAAAAATGCAAATGAAACCTATACAATACTATGATTGTAAAAACAGATATTTGTTAATGAATTTTAATAAAATCTAGCAAACCGACGTAAGAATATCTGAACGATATGACAAAAATATTTGCCAATTCACTAAGTCGCATCTTAAATCATCTATACAGACTCAGTAACATTATATGCAATAAGCAAGTCAACCAGTGCCGCTCGCCCGGTGTATGGTTTTTTACGGCCGATAACGGGTAGTAACCGTTGGGTGCGCGTGCGCCGCTCTTCGGCAGATGTTCGCGGTCTTCAACGTTATATAAGTAAAATAAACTGCCGATTGCAATAGCGACCTAGTGTCAGGAGCGTGATGAATGCCGTGGGAATCGAAGTCTACTTATTCACGTAACATTTGGGCATTTCACCTTGAATTAGCATTGATATAGCTTTCGAGATGTCTACGTTTGTACAAAGCTAATAATTTTGTACATTCGTCAATTAAACGAAGAATATTTCGTGATTTTGTAATAGAATAAATAATGAGCGTAATGTTTCAATGATCTAATTGTAGTCTATGTTAGAGTTGGGTTTTATTTACTTTTATATAATATACTTATATAATAGCAAACAAGTAAAATAGGTTTAGCATTTTATATAGATAATGACAATTCTAATAATAGGACTTTATAGGTAAATTATAGTTATTTTTTTTCGTACATTTAAATTAATTATATTTTTATTATATGAGTTATGATAGACATTTTATGGGATATAAAATTTAGACTACATCGTGTTAGTTTTGATCACATGAGTCAATAAACTTAATTATTTATTTTAAATCCAACAAATCTTGAAAGTAACGCCAATTTTTGATCTAACATTATAGAGCTGGTATTTTTTCACTAGATTTTAGTTTTCACTGGCTACAACTTACATTCACACACACAGAAAAAAAAATATTCTTGCTTTTAAATTACTTTGATATCTTAATTACATCTTTCGAGGTGTGTGTAAAAGTATAAATAATATTTGGTTGGTCGGTTATTTTACAATTAAGAAAAACGTATGTCAATTTATAAATAAAAACCTATAATTTTCCAGAAATATATTTGATTGTATGGTGTGGACTTTATTAAGCAGGTTATGAAAAAGGCTACATATACTAGTGTAAAACATACAATTTCTAATTGCATAAGAGAGAATAAGCATATGCATTCATCTTTCTTTTATTAATGACCAACTGACAAACGTCTGTGTGTTATGTAATTAAATTATATTAGTTTTGTTATAGTCAATTTATATATTACTAGCTGACCCGTGCCTATCGTTGGGCATAGGCATATTAATAATCCCCGAAGTGAGCACGAACGCGAACCGAATTAAACCCGAAGCCATCGCGCACCGTCCGCTGCTTTGGCCTTCACACTTAAGACGATGAATTTACTTATTTTCATAAAGATTTATTATTTTTGGTAAGTATATGACTAATAAATATGACCTAATGATTTAAAATATTTAACTAATATTAAAATTTAATTATCTAATATTTGAAAATACTGTTTTTTGTAACTTAAATATAAAAGTTAGACATATACTGTCGTTGACTTTATGGCAGGCATTTTCAGCTCCACTATTTTTCTCTAGAACTCAAAAATATATATTTCATAGTTAAGGCAGCGTTCGTAACAAACCCTTTCATTCGACCGTTTTGTCTCCGATTCACTTTATAAAACGGACTACCACGTAAAAGCCTTTTTATTTTTCAGTTTTTTATATAACCTATGACACTCAGCAATAATGAGGCTTTCTATTGGTGAAATAATTTTTAAGATCGGTTCAGTAGATCCCGAGATTACCCCTTACAATTTAACAAATATACTAACACACAAACTTTACTTCTTTATAACATTAGTATAGATAGGTACAACAGTAAAAATAAATATAAATAATTTAACAGTTATTGAGGAGTCAATTAACAATCACAGCTGTCTTATAATGTGATATGAAGGTAAGATTGAAGGAAAGCTGCTATGCCAATCAAGTGCGGGTCGAACTCGACCTCGCGTTTACAACAATTAAGGAGTCGCGAAGATTTCAGATCCGATTGTTCCGTTTTTCAAGAGTGGTTAAGAAAATAAGTTAGTTATTGCTATAATAGATGTTGGTTCCCTTGCGAAGTGTTGAAAAATTATGCTTAATTGGTCGTATCTTCAGATTGCGTTGATTTAATAGTTTGATGAATTTACAGCTTCAAGTGACATCAGAAATAAGTATTAGATGTTAATTTCAACTTGGTACCTAGATGTTCAAGAGAAAAAGGGTCTTGACAGAGAGGACGGACAGACAAACAACAAAGTGGTGATATATATAGCACAGTGCTGAAACGAGGTCTTACATATTGTTGTTAGAATAGCATACCTAACTTTATTTCTAAATAAATACTGACAATCTGTGCCTTATACTCGTATACAGCCGACTAATGTTGGGATCCTTCAAACATTAAAGTTTCTTTAATTAATATTGCCATTAATATTTAAGTAACAAAAACATCTGTAACGTCATACTAGCGCTGATGTCATTTCAAACCATTATTTCGTAATTTTAAAGATGACGTTATTCATGTCTTATTAGAAGCAGCCTTGTGCCCTAGTCGCAGGAAGCGCGTCCCGGCAAGCATCTAAATCGAGGTTTGATGTGCTATTATAACGTATTATACTAACAATGGAATAAGAATAGTCTGTTTCATTGTGGAATATAAATAGATTGTAGAATAATTGTCCATGTCAAAAAATATCGCAACAACCTGATTTAGTACATGCTACAAGATTATGAATGGTATTTAATTAATATAATGTGAGTGATGATGAAACTAATTTTAATTTAATTAAAATTCAGCATAACATTAATAAACATGTTAGGGAACTTGACGAAAGTTTAAAATCGATTTGTTTTAGTTTTCCAACTAATTGAATATAGATTAAGCATTATTGTAACGTTAAAACTATCTCGTTTCAAGAGAATATCTAAGAATAAGTTTAAAATATGTTGCTTATGCATATTTATAACACTGGTGTTATAAAAATGCAATTTTCTTTCATTTGTGGATCTACCTAAATATTTTTTTGAAATTCAATATTATAGAAACTTTATATTTCTTATAACTATTTGACATAACAGTTCAATTTTTCATAACTAGTTAAATTTATAGTACGTTTATTTCTTTGGAAAAAAAATATTTTGCTTTCTAATTTATGTTATTTGTTAGTAATGTCTTTTGACATAAAAATATGTATTACTGTTGGGATTAACCACAATCATATTAATGATTCCCTCCTATTATACTGGGATTTAATTATCGGAGTATGGCTGTTCAATTACTGCCTAAATTTCGAGGAGAACAACTGGATCATGGATTGTCGATGGATTAAATCATCTAATCCATGTCACTTCGTCAAGAATATTTGTCAAATATACCGATTTTTGTTAAGTATGTCGATCTTAGCCTTCTTTTTTTAGAGTTCCCTGCTGGGTCGATGTTGAAACATTATTTCACCCAGGGAACTTACCACGTTAAATAGCCTTAAACTCGCGCTGAGTTTGTGACAGAAGGAGTTAAAGTAATGCTTATTTTATTTATAAATTAATCTTGAAATCAACATATCAGCAAAACTTAAAGCTTTGCATTTGCTATACGAAAAGTGCCGGTATCATGAGAGACATACGAGTAAGAGTTGTGTCAAGGTCTATATGCAAATCTGGCGGGTTGCTGTGTTTATGTATTACTAAACAAATAAAGTTTCCTACTAATAAAAAACAACAAAGCTACCGTTGCATTTTTCTATCTTTTATTATTTATAATTGCCATTTCAACACGCACTAACCTATTGTAACTGCTAAGAGTGAAATTTTTAAAATTGTTAATAGTAATTACTTTCACCAGTGCAAGAATTCGTGAACGATGTTTGATCACTTCGGGAAGATAAATTTTGACGCTGATTTCAATCTGTTAAGGGATTATCAAACGTTTTTAGGGAGTAACATTTTTATGTAATATTTGTATTATTCTAAAATGGATGCAATATTGTTTGATGTAATTAAGTATTTTGACAATTATTTATATAGATTGTATATTATATCTTTTGATATTTATATTTTATTTAGCTTCATCATCGTCATTTTAGCTGAGAGACGTCTACTACTAGAGATAGGTTTCCTCCAATGAATCCTGCAAACATCTCAACATCCAGCGTTTCACATCTTATCTGTAAATTTCTTACATTTTATTCAACTAATGTGTCTTAAAGGGATTGGAATGAGTTCTAAGGTATTTGCAGCTTAAGAAAAGTTGAATGCAGTGAATATTATGCAAACTGCATTTAAAGTACAAATTTTTATGCGAGATGCAATTAAAATTTTCCCATCTCCTAGAATATACTAAGTTGAGGTTCTTTAAACATAAACATTAAATAATTAAAGCATAATGTATTCCAATCAGATTGAACTAATTTGGACTTGATTCTGCTCCGTAATTTGAAATCATCGAGTGCACCTATAATTATTGAGTACTCTGCATTTTATAATAACTGTGAGTAATGCGGACACGGTGGTAAAGCATCAGAGAGCAATTAACGCGGCAGCATCGCTGCTCTTCGGTATTATTTTTAATTTTCCACGTACAACGTTGCTATACAACTTGATAACTCGTAAAATTGAGTGTGTTCACCAATATTTTCAATTTTTCAGCTTAACAGTTTTGAGTCAAGTTTTGTTAGAGCAGTGTTTGTAATTAATAATTAATGGATTACTGATAAAATAAATTATATTTATTACGTTATATAATTAATTAAAATATTTTAAAGATGAATGCTGCAATGTGAATTAATAATATATATTAACCTCTTTATAATATTTATATAGATAAATATTATAAAGAGGTAACATTCGTGTATTTTGATGAAATACGGTACGGAGATAGTTTAAGATAGGGAAGGACATAAGATATTTTTAAAAAGGGAAATATCTTTTTCGTATTGGAAAATTCGATGTATCGCGAGTGAAGTGTCAGGCTAGGTTAGTAATTGTTATAATTTAGTGGTACAGCCCTGCGGTACAACTTGTCTCTAATACCTAGAAAAAAATATATTGCTTATTATATAGGTATGTCTCGATCTTAAGCTGTTTATGTATAGGTCTATAACGTTTTTTATAGAAATTTAGTAAATATATCTATTAATTCTTCCAAGCCTTTGTGCTTATCGATTAACATATATTTAATTAATTAATGTATGTGTCCTTATACTTAAGAGTACCTAAGAGGGGCATCGACGTAAAATTTTTAGTTTAGTAGGTGTTGCAAAATGGATGTTAAAATTAATAATTTGACGCAATTGGTATATATCTGGCGTTACAATTATTGCAATTTTTCGAAACAAAACTTGTTTTTTTAAGTATACACACATGGCCGCCAGTAAAACTGTACGATTGCCATCATAAGTAGCTTAACACTTTTATATCATGTCACAATGAAATTTACATGACTGACAAGGTAACAGACATTAACCTGTTAATTATGACATGGTACTGAAGAGTTAAGTGCTACTTATGATGCTGACTGTACACGTTGGTCTTAAAACCTTTTTTCATATGTAAGATGCTGCTTTTGTATTTTACCTATATACCTTGACATGCTGCTGACTGTATCTGCCTATAAAGTTTTATTGGTGCTATGAAAATACGTATTATTTAAGTACAAACCATTTTAGATAGTTTGTAAAATTTGCGTTATTTCGTAATGAATTTAACTGTCTATTAGTGTATAGTACAACAAAGAATTTATATGAACTTAAGATTTTTATTATTTCTCATACGGTTCGGCAAATTCTTGCTCATACTATTATTGACATAACAAAGACTGGTTTCACGTTACTGCCAAAAAATGCAACATAATGTTATTGTACATTTGAGTACACAAATGTATAATTTGAGAAAATGTGTATGAAATGGATATTATATTTCCCTGTGCCGATTTAAGTAAAAACATTTTAATGCTAATACTATTAATTTGTAAGAAAGTATGGTAAAGTAACTCAAAAGATAATATAGGTATATAAACTAAACATAAGTATTCCAGATATATCTAGTAGATACGATGCTTAACTGTAAATTATTTAAAGTTTTTTATATTTCTATGATTCCAACATTTCTCATCATGTACAATGATTACTTGTTCTACTCTAGTAACCAGGTATAAAACTGCAATTAATTCGTGAAATTGTTCATACAAAGGCATATACGAGAAAATAAAGGAACACTTTCCAAAATTGTTTACCATATGTGTTTGATTTAATAAAATATAATCTTATTAGATGTATTTATGTTTTATATTAAAATTAGTGAAAACACAAGAATAAGTTGAGGATGAGTAAGGAATAGGGATGCATCCGGGCGCATCGTGACTGTGGTATAAGCTGTGCGGCGAGGGGCGGGAGACAAGACTGGTTTAGCCGTCACAATCCGTATCCAAGTGTCCTCGTTTGCCTTGTTGCGTGTTTATTGTTATTCTCTTATTACAGCCGAGATAGAAAATTAGGAAATATTACCTCTAAAAATCCATCGTCCCCATTACCTATTTCAATTTGTACTCATGGCAGTGACCGAAAGACCCTAATATGAATTATGTTCAAATCCGTTATGACCAATTAAATTTATTCATTCATTAACATTTTTATTCGAAAATGCAAATTATATTTGCAATTCTGATTGGATATTTTGTAGATACGATTACTTATTATGCACCATGTCAGGAATCAATGTTCGATTTATAAATAGATTTCAATATCAATTTGTTTTAGCTAGGATCGATTATTGATATTGGCAAATGTAATGCGTTTGCGCAGCGCGTTGATGTCTTAAGCTAGACATAGCATTCTTCCGCTTTCCCGGCGCACGCGTTAGAGCCCCATGCTCTGCACCGTTGATAAAACATGCCTTAAAATCTCGTTCGGATGAAAGTTACCGGCCGAAAGCGGTCCCGAGAGATTGGAATTTTGGTTTACACGTATCAGTGACACAGCGGGCGCACCCACCTGCCAACCACCACACCTGAGTCAAAAGTGTGTCAGCGCTGACTCCTCGAACTCGGCGTTCGATCGTCACAACTTTCACATTACCTTAAATTAACACTCGACTGAGTCCATACTAACTGGGATAATTACCTTTTTTTGAGTAGTCAGGTGCTATGAATATAAAATCCTGTTATGCACTATCAGGGGTTGGGGTTAATGCACGGACACTGGTGCTAACACAAATTCACCACACTCGAGTCACAGGGTCTGTCACATGGTCGGCGGTGCGGTCGCGACGGCCGCCAGGTCAGCACTGACTAAGTGAGGTTTCCTTGTAGGCGCTGCGCCGGCGCAGGTAAGACGAGATTATGATACGGGCCTGCACACCGTCGTAACAGGCGTCTGTGTGCGTGCCTACGCGGCGGATTTAAAATCCACGTAATTCGTAGTCATCATTTTCATTATTGTTATTCGTCACAAATCATTATTAAAGAGGTGGCCCACTAAAGTACAAGAAATCGCGCGATGAGTTCGGCTATCTTCAATTTAGTTAACAAAATTTTATATTAAGATGTTAAGTTCTCTAAATATACAATGTAAGAGTTGAGTTAAATACAGCATATTTTACTTTTAAGACTAATTAAGAAGGATTTGCACACGATGAAAGGATGATCATTATGAAATCTTGACCACCAAGTATTCGGACTGCATTTCTGAATTGACATAACATAACAGTATCATTATATTTTTTTTTAAGAAGGCCAAGTAAATGATGTGACCCTGTGTGCTTTTCAAGTCTTTTTAAAAAGTTGTAAGTAGGGGATAACACAAGGGTTGACAAATAATTCCACTTTATGCTATTGCGACATAAAGATAAGTTATAAATTTCTTTGCTGTCTAGAGTGGTAGCCATAGTTTGTTTGTGGCTTCCACTACGCGTGATTTTAATATTGTAGAAACATGTTAGTTCATCAAAATTTTTTAGTATACTCCTATAATACTCGTATAAACGATAGTATGTGCTGACTCAAAGTTATTTTTTTGGTCTCATCTACAACGTCTATGGTGCGTGTGTCTACTCGTCAATGCAAGTTGCATATCCAGATCTGAAAGTAAGTACTTGGTGGAGCCATCCTAAAAGTATAAGCTGATTCTACGCACGATTTACTTGCGTCTTGTATGTATAAGAAGCAAAGATATTTGGATGTGAAAAAACACACCTTGTTCAAAATATTAAGTTTTCGTGAAGCTGTTTTTGTCACGTATTATGCCATCATAACAGGAGTAATACTTCAAGCTTAAGTCGCAGCGCTCCTCTATATATAGCATGGTGATAATGTACTGTGTAGCGCCAATGTGACCTGTAAACAGAGAAGGAAAAGGAATTGCGTTTTTTTTGTTGTGATCACGCACATCTGAATCTTCTTAATATTGAAGTTAACCAAGTTCTCAGTATCCCATTTGTTTATGAGATCCTTTACTTATCCTTGAGTTTATCATTGAGCTTACTCAATGATAAGGTTTTCCAGTCTCTTTTCGGTTTTATTTAAGCAAAGACTAGATCTGCACTAATGAGTAAGAATAAAATATTCCATTCTCAATATGATCTTCTCCAAAATAACAGCGTTGGAAGTTGACGGATAATTAGCACCGAAACAACGTTGTTTCCAAGGGATAGGCTCTAAATATTTACAAATAACATCTCAAACTATACTCAATACGGGTTCCGTCACGGGCGCTCAGCTGGTGATCTTTTAATTTATCTAACGCACCATTGGGCAGAAACTTTGGAGGGCAAAGGCGAGGCTCTCGCCGTTGGACTGGATATCGCGAAGGCGTTTGATAGGGTCTGGCATAGAGGTCTTCTGGCGAAGCTACCATCATATGGAATCCCCGAGGGACTCTGCAAATGGATAGCCAGCTTTCTGGATGGTAGGAGCATTAAAGTCGTCGTTGATGGCTGCTGCTCGAAAACCATGCCCATAAACGCTGGCGTTCCACAAGGTTCGGTGCTCTCCCCGACACTGTTAATTCTGCACATCAACGATATGTTGTCCATTGAGAACATACATTGTTATGCAGATGACAGCACGGGTGATGTGCGGTATACCAACCACCATAACGTCCCCCGGATGTCGCTACATGAAAGACGGTTGCAACTTGTATCTGAAGTCGAGGACTCTTTAGCGCGAGTCTCGGAATGGGGTGCAAAGAACTTAGTCAAGTTCAACCCCACGAAGACACAAGTGTGCGCGTTCACTGCGAAGAAAGACTCATTTATCGTAGTGCCTCAGTTTCAGGGAGTCGCTCTTCGTATGTCCGAGTCTATTGGGATTCTAGGTGTGGAAATTTCAGCCACAGTGCAGTTCGGGAGTCATTTGGAGGACAAAGCTAAAATGGCAAGTAAAAAATCGGGTGTTCTCAACAGAGCGAAGCGGTACTTCACGCCCAGTCAGCGTCTGATGCTTTATAAAGCTCAAATACGGCCGCATATGGAGTACTGCTCACACCTCTGTGCTGGAGCCCCCAAATATCAACTCGACCCTTTTGACTCCCTGCAAAGGCGTGCTTTCCGTATCATCGGTGATCCCAATATTACGGCCTCAACAGAGACCTTGGAGCAGCGAAGAGACTTTGGCTCTCTGTGTGTTCTTTATAGGCTCTTTAACGGAGAGTGCTCTGAGGAACTATTTGCAATGCTGCCTTCGTCACCTTTTTACCATCGCACCACCCGCCACCGCAGTAGAGTTCATCCATATCAACTGGAACCGATCTTGTCTAGTACAGTTCGGTTTCAGCGTTCATTCCTTCCGCGTACATGCAAACTCTGGAATGAGCTCCCAGCTGCGATGTTTCCTGAGCGCTACGATATGTCTAACCTCAAACGAGGCTTAAAAAGAGTATTTCTCTCCAGGTAGGCAGCGGCTCAGCTGTGCCCCTGGCACTGCAGATGTCCATGAGCGATGGTTACCACTTACCATCAGGTGGGCCATTTGCTCGTCTGCCACCGTATGGAATAAAAAAAAAATACTGATCAGTAATGCTAGAATTAGTAGAGGATACCAGGCAGTCGAATATGCTTAGGCGGCTGGTACCCTAACCCAACAGTCAACCGGATGGGTCGTGAGAGATGATTGAGCAAGATTACGCCCAACTTGCTAATTCTGCGGTAATACTGATAATATTTCGTTTATTGTACAGCTAAAAGACGATATAAAATGACGATTTCTAATATTACGAGTTTTTTATATGTGCAGAACTTTTTTACTTTATAAGTAAGCTAGACGTTGCTTGCTTGGTCCATTGCGGATGACTATGACTTGGTAGTCTTTCGGATATTGGTGAAAAAATGTTTTGTTTTTTGTCATAAAAATTAATGAACTAATAGTAGTTAACAACTAATAGTACTTCGTCAATAACTAAAAGTACTTCTTCAACCGTACAAAGTATAACACTTTGTACTGTTGAAGAAGTTTCTTAGTGATTGTTTGTAGTCGCGTAATACCAATAATAATTATGTTAATAGCATTGCTGTATTTCGACAAGTTGAGATATGAGCTAGTCTTAGATGTTGAGGAGATGACGTAAAGATTGCTGCCAGTTCCGGAATTAGCCGTCACCAACAGAGAGAAGATTCTCAAGATAATGATCAGCTCAGATCAGATTAAATCATTGGCTGCTGGTAACTTTTGGAACATGAAGGTTGAAAATTATTTTTAGCAAGAAGCGATTTTTTTGACGGCGAGTGTATTAACAGCTATAATTTTGCGACAAATGCCTGTATTCACCTTACAAACGTCTACCGAGTCCACCAGGACTCGAACTCATAACCTCGACGATGGCGGCAACTTTAAACGCGTATAAGACACGGCCATGGAGGTCGTCTATCAGTTCATCATTGACATATTTATTAATGTGTGGTGCTAGGTAACAGTTAGTCCTACATATTATTTACCTCACCTTCAAGGGAATGTGGTTTACATATTAATGTACACCAATAAAAAAATCAGCGCAATATAATATTCATCATACCATGATAGTTCTCGTATTTATGTATGTTAATTTATTTATATATTTTTTTAAAATATTATGTATGTATAGATAACGACGTATTCTGTCACGAATCAAATTATTTCTCTTTAAAATTACAAAGTACGTGATGTGAAGGGAAGTAACATGATCGAGATCATCATTGTATTCGATTAAAAATTAGTACTTTCATTTAAAGTCCGAGTATTCTCTAAAAGATAGTTTACTGTTTATGCTATATTTTTAATATCTATTGACAAAGAATCGGTATTTATTACAATCATTACATCGAACTATCACATAACAGAAATTGGAAGATATGAACTAGCACTTACGTGTCACGGGAGTTGGGTTTAGAATCTGTTACAATACGAAAAAATTATGACTGTTTATTCTTATTTTAGAGACACATAAAACTTCATTAGAAATTAGAATAAAAAAATTGGTATCAATTACGGGTTTGAGCTCGGACCTTGCATCAAAAATAAATGATTATTTGTGAGTTATATTATGAAGTGTGAGGTATACTAGCATTACCTCTTATCTTACAAAAGAATCTTAAGCACTCGTGTGATATCATCGTAATATCATAACTTATTTAATTACTTGAAATATAAAAATTCGACATGGACTGCTTTTCGAAATTGGTATCTATTTTCTTCAATATCAAAATATTGTAACTTTTTTGTTACATGTAACAAAAAAGTTGTATACATTTGCAACAGCGAATTTACGGTGCCACTAACATAGTTTCTGCACGGAATCAAGTTATCTAGTAAGCTAAGCTATCTGGAGGTTGATAACAAGAGAAAAGAAAGGTGTAAACTCCAGAGACAAATTTATGTTTTTCCAGGTTTCCATCGGGTTAAGAAATCTCTAAATTGCATATTTGGCAAAAATTATAACCAGCAAATAAAACAAATAATTATAATTTTCTCTATGTTCTTTAAATATTACTGTCCAGTTTGATTGTATTTTATTGTTTTATATAATAAAAAAATATTTATAAATTTGATAATGCTTCTGATTATAATTATTAACGACGCGAATATTGAGCAGACTGGATCATTTACCTTTGCCTTCTTATTAATATTGTAGGTAAAACAAAGATCTGCACTACGTCTGTCTCTCTCTCTCAAAAAATTATGGATGGAATTTTTGTGGCTGTTTCACGGCATTTAATTTATTCCGGAAGGTTCTAAGACATTGATAAAAAATTGAGGAAAAATTAAAACAGAGCGGCGGAAGCTACGGGTTTAAAATTTGGTATTCGGTATGTGTTCTGGCATTTTTTTGTTAATTATTTCGTGAAAATAATATTAATTATAAATTTTGTAGTAAAATATATAAAGAAATTGAAATTAATCAAAAATAGTTATATTACTTTTTATAGATCATTACAGTATTATTACATTTTCATTAAAACAGAAAAATAACAACTTGTAGGTTTTGTTAGGCTAGAAGAGAGTAGTTAATTACGTGTAGTACACATTAAACTACTCGTATCGATCAGCTAGACCGTATTACTATATAATTAATCAAGCACATTTAATTTTTAGAACTTAGTTAAAACAATATCAAAAATGCACTTCGAACGGTTAGGTGTTACGGGTCATTTGCAATGTGCCCAAGAATGTGAAACTTTCCCCGGCGTATAAGCAGGCCTTTCGTGATGTCATTCACGACTCACGACCAGGATACGATGGGCCGACGACTTCACTTAAGACGTGTCGATGACTCATTTTCACTTATCTTCTGTGCAAATTTATTTACTACTTCAAGATTTATGTGCCATTTTTAAATGTTGACAATTGTAATATTATAAACCAAGTGAGAATGCTAAAGAAGTATATTGTAATCATGTAGAAAACTGTAATCTCTCTAATACGATTGAGCAGAGGGTATCGCGAGCGGGTATTAAACTCGCTTTATGCAATCATATATATTGCAATCAAGTTTTGTCAAAAATATTGATATAATGGAAGCGATTGATAAAATTGGAATGAGAGTGAAGAGTTTTATGCATTCTGAGGTATACAAGTATATTAAAATCGTTAGTTGAGTTAAAAGAGAAAATGTTTTTGCATTAGTATGAGTTTACTATAATATCTCTTGTTCATAGACTGCAAAGTTGTGTAAGTAAAACTTTTCGGTATTGTATTAAAAAATCCGCCGACTCCCCTACAATCAGTGCAGAAGTTCACTGCACCGAGAGTTCAATAAGTTTATTTGAAGGTCAAATAAGTTCATAAATGCAAATAAGAAATTTCTAGATCAACGGGCAGTTCCCTACAGATTTTCAGCTTTGATGTTTTACTGCTGCAAAGGTCTGCAAACCTGAATAATTGACATTAATTACAACTTCTACCTTCAGGCGTTTTAGAGAAAACACGTCATGATAGACGAACAATGAAGTGTTCTTTAATGAAATGAAATTATGAAACCTTTATAGGTTTCATTATTTAGTGCAGAGTACGGAGCCTTAACCTTAATCTAAAATAGGTTTCATAAATTTAATCATTATAGTTGTATAAAATGTTGCATGAAATTTCCGAAAAGTAAGTAATATACCCTAAAGTGGCCAGTTTAAAAGTTATAAGATTTATTTCACATATATAAATTTTTAGATTAAGATTTTATTATCTATTGATTATTGATCCCATGACGGTCTCCCGATCAACACAGGGTAGTCACACACTACAACCAACACCCGATAAAACAATAGTAACAAGTCTTTATCTATGATATTGGTAATTTTTTTCGGTGGTACATACAGCAACGTGTCATATTGACTTTGAGACAGGTCTTGTTATACCTACAATAAATTGTAACACTTTTAAATTAAAGAATTTTAAAGAAACTTCACGATTCATTTTATCTGCACAGTGTGATTTTGATAACTCACAATTTATTTAGTAAAATTGAAAAAAGGATTATAATTATAACATCTTTAAATTTATGATACTAGTTAGTTTAATATATATTGACATGTGATAACAAATGCATGTTCTTGGTTATTGAATAAATAAGGTAAACGTTCGTCTTAATGTAGTACATTATATATACAAAAAAACTATAGAAAACGTTAATTTATAGACCTAATAAATCGACGCCGACAAACTTTGGTGCGAATGTAGATAGTAGATAGTTAGTCAGGTGGGTTTACTCGCAGATATTATTCGCAATCAAACCCTTTATTTATTTAACGCTGATTTGAGTACTGGACATTCTGACCAACACACTGTGGTTTAACTTTTAAAATTCATCTACCACGAGAACTCTGCATTTTATATGAAGCTGTGATCCACAAACAATGGAAATAAATTATTTTGACTTAATTCATTCATTAGTTTCTGAGGTTATCGTGAACAAAGGGACTTTTTATCTATACTAATATTATAAAGAGGAAAGATTTATTTGTTTGTTTGTAATGAATAGGCTCCGAAACTACTGGAGCGATTTCAAAAATTCTTTCACCTTTGGAAAGCTACATTATCCCCGAGTAAAATAGGCTACTTTTTATCATGGAAAAATCGACATATCCCATGGGATACGCAATAAAGGCTTCGCTCAAAAATTACTGCACAGATTTTCATACAGTTTTCATTAATAGATAGAGTGATTCTTGAGCAAGCTTTTGCGGTAGACTTTTTATCTCGGAAAAACGGATAGTCCCACGGGAAGCGCGATAAAACCTTCGCACCATAAACCGACTTCCGCGAATATGTAGCCGTGGGCAAAAGCTATGACCCTTAACCCTCTATAGACCCAATCTCGAAATCCACGCAGGCGAAGCCGCGGGCAGAAAGCTAGTAATAAATATTATTCGATACAAAATTGTAATTATTGTAAAATGTAATTATTCTAATACTAGAGATGACGGTTCCATGACATTTCAAAGCGAACTATGTGTCTTCATTCAATCAATTTTGTATTCGGCGCTTTGTATTGATGCGTTAAAGCATCTCCCACTTGACCGAATTTTAACTGTGGAAAGTTTGAATGGATTTTATCTTATTGTTCTGTCTTCAAAGAAACTTTTCAAATACCAGTGAAGCCGGGCTTGAGTTTCTTAGATCCTCACAACATTAATTAGCGGAACGAAATTTTTGTATTCGATTCAATAATTAAGTAGACACTTTAATTAAATTACTTAAAGTTTGACATAGTTGTAGGTTCTTATAAGAGTTTTGTCCTCAATTTCAGCGCCAGTCCATGAACATTTTTTTTTTACCAAAATTCTGGGCTACTTTTATAAAATCTGATTTTATGGTATTCATAAAAATGAACAAATGTAAGTTTACCTCTAGATTCTAGATATATAAAACAACAATTAGTATTTTAGATGTTGGGACTTTGTTCCTGGCTTAAAACAATCTGAAAGTTCAGCATCGTCTCCTTGCCTTTATCGCTTTACAATGAGGACATTTAGAAAATGTTTAGGTTCGCTAAATTACTATATTTTATTACTGCGTGTTTTGATAATCTGATGAAGTGGAACATGTTTGTTGTTGTTGGATCAAAGTTATTAAAATGAATTGATAATTGACCGATTGATTTGTAAATTGATACACATCTACAGATATAATGACTTATCAACTGGTAAGTCATCAAACAAATGACTTCTTTCATAAAATTACGAAATATATTTAAATATTTCATATAAATAAATAAAAAATATTTTATTTCTACGCCCATTTGTGTCTATCTTGTGCCAACGATTACTTTATTTTATTATTTTAACCCTTTTGCACTTCTGCAGCGCACACAATTCAGTTTGTTTTGTGTAATTGTTAAGTTTGTATAATTTTAAGTTCTTTGTATTTGTGTGTGATGAAGTCAAGTGTAAATAAAGTTTTTATCTATCTATCTATCTATTTATCTTATTGTAATCTTACTAGCGAGTTAAACATTTCCTTACGCTTCTCTTTTTTTTGCAAAATACTGTAAAATAACTCTCAACCCCTTCAAGATATGTATAAAAAATAAAAAGGTAAGACTAGTAGAATATGAAAATCAAGAAGAAATGCCCCTCGAGCTTTATTATTGTACCGAAACAAATATACTTAATGTGATTTTCGTCTGTCGTCTCCAAAAATTATCAAACTTATCAAAAATAAAATAAGAAAGCCACATATTTTTTCCCACTCATTCCATCCGCAATGCAGCTGAAATCATTCAAGTGCCTCCAGCTACGATATGTAAAGGTTTAAATATAGTTATGCTTATTAATTATAGGATGCTTTTTGCAACAAGGGATAACTTGAGATGTTTTAATTTTTGTAACTGGTTAAATCATCATTGACAACGTAAGAGTTTTTATAAACAATATATTATTTTCAAATGATATGTGTTTTTTTTTCAATGTGGCATGTGGCATAAATGAAAAAATGAACAAGAAAAATTATTGATCAAACATCAATCTTTTACGGATAACCGATCACCGCCAAGTGTATTTTTGTACAAAATTTAAAGAAATTTTCAAAGAGCTAGATAATTTTCAACAAGACAGAGCCTCAACCTATAATAGCCGTATAGTAAAATAAATATTAGTATAGCAATTTGGAAAAAAAAATATTACAATGCACTATGTGTATCTGTGCCATGGCAAGCGATGTTACTTTTTTTGGCGTATGTAAAAAAGAAATCTACAAAAAAAACTTATAATACAATTGGATACGAAACTCTTGGAACGTATTATGCTATCCCCACCTATAAACACAGTACACACAATAAATACATAATATTATATATATATATATATATATATATATATTATATATATATATTATATATATATATATATATTATATATATATATATAATTATAAAGCTATCTACTAGTTTATATTTAATGTGATCTTTCTAACGTGTCTGTCACCAAATTCAACTAAGCAGGTAGAAAACTAGTACAGTTTATCCATCCCGTCCCATAACACGGTTCGCTTACCTAATTAACACGTAATATAACTTCTGAAGGTTGTCAGGTTATCACCTATGAGAGTGGGACGAAGTTTTAATTAAACGCATTTTTGGTTAGTTGCGGAAGTTGCCCGTGCCCGTTGGCTGTTGATGACAAAGCACTCTGAAATTGAAATTATTTTTCATTCATAATTTTGTACGACATTGTATTTATAATTCATTGTAACAAAGGTGGGCCAATATTTTATCTGACTTTTTTGTGTCTGTACTTTATAATCGGTTTAAATTTCAAATTTTCAAATAAACAGGGTTATTTATTTCATTCAGAAATCACTGCGTTGTTATGCTAGGGTGGTATCATTCGTGTTTACGAGTATTTGTGTTTATAGATTTATTTTATTATATTAAACCATTTCTGAGTTGAATACCATAAACTGTTAAATTTCTTTAATAGTCTTTGAAGTTAATGATGGTGGAGTCATGATAGAACATTTTGTTAAAATGGGAACATTTTATTAATTTTTTGTTAGTCTAATCTGCTGTCGTGTGTAAATTTATGGCGACATTTATGAAGGACGAGGCGTTTAAAGGTATATATGCGAAGTCAACCATCTTAACTTAGTTACGGTAGGCTGGATTCTCTCGGTGGGGACGTATGTGCGCTGTTATAACTGTCAATATAGTGTTGTGTACTTAACAAATTATTCAACTATTAATAGGTCCTGCTATAGAATTAATACAATAAAGTGTTAATTGAATTACTGCTAATAATTATGGGAAGACGACGGTTGACAATTCTGCATAACTCTTAGATTCGCGTGTCATAAGTATAATAAGATGATCGCTAGCTTAGCAGTAATGTGCGAAGACTTAATTGTTGAAAAAATGTCGGCAACAGCACATAAAGCAGTTTGAATCAGATAATTTTCTTCAATCGATTTTAATCTTAATTCATTGATTCATTTAGTTCAATGTCAATTTTGTGGCAGTTTATTTTGTCGATGTATGTATAAGCATAACTCTATTTATAATTAACAGCCATCAAATCAAATGTATTAATCTTAATTGAATAGTACACTATAATAATATTATGTAATTTATATATTAATTGCAGTGGAATAAAATTAGTCTGCTGTTTTTTTTTAACCAGTATTATTATTTTTTAAGAGAATAATTTGAGTTGTGTTGTATATGTACATAATAGCTATATTGTATCCATCACATATAGTTTATCTGGTGATTGCCATAGAATTTGTAAGGATCTTTAATTTGGTTCTCTGTTGATCTTTTGTATCGGTATAAAATGATTAAAGAACATTGGGCATAACACATATAAATATTATGAAGCACTGAAATGATCTGAATTCGCAGAACTGAACGCCGTTGAGATGGAAAGGTCCTGAAGTGACAGGCATATGCCGGGCACTGCAACATTGATAGGCCTGCCGCAAGATTTTTGCGAAGATGGTATCCAGCAGAAGAAGGCTGCAGAGCGTATTCGTAAGGAAGAAGCCATCTCGCTCCCCTACAGGTGACAAGGTAGTAGGAGACGTAAGTAGGTGGTCTCTAACTTTCTTAGTGGGAGGGAAGTAGCTAGCTAGCTTAGCTAGACTATTGCATACAAACTATGAAATACATAAATGTACATAGTTTAGTCTTATCTGTATTATTTTGCTTAGTTTTTAAGTCAGATAATTCTTCCATTTTATAGTATTACCTATATCTATATATTTGTCAGTGTTTATTATTTTAATGAAAGGACTCTCTGAATTCGAGAGTAAACAACGGAAATTGATCCACTTAACTCCGAACTGATTGAGGTATCATGTTTTACTTTATTGGAATGTAAAATATAATTACAAGGGTTAGTTAAGATTCAAAATCGAACATTAACTTTTACGAGCGAAAACAAAAGCTGAAACTGAGGCTATTTGGAAAATTAAAACCAGTTCCAAACTTTTTTACTCATAGGAAATTTCGTGTTTAGTAAGCTCGAATGTGGTTTTGTTGGAATTCCAAGTGCTCTTCGGGTGAATTCCAGATACGCTTATCGTTTCAGCAGCGGTAAGGGTGGTCTGTAAGTGTATCCTAGCCATAAAAAAAGGTGAAATATTATTATCAGCAAAGCGCAAATAACCAATATAATAAATATCACAAAAAAATTTCTAGAATTTGAACCCAAGTAGTCCCATTAATAGGTAACGAAAAAAAATACTTCAGTTACTTTAATCCATCCCTTTGCAACTAATCTTGAATCGTGGACTTCCATTGACAATGATATTTTGCCTTTGGATAGAGTTCATATAAGTGAAAATCACATTACAGATATCATGTTATCATCAACGATCATGACTCAATTCCTATGATGCGGAAAGGAATTTGCTATGAATCTGGAAAGTCCTCTTTTATTAACGCTTTCGACTCTCTTCGACTGAATTTTTCCAACGCCAAAGGCCCAGTTTCGGAATGAACTCGATCAGTCATCTTTATTCTTATAAGAACGCAACATTTCTGAGATACGGATGGCATATTTTTTATTACGTTTTCCTGTTTTTGAAATATTCACTAATTAGATACCGAAGCATGCATTGAATAAAGCTTTTGTCGGTTGTTTTGGAAAAGTATTCATTCAGACTATTGTTATAATTTACATAAATTAAATTGAATGTCCTAAGTTTAAGTGATTTTGAATATATATATATTTTAAATATATATAAATATATATATAATAGAAAAGTTAAATTTATTATGCCGCCGGTAGCGAAGCGAGGGTGGTAAGATACCATTAGTTGGGGATGTAGGAATTTCCCTGGAGAATACGTGCTGTATCAAGAATCATCGTTTTTGGATCCTACTCTTGATTCAACTGTCCAGCGAGAGCCTCTTAAGATGTTGATTAAGTGAGACTCTTCACTATTATGATATTCTCAGTACAAGGTCTCCCGCCGTAGATGCGAACCGATGGTGTAGCTTTTCGACATTCACAAGTGCAGCCCACTGCAACAGCCCAGACTGAATAAATGATTTTGAATTTGAATTTGAATTCGTAGATACAGAAACCATCGGTACACCTCACACGGTGGTTACCTTGTGTGCCAAATCAAGGTATTTGTCTTTCTCAACTTTTGTTAGATTCTGAGGAATAGTAACGACAACGAGCATTGCTCGGCATTGGTACCGGTCGACTGTAACGGTATTTTTTTTTTCTCTCTGGAGAAGATAGCCTGCGAATTCTCATAGATACTATCACAATCAAGTATCAAGTTATTATTATTATATTATTATTATTATTACTAAACTCAGCTTGAGCCTTGGTCATAAAGGCCCGATGGCTTGGATGAACTTACACCATATTTACTTACAGAACATTACACTATAGTCCTGTCCGTGTTGATAGAGTCCCAATAGAACAATTCGGAACCATTTCACCTTTTCTACGTAGCAAATAAATACTTTAGTTTTTTTTTAACATAGGATAAGGCAGCAAACGAGCAAACGGATAACCTGATGGTAAGCGATAACCATTGCCCATGGACACCCGCAACACCAGAGATGTTACAGATGCGTTGCCGGCCTTTTAAATAGGAATATGCTCTTTTTTTGAAGGTTTCGATATCGCATAGGTTTGGAAATACTGTAGGCGACAATTCATTCCACAGTTTAGTAGTGCGTTGCAGAAAATTCCTGGAAAAACGCACTGTGGTGGACTGCCAAGCGTCTAGGTGATGAGTATGAGTGTTGTGTCGCGTGGAACGTTGACGGAAACTAGCAGCAGGAATTAATCCGAATAATTCCTCGGAGCACTCCCCGTAATAAAACGATAAAGGATGTATAGCGAAGCTACTTCTCTACGCAGCGCCAAGGAGTCCAGCCGACATCAAATATTCTGGTCGCTCTCAGTTGGATGCAGTCCAGAGGAAGAAGCTGGTACTGGGGAGCCCCTGCCCAAAGATGGCAACAGTATTCCATATGTGGCCGAACTTGCGCCTTATAGAGTTGCATTCGGTGGGCCGGTGTGAAATACCGCCTCGATCTATTGAGCACACTTTGAAATCGAGGTGATGCGATAAACAGTAGCTTTTTTGCGGTAAACGCGCAAACTTGTGTCTTAGTAGGGTTAAATTCAATGAATCTCCCTTGTGTAAAGGTGAAAAGGATGCCTTGCAGAGTTCCCTTGAATAGCCTAAGCGAGTGTCTACAACGCCCGAGTTCCCGAAGGAAGACGCTCCAACCTCTCGCCAATTCTACCAATGTACTCCGACTTCGCCCTAGCAACATCTCTTTTGAAAAGAAGAAGAGGCAGGCATAGACGCGCGGATGGTCATCGCTATCTACACGAAGCCCTAAGATGGTGAGGTCCTCACCTTAAAAATTGCTCAAGCGCTGAGCACTCATATCACCTATAACGTACACACACACTCCGGACTTCAGTACAAAGGAGTGTTCCAGTTCGTATCCAGGATAATTTAGGTAAGACGTGCTTGCCGGAGACGATATCTGAGTCTCGGTTAAAAAGAGCAAGGCCGGCATAGCTGTTTCAAGGTGGTGGTGAACAACATTGAAGTTGGTGTGTAATCTCCTGATATTGCAAAAGTGGTCAGCGTGATGAGGGGTGTTGTAGAGCGTTTGCTCTTGCCCTGAGCATTAGCCCCCCCAGAATACGCGGGGCGGCCTGGGCATCCACGTTCAGATGCGGTATGTTCTAAACGTGGACGTCCAGAGAGGAACTCTCCAACACTAGCGCAGTTGGTACCCTCCTGGGGAAATATATGGAAAATCATAAGGGAGAAAGGGGGGGTTGGGCCTTCGGTACCTATACGGCGAAACACAGCACAAGCGCTATTTTATGCCGGTTTTCTGTGAGGCCGTGGTATAACTCCGGTCGAGCCGGCCCAATTCGTGCCGCAGCATGGCTTTCCCACGGAAAAAGTAATATGTTGATTTTATAACGAAAAGGGGCTCAAATTGTGAACCTGCAAAATGCCCCTCCCTATTATGATTAAATCTTGCAGACCAGGAAATCTATCTTCTTCTAGTTAACCTCCATCTTCCTAAGTGCTACCGCTAGGAAAGATGAGACTAGTCCGTTTAGTTGACTACTGACCGGGAAATGTAGCTTAAAACTGCCATCAATCTGGTAGGTACACAAACGCGTAACCTAGCAATACCGCACTTGGCGAAGTTCCGCTGCGTTCATACCACTAGGCCTATTCTATGGAGGCCTTATTGATGAAATGGGCTTAAACTGATGTCGAATAGATCTTCTACAGAGGCGGACAGGTTCCAGGGAGAGGTTTAGTTGGGTTATCGACACATCGGTCACGCAGGCCGCGGTGTTTGAATCAGGTTTCCGGACTCGAGCAATGCGGTTTCCGGCATGTGAGTATCATAGGGCAGTATAGAAACGGCGGCGGCAGAAGGAGGTGTCTCCAAGCTAAGCCTATTAAGTATAGTTGAATCAAAAGCTTGCATCGTTGCTGGACCTTGATCCAATAGTTGTCAAGCGGTCATTTCAAGAGTCTGAAACAGAAATAGCATTTTTTCATGATACGCAGTCCGACCAATTTCTCTGTCTGTATCCTCGTTATAGACGCGCATGCAGTTCTAATTCATTGTTTGAATCCATTGCATGCGTCCCACTACATCACCGGTAGCCTGTTGTTGGGCTGGTTGCTCCATAAGTTCCAAGTCGTGTTGTGTTCCAAGTCATGTTGTCATGGGCGGCGATGTTTCGGGGCTGCTCATGTCACTCGACGAGTCGCTTGTTTGTGCATTCATCACTGCGCTGGGTGCTAATGCTCTGCGAGACGACGGCGAGGCAGGCGGTGGTTATAGTTGTACGTTCGTTGTATATGCTGGTTTTGTTTTTGTTCTCAATTGGATTATCTTTTCAGTTTTGTTCTTGTTCTCCATCTTGCATTGTTGGAACAGATGGTTTGATACCATTATGATAAGGTTTTACAATTACTATAATAGTGCTGGACAATATTTCTTTACGTTACCTTTAAATTTGAAACAGTTGGGCTATTTTGTGTTATTGGTTGATCAATTCCACAATATATATTCATAAAAAAATAAATAACAATACAGCGCTGCGTTATTCAAATTTGGATTGACAATCAAAGTAAATCTCGGTGCAATTGTTCAAAGTGAAAACGTAGACTACTCTGAGATTACGGACTGTGTAGTAGTTATTGGTATTTGTGGTATATTGGCAATTAATAATAAGTGAGTGTATATTGGTGTTTTCTTTGAATACATAAGTGTACAATATGACCAACAGCTTTATACATACTTTGTGTAGTTGTATGTTCTTTAACATCTTATCCTATATTTTAATTTAATTATTAACTACAGAAATATACATAAATGGGTCGGAATAAAAATAAGTTTTTAACATTATAAACGAGTTCCAAACTCAAAATAAAGGGTAGAAATAAGAAAAGTTTATATGGAACAGTTTTCATGTCCAGAATAGTTAAATTATATTTTAAGCTCACAATATTATTATATTTAATATCAGTTATCCTTAGTTAGTTAGTAACCTTAATTTACTTAGATTGAAAGAATTTAGACTAAAAGTTACATAGTGCTATTATATCTTCTATATAATAACTTTCAACTCATAATATAAATCTTCATAGTAAAATTACCCATTAGAATTTAAGTATTAAATGTGTTGTTCAGAATAGTCTCGAATTATTCTGTTAACAAAATACACTAGGCGTAAAAAAATCGCAACTCGGTTAAAATAATTTTCAATTTTCAAAAGGTAACAGTATCCTACCTAAATAAAATGGTTGCCTGTAAAGTCGGTTTTACGGGCGAAGATTTTAAGTGACAACGTCTTTTTCTCGGTAGAATATTTATTGATATGAATATAATTAAATTGCACAATAGGAACAAGGAATTGAATGAAAATAAGAATTGCACAAATTTTAACTATAGAAATATATTTTGTTTACTAAAACATTGTACATGTAGGTTCAAATTTTTACTAAATAAATTTGAAATTAATGAAAATTTGTAAAATAATAATTAATTAATTAATTAATTTTAAACTAATAATTTACTTAACACTATCAACATTTATCAATAGTATGACATAACCTATAAACTCAGTTTCTCAACTTTTGTGTCAATCTAACAATTAATCAATCAATCATAGTTTACGATAATGAAATATCAGTGTACAATTATTTACCTTTATTGTTGTAGTTGTTGTAAATGACGAATCTAAGCACTCCACATTTTCACTACAGACACAGCTGACGATACTTTAACCACACGTGTGAACTTGTATTATGACGCTTTCTTGTTTTTCCAACGCCAAGAACGTTCGAGAAAGACAAAGACAGAGACACAAGCATTGCGCCGATTCAATGCGCCTAATTCTCTAGTGCTGCGCGCGCGGCAGACCGATCATAGTTGAGTGGGAGAGAGACGCAAGGCATTCGGCGGGCCTCTCTCTTGTTCGGTGACTCATCGTAACGTTACCGAGCGTTACACTTTTTCATAAGTGACTCCCAGCCGCAACCTAATTTAAGACGTTGTCACGTCAATATTGGTATCAATTTAACGTACGTTTATTGACCTTTTATTGGGCATAAAAAAGTAGGTATAGGTATATTTTTCTGTTATGTTAATAAGAAAAAAAATAATTAACAGTTAGAAATGACAAAGAATTTTTATTTAAGAATAATTTTAATAAAAACAAATAAGTCATAAAATAAACAATTAACATTATTAAGTCTTAATTAAAACCTTGTGTTGCCCGCTCTTGCCCGAATCACATCTTCCATTCGGTCTTTGGATCATCGGTCATAGACCGAATAAGCGGCACGATATATTTTTTGATGCCGAGTGTAGAACTGCTGGTAGCTATAGTAATACACAAATTGTACATTTCACAAACTCCCATTCTGCGGCTAAAATTAGCTTATAACGTAATATTTCGAGGATTGCAACAAGACGAAAAGTGATTACGTGGCAAAGTATTTGTTTTATAACTGTTAATTAACACGTAATTGATTTCGTATGCCTAAAACGCACGAAGTTAAATTGATTTGTCTTGTTATGGAACATTGTAAGGACGTACCTAATAAGTTAGCAATGCGTAATTTGTATCAGCACTGCGCTGAATCAAATTACGCAAGTGAGTGTTGAGAGATTTATAAACATAAAACTATTCAGTGAATATAATATATCTTTGGTCACAAATGCTGTTGATAAGACTTTTTACTGCAACTAGAATCTCGTCCCATCAGTTTTATCGAATTTTCTATAGAAAAGACATATTTTACTGCAATAAAAAAAAATAAAAACATTTTATGTAATTCCCCGGTTTCAAGCATCTTCGTAATCCATACAGCTGTTTTTATAGGATTATCTCGATAATTAATATATTTTCCCGAAGAAAAATTAAATTCTTCGGGTCTTAAACTAATAAATGGGGTCTAAACCAACTTTCATCATTAAAATCAGTTTCGGAGCATATTGAACAGAAAACAATAATGAAAGTATTTCTCTTTATAAAATTAGTTTCAATAAACATTAAAACTTGTTGCAATAGACTAGACAGAAATTTAAACTTTTTAATTTCTATTTAAATATATAGGTATTCTAACTGAAGAATAATCTTCTGCGGTAATAAAACTGGTTATCAATGAGGTTATAACGAAACAGTCAGTGTAGGTGTATAAAAACAATTACATAGTTAATTTCATATAATTGCATAACAAATTAATTTATATATTAAATGTACATCTAAAGTCAAGGTTTACACTTAACGGTAATTAGGTGTGACGTCTTTAAAGTAAATAACTCATTTAACAAATTAGCTTGAATATTAATTATTGTGATGATTTAGAACATTACCGATGTAAATAAAAATTTTCTTTTGCAAGTAGTAAGTTTATTCCTTTAGGTCAAACGTTGTAAAATATATTCACCTGCGAGGCTAGTTTTCAGTGTTTTCCTGTGAACTTTGATTGTGATTCATTACTTACTTATCATTAATGCTGTGTTCATTGAAATGTCAGTAATAATGTGTTTTCTACTGATTTCCTCGTTTCCCTTTGGTTACGCAAAAAATCCTTAGCAGAGAGCCATCTCCAACGACTTTTGGTTAACTTTTAGCAGTGTGGTTTCTAGTGGAAACATGATGTCTTTCTAAAACAGATCGTGAACATGAACGTGTTCAGGCTTTATTTCTTGAACTGTAGTATTACTTTTTTAAAGAACAGCGCCATCGTGCCTTTGTGACATTTTGTGCTACTGGTTTTTTAGAAACTTCTTTCATGTGCTGCTTAAGAGCTATACTAATGTTATACAGGCAGGCGTCCGAGATATTAGTGCATTGTCGC
Organism: Scirpophaga incertulas; assembly: GCA_036419045.1. NCBI lineage: Eukaryota > Metazoa > Arthropoda > Insecta > Lepidoptera > Crambidae > Scirpophaga > Scirpophaga incertulas. Next base: position 14,852,101 of record CM071638.1, on the reverse strand, counting down.
GTAATTTAGCTCTAGCAGTAATATACAATAAGAACATGTAATTATAAAGTTGCAACAATTTGTTCATAGAAGCAATTTGTAACGTCTATACTATTAGAATATTCTGTATTCTGGAAATTTCTCGGAACTTGCAATTATATGTAAAGTTTTAATCTTTTAACGGAATGTTCTAGAATTTTTTCAGGTCTCGAAATTATAAGTAAATTGTTATCTTTTAATGCAAATCTGCCCATCTGCTAGTTTTCAAGCTACGCTCATGCAATCTACGCATCTGCATTTCTATAATTAATCGTGTCATGCATGTATAGAGTTCAAGTATGGGAATATTGAACACCTCTAGATAGTCGGCACGGATTGCCCTAGGAAAGTGCTCGCTACACCCAACTTGTATGTAGGATACACTGGGGGTACTCCCCCACAGCACTGCCGTTAGTGTTAAGCGAGCTGGACAGAGGTGATCTATTAACACCCAAGCCCAACACAACTTTGTGTTGATTCCATTGGAATCGCGTATAGTATTACTGTATGTACAAATGGGTTGTATTCTGTCTGTAATGTGTACTGTAGGAGTACTGTAAGTGTTATGTTTGATATGCTGAGGGCTACGCATATGCTATTAGCTATAAATGATTATCTACTAGAAAACTAATAGATGGACAGATATATTTATTACTTTATAGACTGAATTATATGTATCATTGACTTCTCTGTTGCTACCTACCTGTGTAATGTTCAAATATGAGTCTTTGGTGTAACTACAAATAAGAATGTCTCAACTTTACCTTGGAATAATATTATTTTCAATTTAACTGTTTACAAATACGTTTAACACTTATAAACCAATTTGGGTCATACACAAAAATTAAAAAAAAGCGTTCACTTACTTTAACGCTAACTTAGTATTTACTTAACTTGCTTAGTTTTCTAATTTATGAAAATCACATTTATGTCCATTTATTTATATAAAAAGGAAAAATAAAAATATTCAATTAGTTATTTAAATTTAACTTTATCATTATAAAATTCTCCTCCTGTAGACTGTTCAGATACTGAGTACAGATCTTTGGAGGGCAATAAAAAAATACTTTTGTGGTCTTAAAATAACAGGTATTTTTATTATAATGACATGTATGTATGTAGGTACACACTTAATGAAGATTTTCAGAAATAAGTGTGTTAATTATTCATTTAAAATAAATAAAAATGTTGTTCTAAATTTTGACATCTTTCCTGTAGACTAAAAAATAAACGATTATTTTTTCGTAACAGATCGCATATTCAACTTTTATTTTTTGTGTTGGTAACACTGAGTCACGCATCAGTCGCCGGTTGAATGCTGAGAAGAAAGTCCTATACGTTTTGATAAAATATTATCATAATTAAATACACAAGTTTTTGTCAAACATCAGTGCATCTTTTCTTAGTGATTTATTGCAAAGTAATTATGACTATTTCTTATGTTAAACTACTTTGGCATTATGTGATTTAAGAACTAGTTTATAACTGTGCCATTGTTAAGATTCTAACCTTAAAATTTTGATTGTATTATTTTTTTTTGTTTCGTTTGTCTCTCCTGTAGAAATCTCTTCTGCAGATATCATGTCTACAGAAAAGATAAATTCTACAGAAGTGAAATTTAGACTTTTGTGTTCATTCTTTTGATAAGTTGGTATTTAAATAAGCTTTATTATATGTCTTGACTTATTAATTTCAAGTATAAATGTACATAGTTTATTGTTTATAACCTTTTCACTTGAATGCTACTGAATTAATTTTGATGATTTAGAGTATTACCGACAAATAACTATCAACTTTATTCAAAACTAGCTTTGTTTTGCTTTATATATAATTTTCCCGCGAGGTAAGTTGACGTAGGCAAAGTCACGGGCGTGCGATAATATAAAAATTATAACATTTTGAATCGATTGCGTGACTTTTATTTTGTGCGTTTTTCTTTTTCGAGTGTTTTGTGTATGACCCATTTATATTATGTAATCTTATTGTATCACTAAATTGCACTGTTTGGCTTATATCTTTCACTTTTAACACTTTTATTGTACTGAAATACTTGTAATTTACTTTTCTCTTTACTTTTTGCTGTAATTTGTTATAATTTCTTAATAATTTTTATTATTTTCAACGATTTCTCTTGTTTTGTTAGGAACATTCTAGAATTTGACAACGTATGACAACAGTCCGACGTGACGTCACATAATTCCAAATTTCTAAATTTGAATATATTTTTATTTTTTCATGCCATGTTAGACTCCTTTTTTATGAATTTTATGTCATCATTTTAAATTTTGTATTTAGTTTCGAACACCATATCTGGCTATTATATAAGGCGGTCCAGGGTCTCTTGAGGACATTCTACTTCTACTTCTGAAGCTACAAACAACCTTCAATACTACCTGAAGCTCTCTGTGAAGATAAAAGTCTTCAAGTACTGTGAAAACTCGGCTGCATGTACTATTGCTACCCCATCGAGCCTCCAACGTTCTCTGCCTATCTGCCTGCTACTGCATCCCTGCCTGCTGGCTGCGGGTACTGGTCAGCCTGCTGCGGCATACCTATCAGCCTGCTGCAAGAAACCTACCAGCCTGCCGCTGTATACCTGCCAGCCTGCCGCTGTATACCTGCCAGCCTGCCGCTGTATACCTGCCAGCCTGCCGATACTTGCGTCTATCTAGATCCTGGTACCGCCTTCCTTTCTTTCCCCTTCTCTATTATTTTATTATTGTTATTTTATCATTTTAATTTATTTATTAAGTTTTCGCCGTGCTGTCTTAATAATTATTTAATATATTATTCTCTTGTTCTATCTTTTTCTTATAATCCTTTACCTATTTTGCTCCGTAGCCTTCCGCTACGTGACAAATTGATCTGGGCCTTAAGTTTTTAACGACTATCTGTCATCCGCTATTTTCAATTTCATACTCTTCTAACAGATTTCTTGTGAAGACTTTGGAACATTTTTCTTAGAGTGAGATGCCCTTGTATATACGATCTACATTAAGTCCGCATATGTCTCGAGACTTAAGATCTTTTTGTTGAGTTGCCAATCAGCGATTTATTATTTCGTCTCTGCTTCGGGCATTATTTGTTTGTTGGCATCGCGAGCAGATGAGGTTGGCTTGGGTATCTTCATCATTCACCAGTATTTTTACTCATATTCTGCCAGTAACATTTCCTAGTTATGAGCCTACCATTACTGGCAAGTACACATTCGTATATTACTCCAATCAATTAAAAAAATGAAAAGGCGGACTGTACTATGGTAATGTTAACAATTTATTTATTTGATTTTTTTCTACAAAATCGTGCTGTGTGTATCCTGTCGTGAAGGAAAATATTATAACCTTCATTTTTAATCACTTAATAGTGACAGTATATAAAACAACTATAAAAAGGTGGCGATATTATCGTGCTACCCTTCAAAAAGTAAAAGCTTGCTGAAAATATTTCGGACATTAAATATTTATCGCAAACAATCGAAAATTTCCATATTAATAATGAAATGTTTACATTGAAACCATACAATATTTACATTATGATAATAACCCTTCATAAACTGAGTTCAACGAATAACGCAAAGTTAGCAAGGTACCAAGTGAACACAGTTTGCAAAACCCACACAATCAGCCGCTCATTTCGTGGGAGTTTCATATAGGAAACGTTGCGTTGGCCCATTGTGCCGTGCCGTGGCTGCTTCATTTACTTCCTCATTGTCTCAGGGATCACACATTTTTGTACAACTGCAATTACTTGATTGACCTGTATACAATAAACGGTCATTCGGTCAGATACTTATGACTTACTTGTCTTTCGTTTTCATATTTTCATGAAACTTATTATTTTTAATGTTATAAACAAGTCAATAAATCTTTATATATTTCGTTTGTTGTTTTATAATTGACCGCTAATTCTTTAATAAATTTATGAAAATGAAGACTTGAATGTTGGAATAAATTGAAGGAATGAATGTTGTTTCGATTTATCTTTTTAAAAGTATTTTTAGAAGCGCATTTGTTTATATGATCAACCTTTATTTATCTGGATGAAAGAAAATCTGAGGCGAAAATATGTATCTAAAACAATAATAAAAAACATTAAATATTTCTTGCAAGCTATGTATATTGTGAAGTATTAAATTGACGTTATATACAAACAAAAGGTAGTAAAACATTATTGACTGCTAATGTGACAAGTAAAACTAGATGAAGTCTTATTAAGTTGAATATTAAATTAATAATAGCGTTGAGCGTCGGCGACACGGTGGTCTCGCACTAGTCGAGTCGGATGGTTGGAAGATTCTAGGGCCGGGGTCGAACGCGTTATGTAACTATGTGTTTTTCAATATTAATATGTACTTTTATTTGACGCTCCTACGATGAATAAAAAGAAAACGTGACCTGCGCATACTTTCGAAGAAAATCAAATAGTCAAACAATCTATGGGGTAGGCACATATAACATAGGGTAGGCACGTGAACATCGGTGGGGATGTATATGAACTGTGTGGAATCATCATCATTTCAAGCGAGACACGCCCACTGCTGGACCACCACCCCTGGCAATTGTCGATTTACGGAAATCACTCCATTCACTGTCAGGTGCCGTGGATTAGGAAGTCACTTGATAGGTATATAGACGCACTATAATTCTTTTCCAGTAAATGTAACAAAGGGATCCATACATATATGTCACGCCTTGTTCCCAATGGGGTAGGCAGAGACAACCTCTCTCCACTTCACTCCACTCATGAGCGTCTTCATGCATACTCGTCGGTTGCGAGTGCTTTTGACCCGGCCTTTCTTTAGAACATCTTCGATTTGATCAAGATATGTCCAGGGATCCATAGGTCACTGTAAATTGTATTTTTCGCACACCGACGTCTCAAACTTGATATCATTAAAAAAATTCAGATTGCATATTCACTCACGACGGTTTTTGCATTCCAACAGACTTATTAGGCCTCTTTTTTTTTGTTCCCCCTGAGGAAAATGCATTAAGTTGCATACCCCGGCTGTAGCGAGCCGGCGGTTATGTGGGGCTCTCCTCCCCAGAAGGGGAAGGCCTACCCACTGAAAACCTCAGGGATGGCCTTTCTCAGGCATGTAGGGAGCCCCCAGGAACGCCAAGCTACTTCCGGGAACCACCAGCCTCCGCTCCCCCGCCGATACAGGGGAGCTCTCCTCAGGGGGCGGCTACAATACCTCCCCCGATCTCCACCAACGACGACGCACCCCGGCCACGGAAGGGGCGTGGTCCTTCCCGGGTCGCCGTATCCGCGGGCGCGATTCCCTCGCACTCGCCGGCGATCCGCAGCAGCGCCGCAGCTGTGATACCGAGCCCGGCGCCGCCTCCTTCAAGCGGGATCGGCTATCTCCCGAATCCGCTCGGCGGCCCCCTTCTGGAGCATCACTGCTTCACAGAAGGAGGCCACAGCCCTCCAACCTCCCTCGTCGGCTAGCATTGCCGCAATCAATGCCGGCGGAGACAGATCTCGCCCGATCTCTACGACCAAGACTCGGCGCTCGGAGGCCTACCCGGGGCACTCTGCCAGCGTGTGCTGGGCCGAGTCGAGGTCGGATACGCAGTGGTGGCAACGTGTCGATCCTTCCCGTCCTATTCGACACAGACACTCACCGAAGCAGCTGTGCCCGGTGAGTATCTGAGTCAATCAGTAGGTGACCTCCTCCTTCCCGTGGAGCCAAGCTTCGAGGTGCGGGAGTATGGCACCGAAGGCCCACTGGCGCGCGCAGATCCGTAATTCGATCTGCGCACGCCAGGCCGCCACAATCCGTCGGTGCCACTTCCGCTTAGGCACTTCGTGCGCGGATCCCAGGGCGCTCGCTCCCCCGGTCGACACGCCGCGACGCATACGTCGCCGCGTACATGTCAGCCAGGATGTCGAATGGGGGGGAGCGTCCCAGAACCGTCGCCGCCTCGTAAGAGATGGTACGGTAGCCTCGTTCAACCCGTATGGCCATTATCCGCTGCAGGCTCCGTAGCAGAGCTCTGCAGCGGGGGGACCTCGCGCAGTCTCGCGACCACACGGGAGCCCCATACATGGCCACGGATCGCACGAAGCCCTCGTACAGGCGGCGAAGTTCATCCCTCGGTCCCCCGAGATTGGGCAGCAGGCGATGCAATGCGCCCGCCACCCTTTTGGCTCGGGGGACCAACCGCACGAAATGCTCCTCGAAGCTGCAGAGGCGGTCTAGGGTGAGGCCTAGGTACCTGATGTACGGCCCCACCGGGACCACCGCGTCACCCGGCGCCTCGAAGGCCGTGGAACCATAACGCCTCGGTTTTGTGAGGCGCTATTTCTAAACCCAGCCGGCGGATCGCCCGCACGACACATGCCACCACAAGCTCGGCAAGCCTGAGCACCGGTCCGAAGTCGGCCCCAGTCGTCACGACGAGAGTGTCGTCAGCGTAGCAGACGACACTTACGCCGTGAGGAAGGCTGGTGCGAATGACCGCGTCGTATGCGAGGTTCCATAGCAGGGGTCCCAACACCGACCCCTGCGGAACACCGCATGCGACCCTCCTCGACGTTTTAGTTGATCGTCCTGTCGCGCAGATAGTCCCCGACCACGGCCCGCAGGTAGGGAGGCAGCTCGAGGTATACGAGCGCCTCCCTAATGGCCTACCAGGGGAGGGTAGACTTATTAGGCCTACCATCAAGCAGATGGCGCTAGCATCTCAAGCTTACCGTCACCCAAAGACAGGGACTGCTTCTAGCTTCCAAACTAAATTCGCGTCAAAAAAAATTAATTATTTTTATTTATTTATTCAACGTTTACCATCAGATTTTACACTATTAACATGAAATCATATAGCATGCATTAATACATTATTAGAGTGCAAACACAATTACAGGTAAACTCAACATTCATAAAACATTTACCAGGTGAACACCTTAATATTAATTTAATTTTTTATTTAGTCAATTAATTTTTCATTAATCACTAGCACTTCCCAAGTAACATTTTAAACTGTATAAACGCTGTACAATGAAACATTTCAAGAGCTTAGGCTGTACAAATGGCTGAATTAGGACTGTATATCCAGATATACAGTCGATATATCCGCAAAAAGGGTCCCAAATTATACAGCACAAAGTGTAGAACTAGCTGTATAACAGCTGTGATATAGCGCAATATCTGATTAGGCAAGTAATTTGATACCAATATACAGATACTGTGCGCAAATCTTAAGTACTTAGTTGTTTTATTATTATATACAGCCATAGGCTTGCGAACGTCTGAATATAAGTCTAAAATTATGTTAAATCCTTCCATACTGAACTTAATTCATTGAATCATTGACAAGCGGCGGCCATAATAAATATCTGTTGAATTGTGAAGTGATCAAATATTATTTTGCTATATCCCCATTACTAATTTCCTGGTCATTATTTTGCTTGCGGCTGCTACTTCTTCGTGATTATATATACCAATATTAAGCCAAAAACTCACGCGCTCTCGAAATAATAGATATTAATGAAATTATTTGTGTTACAAGAACCGTGTAACCTAACATGAGACTAATTTTATAAGCTCGCAGGGCTTTTTTATTGACAACAAATTAATTTCGTTGTGTCTTCAGGTGAAAGTCTATGTAAATATAGCCGTAATTTTCAATAACAAATACTAACACAATATATTAATTTTGGTAGCATGTATTTTAGGTTATGGTCTAATGCCATCTTTAATTATACAGCTGTTGCTCTTCTAGTACACTATTATGAAGCTTTTTCCAAAAGTTATGTTTGTACAACAGCCTAAAGAGTAACTTTTGCTGTACATTAGAATTTATTTACTTAGTAGGTGCTTAATAGAATAAGTTAAGTGAATATTACAGCAATTCAGGGTTCAATTGAAAGTAAAGAAGACCCATACTGTATATATAATTTATATTTATTTCTGCAACAGGTATCTATAATAAAATTAATAAATGAACTGTACTACGTATCTGTTTACTAACACAAATATATTTTGATGACACAAACAGTGATGCTAATTTGAAATAAAGCAAAAACAAATCACTATGAACACTGTAATACTAAGCAAAACTGACATTTTGATACGCCATTTTTTACTTAGAAATTTAAATACTCGATAAGCTGCATAACTATGTATTGAAACACTATAACCGGTATAATGGTCTACTGTAACACCAAAAACTGTACTAAAGACAAACATTTTCGCTAATCACGATAGCTTTCAAATAAAGTAAGACTAATCCATTATTCAGCAGACAACATTGTATGACACTCTTGTACAGAAATTAACTTTTTAAGGGTGTCCTAGATAACCATTATCAAGCATTATATGATTGCTGTACTACAGAGTAAGTATACACCGTTATTCAGAAATAGCAATATACAACAGAACTAGGCTGCAAAAAGAAATAATTCTAGAGCACTATTCAGTTGATATACTGCCCTAGTCTTATAAACTTGCTTAAAGTTGCTTTTTCTACCACGCACTGTAATTTGGAATATTTCCGTGCTACTTAACAGCCAAAAGTAATAATTTCGGCTTTGTACAGCCCTAAACCAGCCTTACTGTATAAAAGAATACAATTATGCTCTAGTACAGCCTTAAATATATTTGTACGCTTTTGTACACCGTTTATAAAGTCTCAAGCTGTTATTCTACTAGTTAAAATGTTTTTTTTTTGGTAAAATGTTCCTTGGGTTACTAATAGAAAAACTAATGTAATATATAGAGCAAGATAACAAAACCATTGTCTTTTGTCCCTAACAGTAAACATATATTTTTAATTTTATATTTGTACTTTTGCTCATTCTACATTTAAGTTTGTTTGTAACAAATATTATTATCTGGACAATAAACGTTTATATTATCATATATGTTTCTGTGCGTTAAAAATAATACAAGTTAATTTTTAAACGATTGCAAAGAAGTACACAACAAGTCAACCTTACTGGTATTATAAAAGGCATTATGTTCCCTACACAATCTCCTCGGAATCACACTGCGACGCCCCACATTAGTCCTGAATATACGAGATTAACTACAAATGGCCTAAAATTACCGTGTTTTATTTATTTATGTTGTTTGCATATTATCATTAAAAACAAACACTATCATAAAAATACTTTGTTTCAATATGGAACACGGGGTTTAGGTCTGCACTTTATTCATTTCATAATCTTCATTTGAATTTGGAACATTCTAAGTACAAATTTAAATAAAAACATTTTCACAGATACGAGTGATCCAAAAATATAGATTCGGAATTTAAACACTTCATACACTTGTGATCTTTGCTGCGAGTTAACACTAAAGACTAGAGTCTAATAATATACTATTATAGTATACTCCTAGTAGATACGAGTACACGTGTTTTCTTTTTCTCACTAGTTTACTCCAATCGCGAATTATTCCTCAAATCCTTCATCATACTTTTTATTCAATTTGCCGCCCGTGACGTACGTGACTGCTTCATCAATTTGATATTTTGATATGATCTACAAAAATCTCATTTACCGTACTAGCCTTTTGGATCAAGAGTAATATAGTCTTACTATTATCCAAATTTGTCATAGTTAAAATTTATGTGTAGTAGCCACAAAATTTCGCAATATCCAATTGCTCGATCTTAATTTTGTCTTCACTGGAAAAACATAGCCCTTTATTATCATTTCAATATGAGTGCATGTGAGGAATTTCTACGAAAATATTAAAAATTAAGAAAAAGCGAATATGTAAGAATAAAACAATCTACCTTCAATATTGTCGTTCACCTTATTATGAAAGAAAATATATTATTAACTAGTAGTCATCCAAATAGTCCGAGCGATTTGGATTAAAGTTTAAGCGACGAGGCATGTTTGGGTCACATTCTGAACAAGTTGCTATATTTTATTTTGAAAAATGTTATTATAAACAAGATATTTTCCCTTAAAGGAAAGGAATACAGTTTCTTCTGCAGTGAAATATTGTGTCAGACACCATTATCATGTTTATCAAATCTGGCAGTATTTATTTTTAAATTTGACCACCTAGTGGTTTGTGGTAGTACTCAGTGGCAGAATGATTAGTACTTACGTAGGTTTCAAAATATCAGCGGTTCGTTCGATCTTAGTGTAAATCCTATAACACAAAAATTGCAGTGTTTACTATAAGTTAGGCTAATTAACGTAAGTACAGAAAACATTTATTTTATTTAATTCAACAAACATGTTAATTTCATTTAAAAAGTTTACATATTTGTAATTAAATTCAAGGATTATGCTTTTGTGCTTGCATTATTTTTAGAGGAAGGTAAAGAGGAAATGTTTGGTAATATATAAACTCAATAATACTCAATACTGGGCGATTTCAAAATGTTTTACCATTAAAATGCTACATTATACTTCAATAGTATATACCTATTTATTACTTATATTTATCATGGAAAAATATCTAATGAGAATTTCTCATACAAATATTTTTCCTATTAAATTATTAATTCATATAAAATCTGAATAAATGTTATTAGTGTGTCTCATTGTCAGCACAAGGTTTGTATAAAAGAAAATGTCAAATAAATCAACTGGGTTTTTGAAATCGTATTTGTTATAAAATTAGTATTGGAATTCCCTCATCTTCTGCAGTTAACGTAGCTGACCCAGCTTAATATATAATAATATAATCTAATATAATATAACTTAACATAATATAAAATAATCTATTCTAAATGTAATTGTACCGCGGAGCTGATAATTGTCGCGTTCTTAAAATTGTTACATTATTAATAGTAGTATAAAAAAGTGTCGATATATTTTACAGCTATACATATAAATAAATGAATTATTAGTATTAGAAACACAGTCCCTGAAATCGAACCCAGCTCGGTGGATTGTCGGTGTCTACGACAACCATACACTAGGTGTGAATTTTCAAACGGATCTTCTCAGTCGCATATTGATGCGAGCGGTCTCGCGTCTCTTCACATACCGCTTTGAATATAAAAATGTGGAAGTAAGCTTGAATCTGGGAGTACATTTGAGGAACCTACATAATATTTGCTAGAAATAGAAAAGTAATAGTAAATTTGTGATAAGTATCTGCAGGTCTTGATTTGAATTTGAAAAACACACTTCAAATTTTGACACCACTTGCTATGTTGCAGGTCGACCTAGGCGGACATATCTCGATCAAATTGAAGATGTCCTAAAGAAAGGCCGGGTCAAGAGTACTTGCAACCGACGATTATGCATGAAGACGCTCATGAAAGTGGAGGAAGCAAGAGAAGTGTGCCAGGATCGTAGCAAGTGGAGAGAGGTGATCTCTGCCTACCCCATTGGGAACAAGGCGTGACATATATGTATGTATGTACTTGCTATATTTATATAAAACAATAAATAAAACGTATATGACATCATAGTCATGGTGGATGGAATAAAGATTTGCCTTTGCCGAATAACTGTGAAGAAATTACGATCTTATGTTCGTGTTCTACCAAACGTCAAAGCATTGTCAAACATTAGCGGAATATTTAGTTTATTTTTTTTTTTTATTTTTATCCATTTCAGATCCTTATTCATTGTTTATTCACAAAAATATATTAAAGTCATATTAAAATCTAAATGTACATTACCATATTACGTTATTTAACTTCTAGCCCGGGTAGGTCACTTTATACAATCTATAAATATTTATTTGTAATTTAAAACTGGGATCCTTTAGAGGTCTTTCGGGAGCTTATTCGCTAATTACCTAGCAAACCATTACCATTATCATATCCATAACGAGAGAAGAATTAACTTGTGGCCTTGTTATGTTTGTGCGGTAAATCTGCTATGTGGACTTTTCATTTTTTGAGTGTGATGTTTTTGTTTTAGTAACCGGCAATACAGCTTTTTCATGTTCATTCAGCAGGGGATCTTTTAGTTTAGCTAACCATTGTGTAGAAATCTTGAAGAGTAAAGGCAAACAATTTCGCAATACGGGTGGTATTGTGTATCAGTGCTTGGATGGGTGGTATCGCGAAGGTGTTTGATAAGATTTGGCATAAAGATACTCTCACGAATCTGTAGAATCCTTGGTGGAGTTTGCAAATAAATAGTCAGCTTCATGGACGGACGGAGCATTAAAATCACTTACGGCTGCTGCCATGAAACCTTGCCCAAAAATATTAATGTTAGACTAACCATAGAATGACTGTTCATTCTATGGTTAGTCTTGTTTACATTAAAGGCGTTCAGTGTATAAATTGATGATATATTTTGCATTGAGAACACAAATGACAGTACAGATGATGTGCGGTATACCGATTTACTGACCACCAGAACGTCTGACTAGAACTTAGTCAACCCCAAGAGGACGTAAATGTGGCCATTCACTGCGAAAGAAGATCCATTTACGAGAACCATGCATGTGTTCGTGAACATTCATTAAAAAAATCTATTGGCCTAGGATTTTATTTATTTATGTAGTTAAGATATTAATATATTGATAATAATAAAAAATAATGAATTGCTGATATGAAAAAGAACAACATTCTATTATAATTTTCGAATTTAATTTCTTCAATATAAATAGAAAAAAATATCATTATTATTAGCCAGTACATTTTTTTAAATATACGTAATATTAATTACTATACGTTTATTAATTATACATAATTAATAAACAACATTTAGGCGGTTTGTTAAAAGAAAATTTCTAAAATACACCAAAGATGTATTTATGAAAAAAGGATTCAACGAACAAATATTTGACCTTCATAATTAAAGCAATTATGTATGATTTCACAAACATTTTCAATCACTTCACACGGCATTTAATAGTTCTGGAAAATCTGAAACATGTAAATTAATTACTATTGCGGTGTTTATATTTGAAAAGACAAAATGTTTGACTTTTCTTCTGACTGTTCTTCTCAAGAAAGTTTTGTCAACTTCAGCAGGAGGTAGAATCGGCTTGTATTTGACGTCAATAAGTGCCTGCAAAGGTTTGTATTGAATAACAGTTTTCGACTATATCTTTGGATTTATAGTACCTATTACCTCAATTATCTCAATTTAACTCAAAATTTGTATATTCATTCGATTGTATTGGGGTTCTCGGTGTTTACATTATGTTTAAAGTGTAATTTTTGAGGACAACATCGATTTGTCGAATGATAACATTAACGCTGAGAAAAGAGCGAAGCGTAATTTAATCCTAACTGATGCTTGTTGTTTTATAAGATTAAATTCAATCTCAATTAGAGTACTGCCCGCATTTCTGGACTAGAGTCCCCAAATATTCTTTTAATAGGCACTGAAAAGACATGTAGTATCACGACTTCATCAGAGTATTTTTAGTAAAAATGACCTTCCTTTAGTCATATTCAGATTAGCTATTTCTTTAGCACCCAGATATTTGTCGTGGTATGTCGATTGCCACGTGTAAAAATAAGACGAATCACGTACTTCACTTACTTCGTGCATTAATTAAGACGATACCTTTTTGTAAATATAAGCCATCAGATTTAAGAAGCATTTATTAGGTGCTTATTCCGGACTTTTCTTTAATGTATTTTACCGTGTACTACTAATCGTATCAGAGTACGCTTGAAGGGAATCAAGATGTGAAGGATTGATGGATTATACGTCTATTCCTGCTTGAAAATGTTACGTAAAGCCAGGTACTTATTCGTAAGCTGATGTTTATTTTTCCCTGCTGGATTACATACATCGTCTTATATTTTCAATTTAGCGATAAGCTATCACAATTTAAGAAGGTTGTTCATAAATAATCCCCACTTTTTTATTAATCTACTTGCAAGATCCCATACAAAAATAATAAGACTAGACTGCAGGTACTTGTTATATACAATATATATTTATATTTACACTGAAAGGAAAAATTCTATCATTTTAAAATTGATACTAACTGCGGCGTATTGAAAGTCACATATTAGATTAGGGCCAAATGAAAATAAGGACTATTTATTATTTTACCGATTGACTGGGTAAATCGAAAGAAAATATTGTACAATATTTTTTTTTTTAAATTAAAGAGAGACTAGGCTGAGATTCTAAACTTTATTTAATATAAAAAAAATATGATGAATTTTGGGATACTTTAATATATGTTTCAAGTAAGTTTTTATTGCATAGAATAAGAAGGCGCTCTTACTTCATTGTTAAATGGCTAAATATTACTATAAAACACAACACAATAACATTTATCATCATTAGGGTCCCTTGTCCCCTAGCTGGGGCAGAGGGCGTCTACAGTGTCTTCATCCCGCACGGTTTTGAGCTTAGCAAGCTCCAGGTTTTTCCAATGGCCTTCGCTTCGCCAATGACAGTTCGCCGCCAAATTTGGTTTGGGCGACCACGTTTGCGCTTTCCTTGGGAATTCTCCATCTGCGGCGTTTTATCTGCTGGTCGATCCGGACTTCATCACAACGGTCACAAAGCTGCTCGTTGGGAATTTTTACTGGCCAGTGAATACCCAGGCTGCTGCGAAGGCATCGGTTGACGAAAACCTGTGGTCTGCGCGAGATGTCCTTTGTGACCTTCCATGTCTCACACGCGTACAGTAACACGGATTTCACGTTTGACCAGAATATCATTACAATATAGAAATGTAACATTACAAATTATAGTACTATTTGCAGTTATAGATTAATATATAAGGTTATATCTTAGTAAAGAAATCCTTATCTTAACACTCTCTCTTCTGAAAACTGTGCTTCGAGTAGCCGAGTTGATCAGAGTGCCGACAAAACAAACCGACTACCCTTCCTTCTTAAAAACATATAAGTAAGTAGCACATGCAACATCAATATTAATAAAAAGTAAGATTTTTTATGGCTTGATGTTAGGTTATTTTAGATTTTTGGGACTTGTTTAATTGATGCTGGCGGAAATTGTTTACTGTATTACAATATATGCTTGCATGCTTCGTAGCATAGCCACTGAACCCCTGGGCGAGTATAGCATGCACCGTAAATGTGCTTATACACGAGTATAGTCCCGTCTCTCTGCACCCCCTTACTATAGTGAAAGTGTAGTAATTGAAATGTTATTTTCCGGTGTGATTAACTTAACCTCTTAAAATTAAGCGAGCAATTTGATACTTGCTTTGTTACATGTTTGCTTGCATTATAATGTTAGGAAGTGCTATACTGCTACTGCTATATTTAAACTTGTAAATGAATATTGTGATAAGAGATTATTTTGAAAATAGTGTACTTTTAAATAATATAAATTAATTTAATTAAAATTCATTTGCAAATAACATATTTTTTTATATTCATAATTATTAATATAATAAAATTATGTTATTTGCCAATTAGGGTAAATAAAAAAAAATGCAAATATAAATAAAAATAATACCATAACATCGTTATCATAAGAGGAATCTATCTCAAAGAGAGAGTGATTAGTCTTTGGGTACCACGTTGGTTCATCATGACAGATTGCTGTATGCAGGAAGTTGTCAGCTAAATGATATTGGCATCTGTACATTTGGCATACATTCATAGATTTTGTATAGAAATTTGCTGCGGGGTAATCCTGCTGACATTCAGACTGTTTTTGTGTGAAAGAAAGCTATTTAAAATATTAAAATCACTTCGCCAGGCTTTTTATACTTCTGAATAACTTCAATCTTTTAATTGAATTATTACTTCATTTGAATATTTGAAAAGTGCATCCTACTTACTGGTCTGTTCTTCTCGAGAACGCTCTACGGGTTTCTCGAATAGTGGTAGAGTAGGCTTGAATTTGATGTAAATAAGTATCTGCAAAGTCTTATGTTGAAAAATCATTTTTGATAAACTCTAAATAAAATTTTAGTTAAACTCGTTAGCACAACGTGGATTTGTTGAATACTTTCACCTTTGAATTTTTTGTTGCAGGTTGCACCAGATGTTTTCCTACGCTGCCGTTGGCTGTCGAATATATTTATATGAGACTCGAAATACGATAAAAACATTGGTACATGGCATAGTCGACCCCAGGCCTTTTCAATTTTCTAACTCAAAGACCAGGACCGAGATGCTCCTATACAATAGCCACCTGCGACTACTTGCCACCAGGTTAGTGGGTTTCTATGTTAAATGTAGATATGAAATGCGCCGAGGAGTATTATGTTGGCTTCCTTTATTTTAAATACTTATATTTGAATAGTTTTAAATGTCAAAAGAGTATAATACCAAGGTCGTAATGACCAAACGAAAACAGAGCAATAATTTAAAGACCGCAAAGCGTTGCGGTATTAGGGCGACGCCACAAAGCATTTAGAATAATATTGTTGGGTTGTTAGGCCGAAGTCACCTTTGAGCCGTAAATACTTATTGAAGCGAAATGCGGCGTCGAGGTCATTATGTAAGCTGTTATGTGATTTACCGATGTTTAATCACGCCTATATTTCCATATTAAACAAAACGTACCGATGTAATTGTATATATAGGCAATTGTATTTATAATGGAAAATAAAATGAGAATGACAATTTAGACATGTTTTTATATTATTGTACTCACATGTATATGAGATCAAAAGAACAAATCAGTAACCTCCACAAAAACCACTTTGTATATTGCAAATATGTGATATATGATGTAAAGTCTCAGTAGCCAGTAATCTCACAGCCTCTCTTACCTTCCACAGCGGAACACAGCAATGTGAATACTGCTATTTTACTGGAAACTACCCTTTTTTTTCCCGCTGAAGAAAATGCATTAAATTGCATACCCTGGCTGCGAAGAGCCAGCGCTTATGTGGGACTCTCCTCCCGAGGAGGGGAGGCCTTATTTTTTTTTTGTTTTGTTTCCCTGAGGAAAATGCATTAAATTGCATACCCCGGCTGTGGCGAGTTGGCGGTTATGTGCGGCTCTCCTCCCCAAAAGGGGGAGGCCTACCCACTAAAAATATTAGGTAAAAGCAAATGTTAATTTCCTAAATACCAAGCTCTTTAATAATTCTTTTGAGTTTTATGTTTACGTCTGTATAATAAAATCCTTTGTTTAAATAAATGATTATAAAGTGTTTGTTAATATCAGACAAAACTTCTTTGATTTGACAAAAACGAATACTTTGACAAATCATAATTGTACTTCGCTTGTCTGATTTGGGAAACTATTTCAATAACTTTGCCAGACATTTTATTAGAGTTCTGAAAAGTCTAAATCATGTAAATGAATTACGAGTATTCTTCAATGTTGATATTTAAAAAAGGGAAGGTAAAAAAATTTACCTACCGAATTTGTTTCTGTTCTTCTTGAGAAAGTACTAATTTCCAAATACGAGTAGGTGGTAAGCGGCAATAAGTATTTGCATGCAAATGCTGCAAGTACGAGTATTTGGCTTTGAATCTGTCACCAGTATATGCTATTTGATACACTTTTGTAATGATGCTCAAAGCTGAACTTCTATTGTGGGCTTAAGCTTTAAATAAGGGGCAGATACTTTATAAATTTGCTTAATGATTAATTTTATGCCATACTTGAGATATAGCGCCATAACACAGTCCAATTGACGTGATATACTCGTAATTCTACCTAGTACTAAACAGTTTTATGTTGCAGATAGTTAGTTATATAAAAAAAAGTTGCAAATTTAATTTTGATGATCGCTCCATTAAGATTTCTCTCAATTCAAGACAGGTATCGCAAAAGTTAGAGCTTTAGAAACTTAATGATCATTTCGCTCAAAAGAGGCGATTGTAAAAAGCAATGCGTTGGTACGTGGCGTCCGAGTATCTTTGGGGAGAGTCTTAATTACACGTTTTTATTGGAATAAGGGTAAATGAGTTGGTGGATTAGGGACTTTTTCCCTCTAGACTGACGAAACGTTTTTGTTTATCGCAAAGCCGCTTAGTGGTAGAATAGTACCTATATTTCATGTTTTTGTGGAAGTCATTACATTGTCGTCTGACATACATATTCTATGTACAACTTAATTTGATCTATATTTGAGATTTTTATCTGTTGTAAAGGATGGCAGTTATTATTAATAATGTATTGTTAAAAGTTCTTCTTTCAATTTAAGAGCTGGGCTCTTGTCGGTGGAGCACCCTCCATCTATCTCGGCATTCCGCCATCCTTTTGACTTCCTGATAAGACATGACAACTATTTTCTCCTTCACTTGCTGCATGTAGGTTCTTCTTGGTCTTCCTCTCTTCCTCTTCGCTTCTATCTTTCCTTCTATGATGGTCTTAAGAAAATTGTCATGTCTTATCAGGTGTCCCAACATTTTCCCTCTTCTGTTTTCGATAGTCCTTAATATGTTTCTCTTCTCCTTTACTATACTTAAAACTTCCTCATTCGTTTTCCTTTCAGTCCAGCTTACTCTTTCCATCCTTCTCCAGCACCACATTTCAAAGGCCTCCAGTCGTTTTCTATCTTTTTGCGTCATTGTCCACGTTTCGCATCCATACAGTGCTATACTCCAAACATACACCTTAATTAACTTTTTCCGTGTATGGCGTGAAATTCGCGCACTCAATAAATGCTTTTTGCTATTAAAGGCTCCCTTCGCCATCGCTATTCTAGCCACGATATCCGGTGTACATCTAGAGTCGTTTGTAATAATGCTGCCCAGATACTTAAAAGTTTTTACTTGCTCTATTTTTCGTGTATTATTTAATGTGATTGGGTTATTTACTATTCGTTTTGAAATTATAAGTGTTTTGGTTTTTTTAGTATTGATTTTAAGGCCATATTCTGGAAAAATGTTCTCTATGTGTGTCACTAATGCTTCTAATTCTATTTTGTTTTCTGCTACTACTGCTATGTCGTCTGCAAATCGAATGAATTTTATGTTTTTACCATTAATTGTTACACCTCCTTTATTTGAATCGCTTATCTTTTTTATAGCATGTTCTATATATATATTAAAAATTAAAGGCGAAAGTGGACAGCCCTGTCTTACTCCTTGTTTTATCTTTGCTCTGGTCTTTTCCATTCCGACTTCTATGACCGTTTCTTGGTCCCTATATAGGTTATATATAATCCGTCTATCTCTGTAGTCTAAGCCTGTTTCCTTCAGAATATTCATCATATTTTTCCAATTTACTTTATCAAAGGCCTTCTCTAAATCTATGAAAGCTACATATGTATCCAAATCATATTCCAAACGGCGATCTGCTAACATTCTTAATGCAAGTATTGCTTCTCTGGTGCCTCTTTTTTCCCTGAACCCAAATTGGTCTGGCCCCAGGTATAATTCACATTTTTGTTTAATTCTATTTTGTATGATTTTTATTAAAATTTTACTGGCTTGGGATATTAAACTTAAAGTTCTGTGTTCTTCGCATTTAAGTGTGTTGGCTTTCTTTGGAAGAGTTACTGTTCTACTAACGAGAAAATCTTTTGGTAGTATTCCGTGTTTATAAATTTCTTGTATAGTACTTAAGATTTCTGTTTGCATTGATTCACAATCTGTATTTTTAATCATTTCTATAAATAAGCCATCAGGTCCTGCTGCTTTTCCGTTCTTTATACTGTCCAATGCTTTTTCATATTCTCCCTGCAGTATATTTGGGCCCATACTATCACCCACAATACCATCTTCAGCTTCTATGTCCTGTTCCGTTAGTCCCTCTCCATCATATAAGTCTTCAATGTACATCTTCCATCTGTTTACTATATCCTTATTATCTACCAGTATCCTACCTTCTTCATTTAGGATAGCAGTACTTTTTCTTTTATGTTTTATATTTAACTGTCGTATTATATTATATGCTTGATTCATTTTACCTTTTTTAATTAACTCTTCTATTTTATTGCATGTGGTTTCGACATCGGTAATTTTAGCTTCTCTACATTTTACACCTGGCTCTTAAGCTGCGGTGTGGAAGGCAAGTGGGAAACCACCACACGTACAATCCCAAAATAGGAGTAACATGGAAGTACACAATACAGAAAGAATAGTTCTTGACAACGGGCTTCCACGATGTAACATGCCGTGGCGGTCTGAGTCCGGCAAGGTCAGGAGCAAGGCTGACTCTGCCGTCATCATGCGAAATCCTTGTAAAATTGGTACGTGGAATGTCAAAACAATGCTGGATCCAGGTAAATTAGAACAAGTGAAGATAGAAATGGAAAGATTAGAAATAGATATACTAGGATTATGTGAAATAAGATGGGAAGGGAGCGGAGATTATTGGAGTGGTCGTCATAGGGTTATTTACACAGGAGGAGAAAAACAAGGATCGAATGGCACTGCTATTATATTAAATAAAAAATTGGGAGAACAAGTAGAGAATACGATTCACCACAGTGATAGAATAACGGCAATTAAAATTAAATCAAATCCAACAAACTTAATTATAATACAAGTGTATATGCCAACCAGTAGCTACCCTGACGAAGAAATAGAAGAATTATATAATGAATTAGATGTGATACTAGATATAGTTAAAGATACAGATAATTTAATTGTAATGGGGGATTTTAACGCTGTAGTGGGAGAAGGGGGTGAAGAAGATAATATAGGGAAATTTGGTCTAGGTAAAAGAAATAAAAGAGGGGAAAGACTAATACAATTCTGCAAGGAAAATGATTTGATAATTGCAAACACACTATTCCAACAACCAAAAAGAAGACTATATACATGGAAGATGCCAGGAGATATTGGAAGATATCAAATTGATTATATTATTATAAAGAAGAACATCGAAACCAATTAAAAATATGTAAAACCTTACCAGGAGCAGATGTTAACTCGGACCATAATTTACTTATTAGTCTACATAATTTTAAGGTAAATAAAATTAGAAAGAAATGTAAGCCAAAGAAGTTGGATCTCAGTAAGCTAAGAGATATACAGTGCAATAACAGAGCTCAATATAATAATATGATAGGTGCTACGTTAGAACAATATAAAAATAGTATAAAAAATATAAATAATATTAGTATAGAAGATAAATGGAATAAACTAAGAGATATTTTTATTAGCAGTGCAGAGAAAACCCTCCAGAAAGAAAAACTTATACCCCGTAAAAAATGGTTAACTAAAGAGATAGCAGAATTAATGTTAGAAAGGAGAAAATTTCGAAACAAAAGAGATGATAATAGTAAAGACAAATATAGAAAATTAACCAATAGAATCACTGTAAAATGTAGAGAAGCTAAAATTACCGATGTCGAAACCACATGTTAAAAGTTATTGCATTTAATTTTATGAGCTGAGCCATAAATTGAAAACAAAACATAAAAATGTTTGAGGAATCAATGTGGTAAATTTTATGAATATGTTAATATAATTAAGAGGAACTTTTCGCCACAAGCAAAATAATGTCCAGGTTGCGAGCTATATGTTCCTTAACGAATTGCGTAGGCTCGTCTCCGCTCTTCTTTAGTGGAGCAAGGACATCCGCCGCAGATATTGGAGCGCTAGACGCTCCTGCCGCCGGGATTGAGCTTTGGTCATTATTGGCCCGATGTATTCGCCTTTAGTCGGCGGGTGGCTTCTTGCCCTTTTGTTTTTTCTGACTGGTGCCTTGCCAGTAGAACATCTTCTGATGAAAGAAAATCTCTCTGGTTTGTTTGCGTCTTACAGAGTGCGCCAACGCGCTCATCACGGACGTTTCCGATATAAAGTCGGATTCTCCCAACGCGAAAGATACATCTGCAACCACTTTTTTTTTTATTCCACGATGGTGGCAGACAGGCCTACGACCTGCCTGATGGTAAGCGGTTACCGTAGCCTATGGATACTTGCAACACCAGGGGTGTCACTCGCGCGTTGCCGACCCTTCAAAAACCTATTTACTCCCCTTTTGAAGAACCCCATACTGTAGCTGTCGGCGATAGAACCGTACTGGCCGTTATAGACAAAAAGCAGAGATTTTTGATTGACATTGTCATCTGATTATTGTTCAAATTAGTTTCCTCCTTGTATAGTTTTTTTTTTATATTATTTTGTATTTAATATGCAAAATATACAGATTTAGTTAATTATATTGAGTTTATTTTGTCATCGTGTACATGTTTGGTCCTTCGAGCCGGATATGAACCAGCGACCTATGGATCCGGAAAACCTCGGCAGCGAGCTCATTCCACAAACGAAGTCTACGCTGGAGGAAATTCCTTTGGAACCGCACTGTGCGGGACCATTTAGGCTCCAGTGTGTGGGCATGAACTCCCTGTCGATGGCGAGCGGTGCAATGATAGAAAGTTTATGTCCATGTATTCAGAGCAGCTACCATCTCTATCGACTCTAATGCTTCTGCTGGACAAAAAGCTGGCTACCCACTTGCATATACCCTCGGGCAGGCCATATGAGGGTAACTTTGACAGAAGAGCTCGGTGCCAGACCCGATCGAACGCCTTAGCTATATCTAGGCTAACTGCCAATGCCTCACCTTGACTCTCAACGGCTGATGCCCAGCGGTGTGTGAGATACACTAGAAGGTCACCAGTCGAGCGACCGTGGTGAAAGCCATATTGCCGGTCGCTGATCAAGTCGTGATCTTCTAGGTATCTAAGGTAGCGAAAAGGGAGGTTATAGCTATAGGCCTGTAATTCGATGGGTCCGACCTATCGCCCTTTTGGGCACCGGATGCACATTGGCAGTCTTCCACGAAGATGACACTTGACTGGTGTGGTAAGAAAGCGCGAAAAGTCGCGTTATCACAGGACACAACTCAGGGGACTACTGTAGAACCACTGCTGGTATGCCGTGCGGTCCACTCGACTTATGAACGTCCAAAGAAAGCAGCTCCCGCCGTACGTTCCTCTGTGAGATATTTATCTCTGGCATAGAGAATCCACACCAAGGGATCGAAGGCGGCAAATCGCCCTCATTGTCGTTCAAAGTCGAGTTTGAGGCAAAGAGATGAGATTACCCAATAAATCGGTTTTCTCCTTTGCACTGTGGGCCAGATTGCCATCGACATTTCGCAGTGGTGGTAAGGGCGGCTGGCAAAAGTTCCCCTCGGCAGCTTTGGCAAGCGACCAGAAGGCACGACTCCCAGAGGAATAGCCTGTGAGTCGCTCACCAATTCTGCTGATGAAATCGAATTTGGCTCTGGCAATAATTCTCTTACTGGACATCGAAGCAGCATTGTATTTGCATTTCATATCAGAGATGTTCGGATCCTTGTTGATACGAGCCGTGGTCCAAGCCCTGTATGCGGTCTGCTTCCGAAGTCTAGCTTTCTTGCAGGACCGATTAAACCACGGTCGTTTCTTTTGAAATAAAATATTCCATACCCACTAGGATCGTCTCAGCGACAGCGGCTGCAGAGGCGTCGGGATCATCTGATATGAAGCAAAGCTGCCTCCACGGGTACAATACGTAGAATTGACGCAATCCATCCCAATCTGCTGACTTGTACTGCCACATGCGACGCAGGTGTTTCGGCCTAGATGTAAATGGCTGCGCAAATGGTACTTTTGTCCGGATGAGGCAGTGGTCGGACGAACCGAGGGGTGCATCCACTGTGATGGTGTATCCGTTCGGACGTGTGGTCAGCAGATGATCCAGTGAAGAGCTTGCATGGTTCTCAATATCAGGTATTCTCGTTGGAGAATGTACCAGTTGTGAGTAACCATGGGCCAAAGCAAATTCGTGAGCAGACCTCCCCGCGTGGTCAGTGGACCGAGAACAAAGCCACTCTGAATGATGGGCATTAAAGTCTCTTAAAATCACCAACTCCGCGGAGGGGTACTGCTCTAGAATTTTGTCAGTCGTCAATTGTAGGTGCTCAAAGAGTCGTGATGTTTCCCTGTCACCGCTATGAGACCTGTATAGGCACGCGTATATCCGGGTGTGGCCTCCGTAGTCCACGCGCGCCCACAACACTGACAGGTCCCCAGCTTCTAAATGATGGAGACGGCGACAGCAGATATCATCCCGGACGAACATGCATACACCGGCTCGCCTTATGAACTTTTGTTCCAGCTTATTTTATTTTTTATTTTTATTTACAGTAAGTATGATGTATCGGCCGGGCATGACATCTGCGTCTCCGTGAGAAACAACAGGGTCGGCTCTCAGCTTAGATTAGCGTGAAGTCATCCACATCCACATCCGTGGAAAGGGGAGCCGCTGAGAACCGATTTTTCTTTTTATTTTTCATCTTGAAAGGGGGGTTACAATAGGTTTGAAGAGGATTCGCTGTGCTGATGGTTAAAAGGGCAGTTTTGCAATTCGAACCGACCAAAGATCGGCATAAGTTGTACAGTTTGTCGGCGCAGCGTACGGAAGGGCCCCTAGTCCTCCCCTACTACGACAGCCGAGTTCCACTCCGGTCTCTTTTTCGCGATTTTTCGCGGGTTGGCAGTTCAGCCTCTCAGGGCGGAGATTAAGTGATCCCTGGTTTTGGGGAACTCTACTGACCCGCGGGCGGCCAGCGACCAGCCGTTTCACTGAGTCTTCCTGACCGCTGCGCCCACACTCTGCGCCCACACCGATCAGTGGCCGTATTATGTGAATCACCGGCCCCCCACCATCAGCACAACGAATCCTTAGGAGCGCTGGGTACCTTACTCACTGCAGGAATACAACACCGCAAGAGAGCGGTGTTATTTGGCTGCGATTTTTGACATTGGTGGTCCTAAGGGCAGAATGTCTTCCCCACATTCGCCTCGGTTCTTTTAGCTCCATCAACCGGCCGGTGATGGCTCGCTCTCAACGGGTTCGCATATGTCGCTGCTCGGTAGGGTGGAACTCGGTTTAGCCAGCCCCAGATACACCTGGGTGCCCGTAGCCACCTTGTGCGGTCCTACACGGGGGACTGATACCTCCTGGGGACGTTTTGTTTTATCATCACAGCTCAAATACGTCCCCACCGAGGGGCTCGAGCCTACCCTAACTATGTTAGGGCGATTAGGCCTTAGTCAACCACGCTGGCCCAGTGCGGGTTGGTTGACTACGTACACCTTTGAATCGCTTCGCAGATGTACGCAGGTTTCCTCACGATGTTTTCCTTCACCGTAGGAGCGTCAGATAAATGTACCTACATATGAAATTCGGAACGAAAAACACCTTGGTACACGGTAGGGATTAGATCGCGGGCCTCCCGATTCTATGCGGCGCACAAATCAATGCCGAGACCACAGCGCCACCGACGCTCCGACGCTCCGCGACGACCGATGTATTGTTGTTTTATCACCGAATCCTATTTATTTGCATTTTGAGATGCATTCCCTTTCCCCGCTTGGGATTGGTCTCTCCCCAGCCATGCACCCCCTCGACACGGAGAGGACCTTGAGGTTGGGGTAATTTTCAATGTGGTTTTCTTCCACACGACCTAACGCTCAGTGTGCTTGGTCCCTGGCCCACTCTATGGGGGTAACGGCATCGTGGCCACACGAGGTGGCCCGCCGAGGAGAACTCGGACATCCGTTACCTCATTTGATTGGTCGATGACACATATACCTTATACCTAGCTAGATAGGAGTTAGATAAATGATATATTTTGTATTGAAATATGAAAAACACTTCAAATCAAATCACACAAACCATTATAGAACATTTTCCGACATTAATCAATTATTATTATATAGTTTATTATTTACATTGGAAATTTGGATACTCAGCTATTTTACTTCCAAATTTGAAATCACCATCCAACATCCATTAGTTGTTAAAAACGAATAAAAAACATTGTCAAAGCCAGTACTCTGAATGGCGAATTCTGAGGCTATACTGTTATTGTTACGAAAATGTATTGTTGCCACGAATCATTTCAATAAAAGTGCCAATTGAATTCAAACGTGTTGAAATTCCAGTTAGGTTGGCAGTCGCATTAGCAATCAATAAGTTGTAAGGGTAAATGTGTTGTGATTGTTTGTGTGACTTAGATTCGCGTACACCAATGAAAATAGCTACATTCACTTGTAGAAATCTGTCCAATTAGACGTGGTCAAACTATACGGTGCGTTTGTATTGGCTATAGACAGATTGACGAAAACTTTTTACACTCTTTTTTATTTTTCCAAATCGTTATAATTTAAGATTAGAAGTAATAGGTCTTTATCCATTATATTGTCGTTACCCCGTACCAAAAGCGAACCTCTGCGTTATCGGTTTATCTATTCATCTGTCACGACTCTTTTTCTCAGGAATGCGGGAAAGTAACATAGTTTTATCAAATACTTAAGTCTAAAATCCCTTGATTTTTTTTTAGATACAGCCTGGTGATACACAAATGGGCAGATGAGTCTTAGTAATAAGGTCCTGTTTTTATACGTTGAATACGGAATCCTCAAAAGTTTATCTATTCCACTGTACCGTTCCTACCTTTTTTTGTTTGCTATTTAGGCCATTTTTTATTTTATTTCGGTAATATGAGGAAATCAATAAAAACAAAATTATTGATACTCAAATATTTGTTTATTAATTATATCCAGTTGTATTTGGCGCTAACCAAGCAGAGCGGTTTATTTTTGTCATTATGGCAGTAGCTGTACTCGGGCAGCGACTCCAAAAATAAAATAATATAAATATTAAATAGATATGTGTCAATAGTCATGTTAGTTGTTATAATATATTATCTCCTGTACCGTAAGTTGTCTAGTTTTATAAAAGTTTCTTTCTCGTCTCGAGAAAAAATCGGAAAGAAGGTGCCGGAGTCGCATTTTACGTAGTCTCATTTTCAATGACATTTTGCATATGTTTCAGTAATAAATGCTTTTGAACTTTTTTGCTATTTTTCTATTATTGTTAGTAACAATTTTGCTTATTTGCATAATTCAACCGTGTAATGTAAATTTCTATGACGAAATTCGCGGTGACCGCCTGTGCACCACTGTACAATAAAACACAATAAAATATTGATACTATGCTATAATCAAAACAGACAGGTATATGATGTACTAAGTGCGCGAGTCAGATGATTACTTCTTTTTGGACTGAATATGTGCTTACTGTTTTTTTATAAAATTATTGTACAGTGAATATTGGCTGGTGTGGTAGTGAACACGACTATTCGTTTACTGGAAATTATTGTCAAACTCCACAAAAATAAAGCCATACCAACTTGCAATAGGACAATGAAAGTTTTAGCCAATTATGCGATCATTTTCAAGATAAGAAGAGGGTGTAGAAGAGTATGAAAAACATTTATCGTATGTACGAGTATGACGTCACCGCGAAGCAGTGGCAAAAACATTTTCAAAATTGATTTAATTGTATGAAATCGCATTGACGTAAAAGGGATTCTTCCCTTGAAATTTCATTTTGAAAAACAATGAATTCATTTATGTCTAAGTATTAATATTTATTTTATTAATTGTGGAAAGATTTAGTGCGCCCACTTGTAACATTGGAATAAAGTGAACGGTAAAAACTAATCAAGAATTATATTGTATGATTCACTGGATTACTGGTCTGGAATATTTTAAACCGATAATCGGTAGTATAAGGCTGAATTTGTTAATTATAATAGGTCGAGAAAAGTCTTTTCGAATATAATACCTATGTATAAACTGGCCTGGTTAGTTTCAAAAATTATAAAAAACATTACATAAAAAAAAAAGAAATGTTGTTTCCAGCTATTGTTATTAGTTTATGTCTGTGAAAGTATGTATATCTAATAAATAAATACAATACGTTTATTAAAAACATCTATAAATTTTATTATTAAAAAATATGCAAGCTGCTGTAAAAATCTAGAATCGTTGTCAGCAAAAAAGTTGAAAATTTGGAAATTTTGATGCCACAGATGCACTTCTCACCGGCTGAACTTCTCAGTCTGATAACTCGCGGATAAAAAGGACGCCATTTTCTAAAAAGTTCAAGATCGGCATGTCTGCCGTAAAACTACTAAACATATTTTGATGAAAGTTGTTGTTAATGGTTCAAGATGAAATTATAATTTCTAATATATATTATTAGAAAAAAAAATTATATTTATTTGGTTCGCATGTGACACAAATTGAGTATATCCTATATAAGTTTCTTTAAAAATTTGATACTACTCGTAGTTAAGCAATAAGACGTCAACTTTTATACCTAAATTACGTTACAAGCACGTGCGGATATTTCAATTAAAATTATATAGCAGCAAAGATATCCTCAACATTTTATATTAAATATGCAAATCGTGAGCTACCGTTAGGAATACGAATGCCAATAAGATTGTTTTGAATAACATTTTTAATCACCGCTACTACGTGCGATCAAAAATCTATCTTGAGATGTTAAGCCTTCCCAGATTCATTTTCGGATGTTTGACTGGAAAACCCTTTACAATATTAAAATCCTTTGAAAGGAGCGCACCTATAACTCCCTCAGGAACCACAGGCATTATATTGCGAAACATTTTCGGATCACCCATTTTCAACTCTAACACTTTGTAATACGGACCCCGTGTTACACGTGTTACGTTCGCGGTTTTATTTTATCTGACAATTTTACGACTTCGGGATGTAGGTGGAAATCCATAACCATACAGAAAGCTTAGCATGGAGTTACAAAATATCTGTTTAGATGTATAGGTAAATATTCAATCGGATTTCTCGAATATGATGTTATATTATCTCAAATAACATTTCTTCGATGTAATTTATACATAAACAAAAGTCGTGTTAAATACATCGCTTATAACTAGAGATCGGATAATCGGATGCATATTTACCTAAAGTTAGTTTAAGACAAAGTATGGAAACGGCTTTTTATTGTTTTGTTAAATAAAAATCCCGGGATTGCGGAATTGGATAGCCGGATGTTTATTTATTTACCTAATTTAGTTTTTGACAAAGTATGGAACTGTCTTTTAATTTTATTTCCATAAATAAAAATTCCGGAATTCCGGTACTGTAGAACATTTTGGTAATGCAAAACCCGGAGTCTCGGTCTTTTGAAAATAAATACCACGTGCTAATTTAGTAATTTTCAAACAATATCACTACGTTAACTTTGCAGTCCCGTATTTTCCCGGGATTTTTATTTAACAAAATGTATTTTAAAAAAGCCGCTTCTATAATTTGTGAGCCAAAAATTAACTTTAGGTAAATATGCATCCGATTATCCGATCTCTACTTATAACACGCGGACGGCTAAGTCGATTTAAATTATCACCTATTGAATTCATTTACGTCATGAAAAGTTGAATAATTAGGTATAATCAAATACTAGAAAAACAGGATAAAAGTAAAGAAAACTATTATTTAAGAAAAGTTTTGGAAGTCCGGTATGTTATTAATAGTATATTTGCATGTTTGTGTCGGTTAAAATTAATTAAACCACCAATTGTGTGTGAATCAAAACATTATATTTTTGTGACAACTCAATACTTACTTTGACATTAGTGACAATAGACAATACAATACAAAGAGTTCCTAACAGGTATCTTTTACAGTTAACAGTTTGTCTTCTATTTGACTATAACCATGACGAAGCTCTTCTGGTCAGTTAGCTAAATATAAGATATGTAAAGGCAAGGCGAAAATTATGCAATAATAATTGAAAAATGTATCTAGTTATATGCCATTTAGATAAATATTATTATATATATAATATTAATATATATATATGGTTTTAAATAAAACTAATAATATCCTCAAAGCTTATTAAATACGCATGTTTATACTACTCGCTATAGTCTGCATCAGGTCAAAAACTTCGATGTTCGCGGATCGAACAACATACGAGTATATCCTTTAGAACGCGTAAGACATTTTGCCTCTTGCAAGTTCTTAACGTAGAATTTAATAGAATTAAGTTAATTAAATAAATTTATTTTGTATTAAAGAGAGAAAGAGGTAAGAATTCCATTATATACAAACGATCTGCTGCTCTTTAACGGCTTTTAGATCCGTCAAGAAAGGAGAATACGTTAAAAGAAAGCCAAAAAGTGAACCTTTTTAAAAACGCTTTCATTCGCAGCTTCCTACAACACTTGGCCCGTAAAGTGATTGCAAATTTCATTACAGCCTTTGTACCCTTGCTTAGCTTTGCAGATTGTGCTATAGATTGGTAGAAACGTGTTGTAAAGAATCTTAGTTTGTCGTATTACAAAAGCAAAAATATACTGAATAAAATTACTTAATTTTCATTTAATTGTTACATTGAAAAATATTATTTGTTATGACTATTACTTTTTATCACCACCAAAGGACATTGTTCAATTTTGGCCTAAGAACCGATGTGAATATAAATTATACTATAATTTTTATTTATTTTTATATTATTTGAAACATATTTTAGTATTCCACGGACACTTCAAATAAATAAATTCCAATAAAAAGTTGGGTGACATTATTGATGCTGTATAAAATGTTTTCCGTCAGCCAGTGCTGCCAGTTTCGGAAGTTTTCGCGAGTTCGGTAAATACGGATCGAATTGAAAAACTCCTCCTTTTTGAAGTCGGTTATTAAAATTAGTTGATAACACTTTATTCATTTAAATACCTAAATTGACTAGTTAGAAAAAAAAACTAGTATTATATATTTTTTAAGCGAAATCGCGAATTTCTAGCTTGGCATTCAAGTATTATTGTTTTCGTAATTGGCAACACTGGTGTACTTCATACCTTATCTGTGTCCGTTTCATTTAATTTTTGATTGCTTTGCGACTATCGTTTTTTTTGCGATTTTCTATGCGTTTCATGGTTTTATTCTAACAACTTTGGCTTAATTACGGACTCCGATTACATTGCGTAGGTACTTGGTAGACTCGGATGTGTGTAAAGGATTGGATTTTGTAAACTGATAATTGTCAAAGAATTATCTTAAACTTGACTAGGTACTATCTCTTTTCCTAGTATCTAGTAGAGTAGTCCTTCCTAGTTCTAGAAGAGAACATATATAGCTGTACATAGTATTGTTAATATTACTTCGATATTACTACTCTGATATTTCACGCAAGGTTGGTTATTTTTTATTTATAACCCCAAAATATTAACTTTTTTCGTAATTATTTTAGTTTTCTGAAGTGTCCGTTCGTGAAAACTTATTTCATAGGATTCCATATAATTTTAAGAGTTTATATAAGTCACTTTCGATTCGAACGGTTCTTAGGCAGAACATGTATGGAGCCGGAACAATGTCCTTTATGGAAGAAAAAATATTTTTTTTGACGACTCTTGCTCACGTATGAAAAAATATTTGTCATATTTTTTTTTAAACTTCAAATGTTACTTAATTACCAAATAATATAAGGGTTGTTTAGTTTTTTAAACTAATTTGTTGGTACTTTATTTGTTTAAAATTATTTTATTTATTTGCGCTTATTAATGGTGAATCCTTTGCAGTTAATGAAATAGCTTTGCCAGATGGTTATTTTATTGATAAACGAATTCCATTATTGACTTAGCTGCTTTTTCTACTTACCCAGGAAACACTTTGAAACAAGTAAACTTTTAAGTGCAGAAACATTACTAAGCTATTTTAAACAAGTATTAAATATTGAAAAGGCCAAATTAAACTTACAACTGCCAACCATACTGGAACTTACTTAATTTGCCGCCACTGTTTTGGTAAAATTTTCTCAATCTTGTTTCTAAGATATATAATAGCCGAGGGAAGCGTTGAAAATACCCTTTTAAAGTTTGACGTTTCAATAGGACCTTTAGGACGATTCAATAGCACCTTCTGTATACTGACATAATTAACTTATATTTTAAAGTTACTTTTCGCAACTCACACTGAACTACGATGATGATTATAGCTCGGTCAGATTTGCGAATTGATTCTGGAACAGTTGATTGTATCTTATGAAATATATATATTATATTTAAATCAAGTTCTACAGCGAGTAGAAATGTGACTGAGACTATTTTGAATAGGAACGAAGTGAGGGATCAGAAGTAGTTTTCCCAAAATAAAGTCATTCTGCTTTCGAATTATACACTCTACTTTTCGTTCTCCTAATAGTCTAATGTCTCTTTACGATTTTTACGAGTATCTGTCAGTTTTCAAACATGTCTACGCTTTTGCAGTCTTGAAATAAATCAATATGATACATGTTTAGAGTTCAAGTATGGCAATATTAACCACCTCTAGATAGTCGATATGGATAGCTCTAGGAATGTGTTCCTTTTACCTAATTTGTGTGTAAGATACATTGGAGTTACTCCTCCACAACACTGCGTTAGTGTCAAGTGTGTTATACAGAGGTGATCTATTAATATGGCTATACGCTGCATATATTTACAGGGAAATTACTAGATAGGTTCATATATACATTATTTACTTTTTATGTTTATAAATTGAATAATATGTACTAATGATTTTTTTATCTGCCAATGTAAATCTTGAAATGTCAATCGTGAATTTACATTATATTGTAGTTATCTACAATGTCTCAATTTCACATTATTTTTTAAGTTCGAACATTGGAACATTGAGTTTAGTTTTATTTTTGTATTTAATTAATGAATTTCAAAATTTCATTCTATAGTGATTAAATTTCATAAATGTACTGAATTGCTAATAATGATCTTAAACAAGTCTTCGTGAGATTATCTAGTTGATTAAATTATAGTGAGCGCAACAGATTCTAAACAGTAGTCCACAAAACATGATACTATTAAATAACGAAAATGGACTATTTTTCCATTTTAACACTTTTTTCAGTTAGCAATTTTACTTTTTATACAATATATGTAGCGGAAGTGATGATAAGTTTATTTGCGAACAACTTTTTAGGAGACTTATATTAGAGAGAAAATTAAATTAAATATAATAGCTATTTCATTTTGTAAAACCTATTATTAAGATGGCTTTATTACTTTGAAGTTCCACGAAAGATAAAGAGTTCTTAATTAAAAATCTAGCGCAGTGCTAACGACGTACCTAGCAGGTGTTTTGTGCGTGTTAATTACATCGCCGCATGACAATGAGATCCCACATCTCATTCCGGGTTTGTTTGTACGATCCTGGAGTAGATTGAAGTATTTATATCTCAATTAGGTTGCATCGAAAAGATCCGCTCCTTCCTAATAGATCAGGAGAAGCAAATCCTTTTAACCGGCCGGTAGTTGCTATTTCTTATTATTATTATAAATTTACAAATAAACGGACTGGCTACCTGATGGTATAAATGTATAGTAAAGTTTTTTTTAGATCGCAGGCAATCTACCACCCCAACAAGAATAAATTATACAGCTTTTGACATAAGATTTTACATCATATTCAAAAGTTATCACACCGAAATACACCGATGTGAACACGCCTATTTTAGACAGTAAAGACGGAGATACCCAAGCAGACAACTCTGGTACAGACTATGTCTCCGGAAAAACCGGAATATTTAAGAGGTCATAGACTAAAGGGTTTATTTTTTTATCAAGCTTATAAATTGTTTGATATGTTTTGGTATGTTATAAAGTTTTAATAACATCACGATGATGATGTATTTATCGTAATGTTAACATTAAAATATGAAAATAATGTGTTTAGTATAGCGAACATAGGTCTGGCGAACTTTACACAATCACATTATAACGGAAAATTTTAAACAACTGCCACGTCTGCAATTTGTACGTGTCAAAATATTCCAAACTCGTGCGAAAATCGAAATAGCTTTCGTGCAAAAAAATCAAAAAGCTAGGAATGGTTTTATTTTTGTTTTTTTTTAGTTTTAGCTCTATGTCAATTTTAAGCATTAAAATATGTTCTAATTATAACAACAGGTCTAATTACAATAAATTGCATAATAAACTGGAAAATATATTTTACAAAAACGTCATATCAATTTACCCGTAATTTTTCTACTCTTTCAAACATAATCCGCAGCGCGCGGCACTTTCCTCCGTAAGCACGTCGGGGGCAATGAAAAGGGATAATTGCATATCCGTCCCATTATTTTTTCTTTTTGTGTTTCCAGCAAAATTATTCTTTCAGACCGCTACGTTAGGGATTGCGTTAAAATCGTAAACAAAACATAGATTGCAAACAATATTATACGCAATATTTGCAACTTATTGATTATACGAGTAACGAATAAAATAAAGTGTTGTATTTTTCAATTTAAACGGCATTAAAGTAATCAAACTCAAAATATAGTACATTATAACCATTTTGCGTGTAATAATTATATTTATTGAGATATATATACATTTTAATGCACTATTAAACATAACTTTTTAGACATTCTTTTCTGAAAAATATAATATTATTTTTAATTACGACTTAAAAGGCTTTAATAAGATAATGGATAGATTATCGATGGCGTTTGAATATTTTTACAAATCGAAATACGTTTATGAATTTAATAGAATCGCGAGTCAAATCAAATTTTTTATTCAATATAAGCCTTCACAGACATTCAGTGACGCCAAAACAAAATAAAAAATAATACTATACTTCAAGGAGCAAATAAAATATAATGACTACATCTGTTCAGAAATAGGAATAGCCTTCTCGAAAAGAACTAAAAGTCTATTTTTATCTACTTTCCAATTATCAATTACAATATCATGATACTCTTTGAAAAAGTTATTTATTATATTAATATCCTAATCATAAAAAACATAAAACCCAAAAAAAAACATAAAAAAAACATTTCAACTTTTTGTACCAATTTATAAACAAAAACAGTGTGAAAATGATTATGATATCATATTAATATGTAAGCAGAGTATTAATTTATGAATATCAATTGTATGTATGCATCAGTTGGAAGATATTTCATTAATACCAATAAATTTGAGATCAATTTCTGTTACAATACTAGATAATAATCTCTTTTAAAATATTAAGATTGAGCAAGTCGATGTATTTCTGTACAGTCTGATTTAGTTTCACATGCTTGTAAATAGTTGTGACTACTTAGTTATAGTCTGTGTATAAGTAGTATTAGGAGTGAGCTGGCGATTTGTACTTCGATAGTTTTAGTGTCGATATTATGAGTCTAGTGCGTTATTTTGACTTTGTGTTTGGGGTTCAAAGTTCTTGTAGAGAAAACAGAATATAATATTTGTTTGCACACTATTAAGAATCATTTTAATCACAAGTCTTTATATCAAGATCCACATATCGAGATTCTTTATATCGCGGACACTGGCGCCTCACCAATCCTAGAGTGAAAGTCGCTTGCATACTGCACGATGCCAATCGCTTCAGATCACGCCCTCCATTTATTCAACAATTGTGTGTGCGCGTTAATATGTAAGCGAGATAGCGAGAAGCGATTGTCATTTAAAAATTTAAGTTCTAAATGGAAAGCATTTTTGGTTGTGCTTTGTTTACGATACAAATTCAAGGTGGTTGGGCAAAATTGCATTTACTTATGCGCAGCACAGCCCTACTACACAAAAAATGAAAATAGTGTAGATACAATGTAGACAATCTTTTTATTAGTAGGCATCGATTTTACGTATTTATTTTGAAGATGATTATACGTAAACTCACTTTTTCACTAATATCAACCAATTCTATAGCAGTAGTGCAACTTCTTTAATCAATACTTATAAAAAATCTGTAGAGGGGTCAATTCTGTACATGATCAGGGGGTGATTAGGGATCGATACTGATGGCAAAAATGCAATCAGTAAAATTTTTGTCTGTCTCTCTGTCTATATGTTCCTTATAGAAACAAAAACTACTGGACGGATTTTAACGAAACTTAATATAATTATTCTTCATACTCCTGGGCAGGTTATAGAATACTTTCTATTACACTACAATCAATAGGAGCAGAGTAGTGAAGGGACATTTTGGGAAAATGGGAGAAGTAACTCCATTTTTTAGGCTTTCGTCGCGTGTGTAGCCTTAATGGTTAAAGTCACATAAAAATCATGTATGACGGAAGTATTCTACATAAAATTGTCTAAAAAACATCCCGCAACAGCATATGTCTATCTTTTATGGTTGTCTCACAATAATCTATACTAATATTATAAAGCTCAGAGTTTGTTTGTTTGATTGTTTGTTTGAACGCGCTAATCTCTGGAACTCCTGGTTTGAATTAAAAAAAATATTATATTAAATAGCCCATTAATCGAGAAAGGCTTGAGGCTACATAACATCACGCTGCGACTAATAAGAGCGAAGAAATAATGAAAAATGTGGAAAAATCGGTGAAAATTATTCATCGCTGAGGGCTTCTGTTGCGTGGGCTGCGAAAACTGTTCTATACCAAAAAAAATATATATGAAAGAATTATTCCTCTTAAAATGATCTAAAAAAATGTCCGCGACAGTATATGTCTATCTTTTAATGTTAACTCACTAGAATCGTTTTTATGGTGATCAAATTTGGGATATGTCGCGTTGTCAAGATCGGGTAACAGCTGAGGTGGTTGTTTGCAAAAATAAATATGATGCTCAAAATAACTATTCCACGCGGACGAAGTCGCTGGCACAGCTAGTATTAAATAAAATAATTCATATAACCATATAAAAAGAACATCAAAAATAGCATTATAGAGTATATAGAAACAAACAAAATAAAAGGACAAGTTAAGAAGTTCGTTTCAGTTTGTCTGAATAAGTAATATGATTGGTAACCCTAAAGACTATCGCTAAATGTTTAGATCTCAATCTCCAGGGTTTTATTTGACTACATTGCAGTGTATGATTGCAAAATGAGGAAGTTTATCTACGAGTATTAATTAGTATTTTATGCACAAGTTTTATATTATGCACGACAGAAAAGAAAATTTTTTAAAACTCGTTTCAAATTTCATATTGTTTTATGAGCAAGTGTCTGAGAGAAAAATCTGGTCCTCACTAACGCTCGGACAATATTCAGGCTCCATATTTATTTTTCCTCCACATATTTTGTCATGGTTATACGACATTAGCTGACACAAATTACGGGATTGTGCGGACCATAATGAGGACATATATATTCGTTTAATGCGAGGTGTACTGTGTACGTACGCTTTCCTATGCGATTATCAAAGTTTGCATCTAAAATCTTTGTAGATATGGATGTTCAAATCATTCTTTGCTTACTTGTTTATTATTTACTTGTTTATTATATTATCCCTAATTTTAAGTTTGCTTTGAATTAACATAAAATATTTGTTTATTTTCTTTTTTCAAATTGTTTCTTTATTTTATTTTCATTTTGTATTTATAACTTAAAAAGTTAAAGTGCTGCTTAATTGTAAATATAGCACAGACGAGTTCATATCAATTTTAATCATCCATGTCAAGCTACAAAATTTAAGTATTTATTTCG
This sequence comes from Scirpophaga incertulas, assembly GCA_036419045.1. NCBI lineage: Eukaryota > Metazoa > Arthropoda > Insecta > Lepidoptera > Crambidae > Scirpophaga > Scirpophaga incertulas. Next base: position 14,815,053 of record CM071638.1, on the reverse strand, counting down.
AAGACACTATAGAAGTGATTATAGAGGTTTCTTCAAAGTGGATTTATTATTTGGAAGCATTCTGTTACATATTAATGTTCTGGGCTGCACAATTGATATGTCGACATACATTTGTATAACCATTGATAATATATAATTACTATAACCGACCGGATTTTTATTTATTTTGACGTAATAGTGAATAAGTTTTTTGTTGAATATGTACATAGTCACATTTTACATATTGACTATGAGACAACTCTTGTGTCGCACGTAATTGCAGCGGCTTTCAAAGCAAATGTAAAGCTTGATGGAAAGCTGATTGCATACAAGTTACCTTAGGTTCCATAAAATAACAGGACGGAGGAGGACCGGAGCACGCTGTGCTACCAATGCGGGGAGCCGGGGCATAAAGCTGCGACGTGTTTGTCAAAGTAGAAATGTCCCCTATGCACAGCGGTTGGGAAACCAGCGGATCTTCGCCTTGGGGCCAAGACATGCTCTTCCTTCGAGATGTGAGCAGGAGACGACAGAGGCCGGTTCTAAAACCCGAAACCTCCGAAGAAACGGCGATGGAGGTCACCCATGGCTCCAACGCCCAAGAGACGGCCCCGGGTGGAGCGAAAGCACGCCCTTCCTGCGTTACAAAAATTGTGCAGTCCCGTGACAAGTAGTGCTGGGGAATCGCGGTGATGAGAGCTGCGCATGAACATCTGCGTCGCTCCCCACAAGATACTCAAGGAAAATGGGAGGGGCTTGCTACGGAGAGTACGCACCGACGGGGCCGCAGTTGTCTACTAATGGGTACCCGTAGCCCCGTTGTTATTTGGTGCAGACGCGAGGTATGTAAGGTTTTAGTCGGTAGGCCGCATTGAGGATTGGGCAATTGAGGTTATTAAGATGAAAAGAAATTACGTATTGAAAAAAATACTTGCATTTCGATAATATATATGAAGATGGATGATAGAGATATATTGCACCACTCCCTTTCGACTCATAGGTGTTTCAGGGAAGTGCAAGACCTCATATTGCACTGAGACTTTATAAAAATGGATAAGGTGCATGTAAGATTATATTTCTGCTTTACCTTTTGGGAAAAAAAACACATTTTCATACATAATATGCCGTTTTACAATATAACCATTATACTTAACCTTTCCTATTGTACGGATGTGAAATCAAGGTTAACGCGTTAATCTCGGTAACGTTAGATTTAATAAAAAAAAACATTTATAGAGGAAGGTTATCTTCAAACTATTATCTATAAACCCGCGACATATGATTACATGGGCGAAGTCAGGAGTGGGTAGGTAATGCCACGTAAAAACAATCTAGTGAATTACATTTGATTATAGCTGTGTACAGAATAAATATAGCGTTGTTTGTAGCTTATTATTATAACGAACCAATTGGAGCGGGAGGCAATTTAAGTTGTTTAGTCTAAAAACTCAAACTACGAGTAGTTTGAGTTTTCATTTCACCCGCGGAGGAGTCTTCTTCAACAAGTCTCTAAACAAGTATTCGTAATTGTGGTATAGCCTGTCGTTGGCTATTGTGACAATGGTCGGAAACTTAGAAAACGGACGGCGACATATGTAAGTTGTTTAAATCCATCACCACGCTGTCAACATAGTGGATGCTACACATACTATATACTATACTATATTGTATTTTTATATTATATTATTATAATTATTAACATTGAAAAGAGGAGATAAAAAATAGACCTTCAGAGTTTCTTGCCTGTTCTTCTCGAGAAGGCTCCCCCAATTTCCGAACAGGTGTCGAGTCAATATATTTTTTCTTTTTTTTTTCCTTATTCGTACGTACGGACAAGGTTTTTGTTTTTTTTTTTAAGCTTTTTTTTTGTTTTGTTTGTTGACATAAGAAGATTTTGTTTGTTGACATAATTAAATAAGTGCCTGTAAAGGTCTATGTTGAATAAATATTATTTTGATTTTGATTTGATTTCATAGTAACATTGTAGAACGTGTTAGCTGTGTAAGCATAAAAAATATAATATGATGAATATACAGCATAATAATGGTTGTTTTTCAACATAGGACAGGGACAATAGCCATAAGTAAGGATACATTTGGAAGTGAGATTTATTTGGATTCTTCGTTGACTGATTAATCAGCCACCTTGAAAACTAACGGGTGGATGAAACAGAACAATGATATGTTGCAAAATTGTACAGGTAAAACAAGAATAAAATAAGAGTGTAATAACGTATTAGCCTCGCCATCCAACGGGGAAATGCTGCCAGCCTTTTGGGCACCATCCCTGACGGCAGCACTGGAGGTGATTTTTTTTTATTTTGTAAATTTGTTTATTTTATATTTAGTAATTTTAAGTCGTTAAGTACTTTTAACATAAAAGTAAATAAAATTAGCAAGGCTTCATCATATGGAGATGGTGTCATAATGTTAGTTCTTGGTAATTTACTTAAGTATATTTATAGTTAATTAGAGTGTTAACTCCAAGTCCTGTTTATTACTTCGTTCTTGAACTGAGGTGGTTTATAAACTATCCTTTATTGTATTTTTCTACCACTAAATGAAAAAAAAAACCATAATTAAATATTATAATAATTGTCATTTGAATTATTTAATATTGATAACATTGATTATACTTAACGGAACAACTTAGATTAAATATTTTGTCTTCCAATTGTCTATATTTAGAGAAGTTTATGCGTTCACTAATATATAGGCCATCAACCGTTGAACCTCTGATTACAACTAACTGGTCGTACAAGTGCAAATTTTGTGTAACTATATTCATTGAATAGCTTCAAATATCATACAAAATATACAACTTCTGAAAAGTTCTTCACTTTAATATAGAAGGTCGTATTTCGAGCTTGTTACAATTTAAGTTTGCATAGTGACTTCGGGACAATATTACGCTAACAAGACATTTATGATCTAACTCAGCTTCTGTAGCTATTATGACTTGGTTTAGTTGGTTACAATGCATTTTCACTAGGCATCTGTTTTGTAACTATTTTATATAGGTACTATCAGTAACTGTACCTAATTATATTGATACTAACAATGGTCTAGGTGCACAATAGACTATAGTTTTGTATAATCATTCTTTATGTTCTAACATTTCATTCCATGTGACAGAATAAATTTTTCATAACTTAATACTCAGATAAAAATTACATCTCCGTTCTTACAATGTACGTAACACGCAAAGTAATTTCTTATTCTATCGTCAGTGGCACCGCAAATTGTAAAATCTCTGGCAAAACTTTGAGAGAATAGTCGAACTTCACCAATCGTCGGCCACAAGAACTTCTAAAAGGAAAACATTGTATGCTATTTATTTCCTTTAAAGCAGAAATTAGATGGATGTTTGTGGAAGTTTGTTCAGAAGACTGTAGATTGTTCAACTAGTGGACAACAATGGAAAACATCTGCGAGCTGAAGTCGCCAACTTGTTTCGAAGTTGGCCATTCCATTCAGTTTGGTGTTAAAATAGTATGTTGTTTATAAAATATAAGTGTATTTAGTTAGGTTTTAGCTATAAATTGGTTAGCAACTTTGCAATCAAGTTGCAATTATATAATTAAATTGCTTATTTTTAAATCTCTATTTATATGTATAAATAGTTGTTGCAATTATCGAAATTGATACAATTTTTACTGTAAAAAGAGAATAATTATAACCCTTCATTAATTTTCCACGTTTGCAGTAAAATAAATAAATAATAATTAAATAATTTTATACATTCACCCATTAATCCAGCCCAAAGTAAGCACTGTAAGGATTGTGAGGTTCTAAGGTAATATGTTGACAGCCATGGCGATGGCTGGCACTAGTTACTCTTACATTAAAATTGAACTTGAAATTATTTCGCTTTATTTATCTCGGAGACAAATAAAAAGGAGCATCAAGCCAAGAGTTAACCGAACTCTTATCACGGATAAAACTCCAAAGACTCGATCCATTTCGATGTGCTCAGATTCTGCCAGATTGAAATAGAAAACAGTTTAACGATCCCCATCCGTAAATCGGAACACAAAAGCTTCAATATCGCTAGGAACAGGGCCAACAATATATTGAGCATTAAATCTTGTTCACATTACAATAGAGTTACTAAAACACTGTTTCCAAAGAAGGCCGACAAATGACGTTGCTGGCACCAATTGAATTGATAGCAAATTCAATAAGGGGAGGAGGTGTAAATCTCGATTGTAGTTCGCCTTCATCAAGATACCTTGGAATAGGTAGCTAGCAAATTGCTCTAAATAAGGTGTGAATTCGTAGAGAAAGCCCGGCGCGTTCCATTTTATTGAATGCAATCCCTGGGGTTTGAGATCAAAGGGGCTAACACTAGAATGTATTCCACAGAACGAATCTTATCGATGTGAATTTATGTATTGTGTCGATTTATACACAGAAAATTCGTTAGGGAAATAACGAATAGTATATAGATCATGTATATAGAGTTAAATAATTTGTGTAGCCTTTAGACAATAAATAACTGACCGAAGTTATGTGTGAGAGACGCGCTTATGATGATGATAGTGATGATGTCTGATATTGGTAACATAACGAGTCTACCTACCAACCTTTGTAATTGCGGACAACGGAACACATAATATAACCGCCACCACTTTTTCAATATATTCTTGTACTATATTGATAGTGGGGCTGGAAATAAATCTAGGACGATGATGTGAAGATTTTTTTTGAGGGACTTATGCTGAAGCCGGAGAATACTTTACCGTGAGTGTATTTGTGGAAGACGCACGAACGGAAGGCTCAGAGTCAGAGTCTTGTGTGCTAGCGACCTTGGCGCCGTTTCGAGGTCGTACGGGTAGGATCAAGATGATGGAAAGAGATTATTCGTCGATGTTCTATTTTAAAATTCCAAATTCTCTCAATTTTCAAACTAAGATTCATCGCTGTTTCCTGGAGGTGACTCCAGCATTCGCTTATGCCATGAAAGCAATGTATGCTCGTGGCGACTGAGAGGAGGGTACGAAGAGGGCTGAACATTGATTTCCACTTGCCTATCCGGCATTATGAAAAAAAAAGCAACTTAGCCTTTTTTAGTACAGTATTAGAGGTTCATATATATATTGGACATAAAATCAAACCAGAAAGAAGATGAGATGTGAGGAGATCAATAGATGGCTAGATCACAGTGGTATAGCATGGTGAATGAAACGAGGTGAACAGGACCACCACGGAAACTTGTCACCACTGCTTAAGCTCCTCTCCATTGCCACTCCTCACAATTATGTCGACGATATCAAAAATACTTACTCCGCTGTCCAATGATAAGGAAAAGGAAAAAAAATACAACAAGGTTATTACGCGGCCACCAAAACTAAAGTAAGTATTGCAAACTACATATATGTAAAGGGGCTACAATTCAAGAGGAGAGTAAAACTAAAAGACGAAGAAGTTATTAGAAAGCGGAGCGCATCTGCGCATTATGAAAGTTGTAGTCATAAAATATAATTCCGTAATGGATATGATAAGAAAAAGGTAGTGGACATAAGATCCGGTTGTGATCTTATTCCATTTTTACGTGTTATTATGACAAACAAGCAGCCTATCCAAGAGATGGCATGTAATCACATGCTCCTGTGAGATTGGCAATCCCTATAAAAATCACAGAATACGTTACCCCACATGTAACATAAGATAAAAAAATCACAGTATCCAGTAACTACACTGCATACTTCACACTGGAACAGGCGATGCGAACATTGCGAAAATAGGTAAAACAGAAGTACACAAGCTAGTATAGAGTTTCCCTCCGGTAAATCCTCAACGGCTTGGGTGTTTTTATAAAATAAAAAAGAACTGTTCAAATGCGAGCTGGACTCATGCACCGAGGGTTCCGCAAACAAGTTTATAATAGGTTTGTTTTTGTGATGCAAATACAAATTGACAGTTTTCGGTTTTGTTCCTTTACTTGTGTTACATGAAATAGAGAAAGAATCCTATAGGTTGTGATTTTTTTGGTTGTGTCAAAATAATCGGCATAAACGGAGTATAATCTTGATGAGGCTGTATCTTTTGATTGCCTTAAAATTTTATATTTTCACTGTTGCAAAGAAATGAAAGTTGAAAGAACTATAACGATTCCATTTCTTTTTTGGTAGAGTATGAAACTCGAAAAAGATGTTCGTATCATTCAGAGCTCCTTCGTTACACATCCATGTTTTTTAACGTTAAAAGTAGATGTGACTCCAAGATTAATTAGTTTAATGGACGATTTTATTATTAATAGTATTAATAATCAGCCTCCAATTTAGAGCATGCATTTGAAAAATTCTACGCGTGACTAATACAAAATAATGTTCTATATTTTTCATTAACTTAACATTAACTTCACGTAAACAAAAATTCATTACTTAGGCATCTGTGCATCTTTGAAACTTTATTTCCTAAAATACAAAAGATGCTGGTTGAAACACGACTATAATAAAGCGAAAAACAAATCTTTCGGCAGTATCGGGATCCCTTTACGAATTGTTCCAAGGAAATAGGAATTCTTTCTTCAAATTTCTCGAAAATATTTCCACAACTCAATATTTATCTCGAGAGGTCGGTCTTGATAGGCAAACTCACTTAACTTTTCACTTTTGACATCGCAACCTTTCCGTTGTGAATAAAATGGAACAGAAACAGTACGAAGGAAGAAAAAGGGTGTCTACTAAATGAAACAATATTTTTTAAAGTTAACATCAATAATTAATAAAGTGTCAGTGTCGGCATTACCTACTTTCTTTTTTCTTTTATTCGATGCAATATTTTTTCTAACTTATTTCCGGTATAGTAGGTGTACAAATACATCATGTACGTTTACCAATTGATACTATAATGTACATACATTTACTCATATTTCAACTGAAAATTGTTATCTTTTAGTAGTATCGTTTTGTTTCCTTCCACGACTGTCGCAGCAATTTTACATTTGTACCCATTTGACATGGTTGAATCATAATATACAGGGCGGCCCACGGCCATGCCACATGGAGGAAAAGTACCTTAAATATTGTAGATAGAACATTATACAGAAAGAAGACATTATTTTAATTTTGAATAATTACACGTTTGAACCGGGAATCGTACCCACTACATAAGAAAAAAAAAATACCCTGTTAGCTTTATCATACCGATCGAAAGGCTTCATCATAAGGATTATTTTTTGCTAAATAACATAGTGTCAGAAATAAAAGTATTAACTTTTTTAATACAAAATTTATCAATTTATCAGATGTTCAAAATGTCTCCCCTCGTGTAACTCTCGATAGTTCGAAGCTTTCTGATTATATTTGTCTACTCTTACATTTAAAACATTAAAATGCTACCTAAAATTACGATTCTATGCAGACGAAGTCGTGACGTGTTTTTTTTTGTTCCCCTTAGGAACATGCATTATATTGCATACCCCGGCTGTGGACCACGCACTCTCCTAAGGAGTGGGAACGCTCCTATTACAAGCCATGAGGTCAATAAGACCAAGGCTTAGGCTGAGTTTGATCACATCAGTCAGTTCATCATCAGTTTGAGTAGGCCACATAGGTCGGGCCGCATCGATCGGTCTGGAGTCTGCATTATTCACCGCTGCGTTTGGTTGTAGTGGTGTCCATGAGGATTCTCAGCCTCTGCTATCTTGAGGGGAAAAAAACAAAGTTGTCTATAGCTTTAGTCAGACAGTGCCAGTTTTGTGGAAAAATACAGTTTGCATTTTTTTTAAATTTCAGTTGATATTTATTGTATTTAGTGTACGTTTAAAATTTATATGTCTAATATTTACTGAACAATCTGTGAAATATGACCTAAGAATCTAAAAATTTAGTTAAGCCAAAAGACTTTTATGCAATTTTATTTATAAGAGTACTATTGCTTGTACTCTTAAAATCTAAATAACGTTAAATAGTTCTGTACCGTGCCTTCTCCTGAGGAGCGATCGTTTTCGTTCCTGGCTATAAGAATAATAGGACTGAGTTTAGGTGGTAAGTCATGTCAGTTAGGCCCTTCCGGCTGTCGTTTGGGTCAGGTATCCTGGACAAGTTTTGTGCTCCTTGTGAGGAATCTAAGCCACTCTCTCTTAAGAGAAAAAAAGGAAAATCGTATTATTGATTACATCTATGTTAGAGCAGGATGCGCTGGGAAAATGATATATTCATTTTTAATGTTTATGATGTCTGCCAATATACACAGTTACTTAGCATTTGCAATTATTTTGGGCAATTAGCACAAGAACAGCTGTGTTGTATTGAAATGAAAATGAAAATGTAATAAATACTAACATTATAAATAAATAAATAATAAATATTTGTTACACTTACACCAATTAGCCTAGCCCAAACTAAGCTCAATAAGGCTTGTGCTATGGGATCTAGGGTAACGGATAGACATACATATATTATACATATATAAATAATTTTTATTGAAATATATATCAACAACCATGACTAAGGTACAAATGCTCGCATTCATCACACAAACATCTGCTCCCACCGGGACTCGAACCCGGGACCTCAGAGATGGCGACACCTTGAAACCGGTGTACTATCCACTCGACTATGGAGGTCGTCTGGTCGAAATGAACTGATTTTTAAGGATCAGTAAGGTTAAAATGATTTACATTATGATAACAGATATTCATTAAGATTCTACCAATGTTTTTTGCATTTAAAAGTTACTGTCCACAGCAGTAATCAAACAAGACAAATACTACTAGACAGTAATAAACACAAATAGCGAATTAGGATCGATCTCCGAATAAGCTGCGTTAGTCAGTCTGTCTGATGCAGCACTAGTATTGCGGCTTGGCATAAGTAGGACGAGCAAAATGAACAAGCAATATTTCAAGCAAACGCACAAAAAAATTATATATAATGTCAGAGTAATATTGTTTATCGGCTTAGTTTGATGATCAATAAATTATTTATTTTATTCAAGTATAAATACTGTAACAAACTGGTACTTACTTACACCTCTTGCTTGCTAATCTTGGAGATCAGATAGTTCGTCTATGGAAATAAAATAAATATCAACACTATGCGCTTCATATTTCTGTGGTTACTTCCGTTATTATCACAATATTAAATAAATGTCTTTTATTTATATATATTACAAACTGTTATTATTAAATAAACTATTTTTCATGTAATATTGTTAGCTGTTTTAAAGATAAACCAAGCATTTAATAAATATTAATAAAAATTTTAAAATAAATTAATCATTTTTAAAAATCGAAATACCAATAAAACTACTCGTATATTAGTTCTTAATAATCAATTTGTATTTTAACTCGTCAAACTATTTTTATATTCTACGCATCATCATTTCACATTAGCAATACTACGTTAATTTAAAGTTAAATGAAATACAAAAAATCCTGTTCCATACATTTTGATTTGGTAGGTATAGACTAGTATAAACCGCGGATTTTTTAATGAGTTACAAAGTTGGTCCCATAGTAAAAGTTGCTCGTATTCACGAGTAGAACCATCTACAGAATTTTTTTTTTTACAAGTTGTAGGTTTATACGTTTAACTTTATAACACATTGAGTTATTACTTATGAAAATTTCAGGTGTTGTGTTATTAAGTCAACTCTTTATTTAAACTGTTGGTATGGAATATAAAGTGATAGAGCTATTACGTTTTAACTTAAATAATTAACGCATAAGTTAGCTTATAAGTTAGACATTTGTGATCCAACACCTCACGAATAAGGCTTGACACGCACGAAAACGATATATCGAATTGTTATGTTCAGAGTGCGCGACTGCCTTGGGAAACAGCGCAGAAGTTTCGTAGCAATCTTATTACCTGTTGGCAAACCGGCGTATTGGAACTTCTCGATCCCGTTTCAATCGAGATCACCCTATCAGAAAAAAAAGTTAATTGAAAGGGAGTTGGTTTATTGACAACTTTATGATAGTCATACATAAGTTTGCAGTCACTTCATTGTGGACGAGCATATGCATGTATTAAAAACTCAAACTAACTGGTAACTAATGATGATGAAAATAGGTCATTTCGTAAAAAAAATCGTAAAAAGGTCGAGGATGCACTCTTTTTACAACGATTTTTAGATTTTTATCTTAGTTGTATAACATTTCTTCAAAACTTCATGATTTTAGATTATAGGAAGTCTCCTTTAGAACTCCCATACAATTTGATTTGCCTTCGTAAACATAAGAAAGTAAGGTTCAAATAATTAATGATTGAAATGAATGATGCTCCGATTGATGGAATGCATTGATATAAAAGTTAATATTTTACAGATTTAAGGGACTGCAAACATAACAATTAGGTAAATGTATCTTAATTTCAACCTGATACCTTCATGCGTCCTGAGAAGAATTAATGCTATGAGGGTTCTGTTACACTTAAATTAGGTGAAGCCTAATAGATAAAGACACCAAACAAGTATTACAAAATTAATCAATCAATTGAGCGTAAACATAAAAATGCGTAGGAGAGATAACATTTCTTGCTTGTAATAGTTAGATATCGTAATAAAAAACGTGTCGAGTCACCGTTACTAGGACTTCTTTAAGTTTTATTATTTTTGTTCATTATAATGTTTAAAACATAGTGGAATTACTATTTTTCGAGTATTTTTTATATGTTATCTCCTGTGTCACCCCAATGGGGGTAACACAATAGGGGAAAGTGAGAGACTTCTGAATGAAACTGGTTATTAGCTTGGTTTTTTTTTATATTTACTCTACTAATGATGTCGGTAAACTATTTACTACAAGAGATTAATAAGACAATTTCATTATTTCGTAAGCTAGGGCTTAAAAATATAAATTGAAAATAAAAAGTACCTTAGTAAGATTTATGCAAAAATGATCAAAAAGAGTATGATTTTTTGAAAAGTCAGTGATAATGTGTCAGCAATATCTGTAACCGGTTATCCGAGGGGCGGTACACCTGTTTATCTCTTTGGTCGTTCAAAAATGAGGATTCCATATTACCACAAAAATTTAATGATGCGGGCTTCTTTGAGTTTATTTATATACTTTATTGTAAAAGAGCGAAAACTTAATGAACAGAAATTAATGAATTGTTTTCGTAAAAAAGAGCGTCGCTATATAGAAAAAATAATATACAACATTTTTATGTTTCTAAGCGTAATAATATTAAAATGTTTTAAAAACACAATATTGAACTAAGTTTGCAAAGGTGGGCTTATTTCTAACAGAGATTTCTTTCAGTCGATTCATGGTTATAGAAGTATATTAAAGTGTACTGAAAAATACATGAAATATAAAGAAATGATAAAATATAATTTAAATACAACATGTTAATAAAATATAATTAAATGAAATAGCAAGGTTGCTCATGTAAGGAAAAAATAAAGAAATTTGAACTTTTATTTGAAAAGTATAATTTATTTGCAGCATTATCGCCAGCATTTTTTTTCGACTTCGCATGTAGAGCATGTTTTGACTTTTCAAAAATTATATGTTACCGATGAAAACAATATCTGACAACCCGATGAAGTCATTATTTCTACAAGAGGAATCCAGGATCTATCGGTTGCTTTTACTTTTGTGCTGAGTATAATCTATAAGGGCCGTTTTAATAAAGAAAATTTCAGGCTGACTTAGTTAACCTAGATTTCTTCAAACGTTGAGGGTAGTTATCAATAGAATCTTGCACTTTGTCCATTGGAAAATTCTTCACTGTCAATCTAATAGATTACTTTAACAGTACCGAATTATCATGGTGCTTAGAGCAAGTCATAGTATCTAAAACTATCCATTAATCATAATCCAGCGGATTAAGATTGGGTCTAGATGACGGCTAGCCTGCTCCGATGAAATCCAGAACATTCGTTCCAACCAAGCTTGGCTAGATTGGACGTGAATTATGATCCGGCACTAAGTTGCTGAAGGATTGGTTTTGAAATATAGTACTTTTAAGGAGCTTAACCAACTTCTCAAAAATGTTATCTTGATACATTTGTGCCAATGAATTGATAAGTTTTTCACAAAAATGAGGCTCAGGTACTTCTTTATAGGTAAACACTTCACGATGACATCACTGAAATCGGATAACGTCCATGTTATACTCTGTTGACTATCATCGTATAATCTGTTTAAAATATTTATACAAGAAAGGCAGATTCCAAATTCAAAGAAGAATATTTTGTTTATTTATAGCATCAAAATGACATATAAATACAAAAAAAATATCTTCAGTGATATATGGTATTGATTTTCTTATAATATAGAAGTTATTTTCAAAGAATTTATATTATATAATAAAGTAGTACAGAGAAACGTAATAATAACAAACTTTTTTACGGTTATTTATAAACTACAGCTAACCTCCCCATGGCTTGTTTTATGAAAATGCATCGCTTTTACCATATTCTACATGGCCGCCGTAAAAGTAAAAATTGAGTGGATATTGCATGCTTTGGAGTGATTTTATATGTTCACTTCCACGCCTCATTCGTTTGATCTACGTTACACCGCACTTTCTTAGAAAGTCTTCCTTCAAAATATGTAGAAAATTGATCCGAAATATAAATAAGTAAATTTTACATCACATTCTTTTGAATATAATGCATAATATTCTTAGAGAAATGGGTGTGTACTTTGTTCACAGTGGATGTGTTATGAAACACGATAAATTGTTTTATTGAAAAGAATGCTTTTCTCCTGAATAATATATTCTTAATATCTTTATTCAATTAAATGTCAACTTAATATACTTAATGTACAGCTATTATTTTGATACGATTTGCGTGATAACGGATAAGAATTAAATCTAAATCTTAAATTTTATTCTCTTACCTTTTTCTACACTATTGTAGTGCATTATTGGGACAGCGACAAACAAGCAAGAAACTAGCAAAATTGAAGTATATTACACATAATATATTATGGAAAATTCTAAGGCCTTTGCCGAGTCTATAAATAGGAATACCAAAATGATAGGTTGAATGATCGGCTATTACGCAATGGGTCGCTGATTCGATTACCGCATGGGATAAATATTTTGTATGATCGACAAAAAATTGTTCTGGCCTGGTTGTATATGCATTTGACTATATTTGTGACTACAATAAAATGATTCAATGGACATAAAGAAACCATAAGACAAACATTTTTACGGGAGGTAGTGAATCCTCATAGCCACCACAGTTCGCTATTGACAACTGGTGCTCGGACGACCTGGATACCACCCGCAACTACGGCGGATGGTTATGATGACTCCGCAGAAGGAGCCTACCAACTAAACACTACCTACAGCCTTTGGTCGCGGAAGGCCTGGGACCTATCGGCTTGAACTAAGCCCTCCAGAACGGGGCGTGCACAGCGTAGCCTCAGGAGAGTGCGTACGCTCTGAATGGTTCGGTTACCAGAGTGGCCGAATGGTATAATATGTGCGCTGATGCACTGTATTCCAAGCTAAGCTAACTACACAGTTGTTGGTGTGTGTTGCTACTTACGTGCTCGTGGAGTTCGGCGACGCAGAAGCCGCCTCAAGTAGCCTGTATGAGCTTAGTGGAAAGTCTGGCGGGTCTGTTAACGCGTGTTGGGACGCGGATGCGGTCGAAACAGCTAGTCGGACGCGTTTTTTTCGAGCGATTGGGGTGGCGGATGCGGCTTTGAAGAAGCGCTCCGAGCATGCTTTCAGATGTTGTTGAACGGTCGGGATGTCTACGTCTCTATGGAGATCGTGAGAACAAACATCACGGCCGCGGAGACAAAATGAACGGTGTCCCTCTGTCTATTAGCTCCCCCCCCCTGCTATAGTATACTGTAGCAGATTTGTAAACCAATCCCTTGGCGGTGGCTTGACCAACTCTTGGTCGAGCCGGCCCCGGGACACATGGCGGTCGAATCGCGAGAGCGCACCCCGCCATGTGCCCCGTATGGGCCCAGAGAACTCGGGGGGGTTTTAGTGGGTAGGCCGGTCCTCTTGACCGGAGAGCCCCACATACGACCGCGTCTTGCCAGCGCGGTGTCAGGGTGCACAAGGTCGCATTTCCCCCCTTAAAAAAAAAGACTTGTAAACCAATGGCGTAGCGTCTGTGACGTTCAAAAGTGATTTTTTACAAACCTATTTGAAGAATATATTTTTGATTTTATATATTTTTTTTAATGCTCAAACAAACTGTTACTTAACTTTTTGACTTAACTAACTTAAAAAGTAACACAAACAGGCTATATAAAAATTACAAACAAAACAAATTACATACTTAATTAGGTACGATAGGTGCAGATGCGCGGGAACTTAAAAATATCATGCTTTTACAATCTCCATTTTACATAATTATAGCATGGTCATGAAAACTAGATATACCTTTTGTAAACCAATATTGACCATATAAAGGTGTTAAGAAATTTTGAACAATAACCGCCTAGCTGCTTGGCAACTTCCATAAAAATAAATCTGTAATCATATACTATCACAGTAATTTAAATGACTATTAACTTTATAAGTATAATAATGATTTTTGTTAGACTAACTTTCCAATTTTTGAATAGAGCATCTATTAATGTTTGTTTTTGGCGCAACTATTTAGTAGAATAACGCAAAGTCATGCCAAGTTTCTTCCCTTTGGACACCATTTTATTGCCATATAACGAAAAAGTTGTATAGTATTTGGAAGAATATAAATTTTTATAAGATAACAAAGTAATACCTTTTTGTCTTTAAACAATCAAATCGAAAATATTAACTATGAATTACTGTTATAAACAATATTTTTTATTACATTAAATTATTCATTTGAGTACAATTAAAGAAAATATATTACGGAATTAAAAAATATATATATATATAGTTTTTATGTTGTCTTCTACGATTTGAAAAAATCGAAATTTAATCGTGTATATTCATTAGGGTTCATAAAGTTGATCATTAAGGTGCACTTAGATTTTCATAGGGTTCTTTAGATGTTTGTTCTTGATGTGCTTTGCTCTGAGATAGCTTGTCGAATGACTACTTAGACCGTCATTATACGAGTACGTATTTGTAATGTATTAGAATGAATTGTTGGTTATAAGGTGTTTGAGGTAGACACAAGGGTATACTACCTAAATTCTTCTACATAATGTTAAATGATCTCAGAACTCTGAACTTAATTCTGTGCTGGACAAAGGCGGCCATCGCGGAATCATATTGACTGTAGCTAGGTAGTAATGGTGACATTAGTGCTGATGCATCATCAGAGGTCCCTAAATCTACAACTTCTGGATTCCCTTTATACAGCATAATAGAATTGGCACGCAAAGATTGTTTCTATAGGTTTTTAAAATTATGCTTATATACTTTTTCATACATTTTGGTTATACCTTATTGTTTTTACACGTTTTACATAATTAAAATATTATTTACTTGTAGCAATATACCTCCCTAATCTAACTTATACACAATTTACTGGTTAATTCTTAGGCTGCTGTTAACGGCGTGAAAAGCTAAAATGGTTAATGGGAATATACTTCAGAGTTATCTAGTTGCGCAGGCGCAATCAATTACATTCAGTTCAATAAATAAACGAACGTGAGCAACACGCGTATGTCGCTGACCCGCGCAGTACCGTAAAAAATTGTTTATTTAACACAAATACAAACGGACACTTTCTAAAATTTTACAGTATTCCATTTTATCGCGATACTTCCTAAAGTTCGTTTGTTAGTTGCAAGTAACACCGGTCCGGTGATATTATTGTTGTTAGTGTGATCATATATATCTATGCTGAATTTAATAAAAAAGTAAATATTTTTATAATAATACTAGTAGCAGAATTTGAAACGTGTGTAAGTATTTCATATCTTTTAATTTCGTACATTTACCATTAATTATGTTTGTCAGCTTATGCGATTAAATCCAACCTTATAATCTATATGGATCACGGATTATTTATGTTGCACTGTTCAGATGACAATGTCAATTGTAATCAAATGATTCTCAACTTAAGTATTCATTACGTAAAGCTCAAAATTGATTGGTATTTAAATTTTAATATACTGGAATATATAATGGAAATTCAGCGAATATAAAGAAATGATTTTTTTCTTATTGCTTTTATTCGAATTTATTTAAAGTAACATTTAAGAAATATTATAATAATTGTAATATTATTATTTTAATGCATACAAAATAAAGGTCTTTAATAAAAATAAATGTATTTGTATATATAAAAGCTGACTATAAATTAATTATGGTAAAAAAAAAACATTTCGATTTATTGTTTTCAACAATTATGAGTTTAAAACGAGTTTAAAAAGAGATGAGTTTGTTTTTTTTACCCCGGACAATATTTAGTAAATGCAAGATTGTAAAGTTGTAGGATTATAATAATTACAAATTTTGTGGCAGTTAGAGGTAAAGTGTCTTCTTACTAATGCGATGGATAAAGCCAGGACCGTTACATCTTTTTGTTTATTGAGATAGTGTAATGAAGATATATTCGTAACATGTAACTTTATTCGATTTCGAAAAATCATATTTTATATTACGTTTATAAAAATATAAGCTTACCTACCACCGGATATCAATCTGCATCTTAATTATAAAAATAATATGCAAGTCTTACTTCTGTGGTAGAGTACAATAGATGCTGATAGCATTTCTCCTTTGTATTGCTAAGCTAATCCATTTTTTTAGATAGCTGCCAGCTTTTGACTAACTTGACGTGAAGATGACGTTGGTAGAAAGTCGATGTCGAATCGATGATGGCAAGCTTTCGCTCATCACGTGGTTGGGCATGAAAATAGTTAAATCTACTTTAAGAAACACATGATCTATTATATTTTTACCAATGTAAGAAATAGTAATATGAAAAAAAAAATATTTTATAGCATAATTATAGATTTGATATTCGTATTACTAAGTACTGATAATATATTGTAGATGCTTTATAATTATGCTTAGGTAAATTTTGTAATATTAACATTTTTTCTAGCTTTTTGTTAACGTGAAAATATAATTTATGGAACAGAAAAAGTTAAAAGTTTTTATTTGTGCCATGTCGCAAATTCTTCTATGTGTATTGTTTCTGGTGTTAATAAATAATAAAATAATATGAGATCTGATTTGATTGCCTAAATTAAAAAAGTACTTATAACATACATTTTTATAGTCTTACGAAGAATCATAAATTACGCATTATTATATTAGTGTAACTTTTTCCTATAATTCGTCGTTGTGAAATAAAATAAGAATATATTTGGATACTTATATTATTAATTAATATTATTATAATTTTTTACTACAATTATAAACTAGATAAAGTAGCAAACAAACCATATAGTGTTATTTGGAATATTAATACTATACTGTTCTTTCGTATATCGAACACAAAAAAGAAACAAAAAAACAATAACGGAGCGCTATATATAGTTTGCGAATTTTTTGTCTTGTTGTTGTTAAGTCATACTTAATCTATATACGAATAGTTTCTATAGCTTTTTTGTAGATCTATGAAAACTGGTATTCGAAGCAAGTTATATGAGTCAATCTTGTTTAATACTAAGATAACAAATTAAGAATTAAGTTCGTATACAGATATTGTATTATTAACAACATCGACGTACACAAGGAAAATCGAAAACAAAAGTATTGTATAATGGCTACAAGAATAATTAAGTAATTATATAGATAATTAGTTTAGTATTAGTAATTTTATAAGAAGCTTCGAAGAATTTTTCTTGACCAATATTAATGTTACTGTAGCACGTAAAACTTTGTTTCATATATTTATATTAATATTGTAACTATTTAGCGTTTAAATTTATTTTACATCTCTGAAACTTTAATCAAACGACTCAATGTTTCCCGTCTTTGCCGAATTAATTATCTGAACCCATAGTAATTAGTTGGGATGTGATAAATTAAATAGTAGACCGGATAATGTATATTTTACTACGAACCCCGCGTTTGTAAAACTGTCATTTATTACGTGCCGATTTAAATCCCTTTTCTAAGCAATATTGGATTGAAGAGAGTAACTGAAGATAGATGATAATGGTCAACATTTTGAATCGATTTACATGAGAATTTCATTTGTACCCTGACAATAATGAAAAATGTTTATAAATAATGAATATTTAATGAAATTATAAGGAAATCGTTGATAATTACATATTATCCGTATACACTAATAAATTGAAAAATCTGTAGGAATATTTATGATTTAAAATAATGTCCTTATTCTACATCAAAACAAAACACAATTACAGTAAATTATTTTTTACAGAATCCCACCTGCCAAGAATGGCACCAAATGCTGAGAGGAGACAAGTTAGCTTTCCACATTTGAAATACCCGACCGAACGAGATATTGATCCAAAATTACCTTCTATTTGGTTGAAAGGAAGACAGCTACAGGACGGTGCTGAAGGTCTCTGGAGAGTCCATGATGGGCTATATGACTTGACTGACTATATAAATAGACATCCAGGTGGAAGCCATTGGTTACGAGTAACTAAGGTATGTAGTTAATTTAAGATATTCTGAGTTAAGCACAACATAGGAGAAATAGCATGGCCTTGAAATAGATAGTTGAATTGCATTCAAACTTGTATATAGAAGTATAGATTTTAGTAATTCAGATACTGTTCTAAGATTTATTTTTATGTGTTTAGTCATCTGTGTGTCAGTCAGTCTATAACGTCGGTTTTTGTGAGTTTCGTAGCATATCTGCAACCGCCAGAAAAACTGCAGTGTACGTTGTCAACACGTGCCATAAGATAGGTCACAGTATCCAACAATGTCACTGTAGATCTAACCCTTCATACCGGAATATAGTAATGCGGACTCTGCTATTTTGCGGCAGAAATAGGTAAGACGAAGATACCCTGGTTAAGAGTCAAAGTAGTAAAAGGGTATTGAAATCAATATTCACAATATCTCCCCTGTCTTTAGAACGATTTTATCAAACTGTTACGAGCATGTTCAAAATCTAACTGTAGTTATACTATAGTTGAGGTAGAGAACTTTCGGTCGGCCAGATTGCAGGGAAACTTTAGACGTCTTATTTCCTTGATTAAATCGTGGGCTTGATTAAGTCCTAACTAGTTCTAACGTATCATAACATTTAAAATCAATACCACTTAGACTGTTAGATAAAGTTTTTGTGTGAAATTGAAATTGTTTTACACAATTATCGAATTGAGTTTTTAGTTTAATTATATATAATAATAATTACAATAACTAATTCACCTATTGGGTTTTCAAGTTTACGTGTAAATACATAAATTTTAGTAGATTGTGACATGTTTACAATACATGTTTATTTACAACTGTCACGCAAAATAAGCAGTGTAAGTTAATTTAAATCATAGATATGTAAAGGTATTTAAAATTAACTAACCTTTAAACCAACCTTTTTTTAAATCTTTATATAAATATACTTATATTCTAGAAAATAGAGAGATTCGATATTAACCAATGATATAAAAATGCACTTGATACATCTACCATCAGTGACCTTATTCCAATGAGCTATTTCTTCCAAACGATGTTTAAATGATTTACATTAACAGATATATTTTTTTTTAATTTGCTTACCTTTTACTCGGGTCAATAAGCAAGTAAAGTTCTTATGTATTTTACTTACAGGGCACTGATATTACTGAGGCTTTTGAGACACACCACCTCAAAGGGATCGCAGAGAGCGTGCTACCAAAATTCTTCGTCAGAAAAGCTAAGACGCCAAGAAATTTCCCATTTACTTTTAAAGATGACGGATTTTATAAAACGCTAAAGGCAAAAGTTATGGCGCAGTTAAAGGTTATAGTTCCGAAAGATGCTAGAAAAAAGAGTGATACTGTCACAGACTCATTGCTAGCAGCAACAGTAATACTAAGTCCTCTTACTTGCTGGGCTTGGGCAGACAGCTGGCTGCTGGGAGCGACTATGATTCTCATTACTGGGTTTGTGCTGAGTGGGCTTGTTACGTGCGGTCACAATTATTCACATAGAGCTGACAGTTGGCGAATGTATTTGATAAATTTTAGTGGAATGATAAATGAGTAAGTACATAATGTCCATATCCTAAAATAAAATATAAAAGATACATGAGCCTTAAAGTTTGTCATGATTTTATATGTGATTTATGTACGATTGTGAATATTTTTTGCAAGTAATATAAGGATAGAAATGTAAATGATATTAATACTCATAAACTATTTAATATGTATGTGTGTACAATCACTGGTGGCAAAATGTGGAAGTATTTGAAAAAATACGTATAAAGTTCCTAAATCTTTCACGATGACTAAACTGTTTGACTGATAAAGTAAGATGAAATTAATGAAAGTAAAATTAATCTGGTATATACTTATTAATACTATTATTAATCTTTACAGCGCAAACTGAACCAGATCAAATTTTGTATTTGCTCATTGAGATTCTGCAGACTATTATTAATTTGTCTAAATTGATACCAATTATGTTCATAGTCAGTTTATTGTAAAAATATTAATATCATATTATCACTAGCGTTGTCGCAAGTTGTCAATTTTGTTACTACAATGAGCGTAATAAAATATTCAACGCAAAGCAAGTGTCAATTAAGTGTCAGTCAAGTTACTCGAACTATTGTTTGAGATATTTTGAATTTACTATTAAAGTTAGAACAAAAAATTAAAATAATTCAGTAATTTAAATCAATACTTATTTATTTATTTAACCTCCATATGACCGTAGATCAGACCAGTACCGACGCTATTATTTTCTTTTGTATTGCACTCCAATGACGCAATCTGTGTAAGATTGCAAATATTTATTTACAACAAGCGGACCCGACTGACGTCGTCCTGTCAAAAAGATTTGTAAAGTGGCAGTTTTCCTGAATTTTCTTTGCTATAAACCTCACGGAGCCCGAGACCTTTCCAACGAATGCAAAACCGTGGAAATCGTTTCGTGCGTTCTGGAGTTATACCGTCAGGAAGGAAAACCCGACTTTTTAAACGTTTAGATTATTCGTTGATCAGATTGCTACATATTTCAGTGATGTTAAGTTTTAAAAGAAATGGCTCATAATTACAAAATTAAGCATATTGGTAAATTTTCCATGGAATTGTCTCTCGTAATTATTTATGTACAATACAAGAAAACATTCGTAGTCATCTATTTAAATTTCAAAATGATATATTATACCGGATGTTACCGAAAGTTAAACTATATATTTTAAAGCAAGTTATTGTGTTGTGTAATTTAAAAATTTCCTCGTTAGTTTGATAGATAAACTATTTTTTATTCAGTGAATGGAGGATATCTCACGCCATGTCACACCACTTGCACACAAATTCAGCACAAGACATAGAGTTGAGCATGTTCGAGCCATCCTTGCAGTACCTTCCATATACAGACAAGAAAATAGTGGCACGATTAGGAGCATTTTACTGGCCATTGGTGTTCTTGTTTGTCTTCTTGTTTTCGTTTCTTATGCAGTAAGTATGTATTTAATTTTGACAGCTATTACTATGTAGAGATAAGTTTCATTTTAGTAGTTTGTATTTGAATTTAGGCAAAAAGTTTTATGCAATGGTTTTCGGTACTTGACCCGATTGCTCCTTAAGTTTATTAAGGTTACATTAACAGGCTACATTTTAGTTTTGAGCGCTCCAGTGGCGATTTATTTTCATTCAAGTAGTGAAATTAACTACTTATCTTAATATTTTCTGCGCCTGATTTGGAATGATCTTTGAAATTTTATTTATAAATATTTATATAATATAAATAACAAAGTACATGTTCGAATAAGATTTTCTTTAGGTATAAATTAAAAAGGACATTTAGTTCAAAGCGTTCCTTACACTTTACATTAAGACGAATTCAAGTTTAATGTTAAATAAGCGAATAATTGTTTCTATTGAAATTCTTGGATTGCCATTTAAAATTCTCATTGAGCAGTTAGATTTGGCATAATTCTATTAGGCTGCAGGCCTCCAAAGCAATTATTGGAGAATAAAGATTATAAAGAGATTTTATAATTATAGGTTGATCTTACGGATATTAAAATGAGAACCGTTTCAACATTATTATGTACTAATTTTATATATTAATTATCTATGTATTGATCAGTGCCTATACAATAATTTGATCTCAAATTTTCCTGTGGATGACATACACATAATGCTAGAATTTCTAATGCAAATCAAAAGAATATATTCTAACAAAAATAAAAAATATATTCTATTCCGAGACTATAACAGCGTTCCAGTTTTAGACTATAAGAGCGCTTTTGACTTAGCGGGGTTATGAGAATTATCTGTTGCTGTGATATCCAGTTTGGGCTAATAATTAGTTTGGATTGTATGCTAGTTTGGGGCGCAACATGTTTAGGCGTATTAACTCCATTACACCTCCCTTACATGGGGTCGTGTTGCAAGTAAATTATTTCTCTACACCTGACAAGTACCTCCGGTGATAGGAGAACCGGCACACAACTGTCAACGTTTTTCACGGTGATAATGTAGATGACATTTTTCATCAGAATCGGTTAGCCTTTTTTAATGAACTTTTTGATATCTATATAATAATGTAGATACATTGATTATTAATTAGTATGAATATAAAATTATGCTACCTACATGATACAATAAACGGGTTATAATAAATATATTTTATATTAATCATAAACTATAACATGCTCACAATTCACTTGAAATATGTGGTGTATGATATAACATAATGTATGATGTACAGACGGGATGTCAAATTTCTTGATATTTTTTTTATCGTCAATAACTTAATAAAATTGCTTTGAATTTGTTACAGATTCGGTGCGGCGCTTACTAATATTAAAGGTGCTAAGTTATCATGGCAGAACTTCTTGATATTCACACTGCCTATGTGGATGTGGTTGACGAGTGGTCAGCCTCTATTGACTGTGCTTACTGTCTGGCTTGGTCTCAACATGGTTGGCAGTTTTTTCTTTTCTCTTTATGGGCTTACTGCTGGACACCATGCTCACACCAACTTTTTCGAGGGAGATGTTCCTAGGTAAGTCTTCATCAAAATTGCTATGGTTTATATTAATTTTGAAATAAGGATTGCTAATTTAATATTTTACACATAATCAAGTGTAAAATATTAAATGCATATTAATTATGTTGTTGCTACGCTATTATTGCCATACTATGAATCTAAATGAGTCTTTAAATAACAAATGAGTAGAAAAATAATTGAGTTTTATAATATGATCCGATATCAAATTTTAAGTTACTCTTTGAAGGTGATTGACCAATTTCAAGCTTTTTATACATAGTTATGTTTGAATATCAAGATCAACAATAAAAAGGTTTATAATGGATTTTTATTGATGAAGTAGAATATTTTTAGGTATAATTAAAACACTGTATGATGTCGTTTCTTAGTTAACAATATTTTACATGCTGATAGTGCTTCACAAAACTTACCTTTTTATTGGAAAGTAGCAATTACTAATTTAAGAAATGCAAAATGCAATAAAGTTTAATTTTTCATTTTAGACAAAAATCTATTGACTGGGGCCTTTATCAATTGGACACAATTGTTGAAAGAGTGGATTACGCCGAAGATCACTTTAGATCTCTTACTCGGTTCGGAGACCACGCTTTACATCATTTCTTCCCCACTTTGGACCACGCTGAACTGAAATATTTGTATCCAATATTTTTGGAACATTGTAAAAAATACGAAACGCAACTTAGAAGTACTACATTTTACGGAGCTCTGATGAGCAAGTCGAAACAATTGGTTAGAAATCGTCCACATAATTTCAGTGATAAAAGTTACGCACAAAAGCTTGTGGATATGAGTACAAATTTGTTACGGATGTAAATAAGTTGATTGTATTTGTTGTACATATTTAAGTCAATTAAGTAATTATGTATAATATTACATTAATTATCTTATTATCTATTCAAGATCTGCGTGACATGAAAATAATAAATATATTTTAATAAAAATATTTTACAACCAGAAACATAATTTTTATTTAAGACTTGAAATAAAAATATTTTGATTGATGCTCCGCTCCGTTTATTTATGTTACATAAGCTTCTTAATTCTTCTAATTAAGTCCATAGTTAAAGGAATCAAATGTGAGATGTAATTGCGCTGACTTTTATGTGTTTATGATGATAATATATAAATAAAACTCAATAAGACCAGTCAGACTAGTTTTGAACAGGTATCTTTTAGATGTTTTGACTTGAACTTGTTATTTAAATAAGTAGGTATACCGCTCTCAGTGTGATGGTCATAATGTTTTATTAAATGTGATATCCTTCTACGTATTTTTCTACTGACCCGCTCTGTGCAACATTTTTTCATCAACTAACAATGAAAATAAATAACGAGCAGGCAAGTACAACTACTCCATTCACGTAAGTGGAGTCATGCGAAACGCTAATGCTGGGAGCAGTGAAAACATCATAAAAGAAAGCAATTTTTCACTTAAGCTGGGGCGTCGTAAATCCGCCTGAACTTGGTGGAAATTAAGTGCACTTTTGTTGTTCGCATCTCGACCTCTGAAAATGAAACATGATGGAATTTTCGGCCTCGCTAGAATTGCCTTGAGCATCGAGTTTGTTCCATTTGAGAGGAAGATAACGCCTGCCCGTTTTGTTTTATCTTCTTTGTACTGGGCGTGATCAAGTTGCCTTATTATTTTGTTTAGGCGCTTACGTAAAACTAGAGATGCGTAACATTTTTCTCCAATTTATCGCTTGCTTCTAAAGATTTAATCGCCATATCAGAGTAGTAAAGAATTTTCCATTCTATTATCTTTTTATAAAAGTCACGAGGTCACTAAAATTAAACGAAAGTCAATTTTTAACTTTTCCGACTATGTAAATATTAAAATTGGAAAGAATGTTTGAAGAAAATTTAATTACTTACGGAGAAATGTCGCATAATAAAACAAGTGATCAAACTTTTTATCACTAAGTTGTGTCTTGAGTTCTCCGTATAAAATAACAAGCAACAAAACTGTAGTACTTACGAAAGTTTTATCTGAACCCTTTACCAAATTAACTCAAATATGAAACTACCATCAGCGGTAAATTTAAAAACCGCTAAAATTAATCAAGCCGGTAAATAGCCGTTACTGTTTTAGCAAATTAACACTCTTATTGCCTATTACACACAGCACGATTGGATAACGTCCCATAAACACTTATTGTCCTGGATTTTACGGTTTCCACGATGGCTCTATTTTTATATTTAATTCTTCGCTCCATAGGACACGTTAATTGAACTTTAACGGTCCAAGGAATGGGATGATATTGACTTTGTGGTGCACATATAGTAAATGGTAAGGGTTGGGAGCCACGATTCGGGCTAGAGTACTATTTGTCTTTGCGCCGGGCCCAACTGATTGATTTACCGACTCACTCACTGTATCTCCGAAAACCAAATGGATTTTTGCGGAAGGCTCGATTACTTTTCATTGGAACTGAGTTGCTAATGGTTGTAAAGTCTATTAAGGCCAAAGAGGTTTTGGATCTCGATGTAAAATTAGGGTATGCACGATATAAAATAAATTATACAATTAATTTATTTTATATCGTGCATATATATCGTATATTATTATTATACTATCTAAATTATCATACACATAATAAACCGTAAAGCATCCATATATCTGAAAAATTTGCAAACAGTAATATTACACTTACACATTAATTAACCAAATTTCTTACCCCCGTTGGGACAAAACTTTCTGGCAGTGTCTGTTAATTGCGTAACTCCGTCTGGTAATTGTAAACGAAGGCAAAAGGCGTATTTTGTTTTGAGTTTTAACTCTTTTGCTTTAAAGTTGAAAATTATTAATTTGCTGTTAGTAACAAGGATGTTTCTTTTTCGGTACTTCATTACTAATCTCGAAAACAATATTTAAGAATAATATGTAGGTTTTATTTTTATATAATAAAAACAATGAAGACGCTAAAAGATAACATTAATTAGCGGCCAATTGTCATTAGAAACAAATATTATTTTTTTAATTGAAAAAATTCGTCCTAGAGTAAATGTTCTCTGCAAGATCAAGAGGTGCAATTCCTTTTTAAATGCGTTATATGAGAGAAATCTGATGTATTCTGGTAATTTTTTAAAAATCTTAATGCTCATTGCATAACATTTCATCATTTCTGATTCGGTAAAATGAATAATTTTGAATCAGACATTTAACATACCTATATAATGATTATTATGTAGAAATACTGATTAGGATTTTATTACTTATTTTAAAACGTATGAAGGGTTCATAAAATGAACCCTGGTGCTCGACATTCGACCTACGCCCATATCATACGACAGATTTATTGACATTGATTTGCAATAATGTAACTCCGGCGAATGTGTGTCAATAGCAGACATAAAAACATCGTTAGGTCGGTTTAACCCCCGACAATGCCACTTGTATACTTTAGTGCCTTATTATTTTCACCGATTTACATTTTTCATATCAGCGTAACATATTTTATTAAAATTTTTCGAGTAATGGCAATATGTAACCGATTTTATTCAACGATGTGCCCACTTCAAGCAATAATAATAATGTTTGTAAAATGGTTTTACGCAAGTTGCTTTTACAAAATTCACAAAGAATATTTATTTTGTAGTTTTAATTGTAAAATAGAGATTAGATACTATGGTCCTATGATTTCGACACATCATTTCATATATTTCGAACCAAAGTATCAAAATAATGATGATCAATTATAATAGTCTTCACAGAAAATGGAAAGTATTAATAATCAAATTTTTTGTTATCTATCATTTTAATTTACCAGAAAGTGGTGAAACAAACTATAGTCACTCCGTGCGCTCATACGTTTATTAAAGTGGAGAAATAAATTGTATTGTTCCGAACCTCACTTGTGCACGTACATTCAGTGTTAATATTAGTTTCGTTAGAATAGCAAACTAACAACAGGAAAGTAAAAACCATATTTTATAACGAAGGTTGGTTAAAGTCTACTTATTAATTACTTTGTAATAAATTTTGCATTAAAAAATATTATTGACCTACTTAAGGATAAACGACTTTTATAAACAGTCTGTATTGTAGTTATTAATATTTAGCTTTCTTATTAAGATAACCTCAACCTTATTCAGTTTCCTTTTTGATTAAACCTGAGTACCTAACAAGAGTTTTCATTAAATCACATAAGTTGCGATTGATGCTATTTATATATAATACCAATAAATTGATTCAAGCATATTTCTTATCATAAAAAATTTGAGCCTTTACCGATTCTTTTGAACCATATATAACCAATATATACAATAAAGGTTTACTCGGATTCTGCTGGCTTCACAATATAGATTTCAAAGAGACGTGATTAATCATCAGCCAGACTAATTAAATGCAGTATATGGTAGTAGATTGATTTTAAGTTTGTACATACAAATTACATAGGTAAATATATAGAGATACATAGATAAATAGATATTTGAGCGATTAGCTTCACCCCTTTGAAATCAAAAACAATTAATTATAACAAATATAACTCAGCAGTAGCTTTGTATTGAAAAGTATGACGACTTTCTTACAAATTCTTACTTTTCTTCTTTTACCATAATTGAATTCTTTTAACTATCGTTAAGTCGTACACAAAGCAAAGATAATAAACAACTTGCCTGTTTCGCCAATTATTCTGAATCGTTGTATGGCTGAAGGTCGAATAGAACAAACAATGGTATCAAATTCAATTGATTTCAATAGTAACCTGTTGTAGGAGATATGAAAAAAATAGTCTACGGAGGGTATAAAAGCGAGTGCAAGCTGTTGGCCCGGACATTGTAGTCTGTCATTTTTGCGTGTTGTCGCTAAAGAAAAACAGATGGCGCTACGTGTGCTATGTGAAATGCGCATTGTCATTTGACACCAATATAAAAATAAACCTTATGTATAACGCTAAGTTCAATTATAGATAATCACTTGGTCAGAGAGAAATCCGATCCGAGGGAGAAAGCAGCAGGAGAGCCCTGTGTCCCTTTCTATGGTGTTGCCAGGAGAATTATTCTCGAATTTAGTAGGAATGGTAGTAGAAAATAATATTGTCATATCTTATAAAAAAAACATAAATTTTCGTTCTGATATATTTCTAATACCTAGTTTTCAATTATCTGTTATAATGAAAACATTTTTTAGTAATAATATGGATACTGTATTGAAATTTAATTAAAAAATAAGATTATTAGTAGAATATAAAGTTAGACTGGCAGCCCGTCAGCAATTTTATTTTGTTGTATTCGGGTGTTCCAATTGGTGATATTTTATTTAACCGCAATTTCGTGATAAAATAATAAATTTATTTATTTGGACTTAATAAAGATGGTTTAAAAATGTGCATTTAAAGGTTGCAAAAGCGAATCATATGCAGGATGTGGTGATTGAGCGTTCGAGCGTTCGACAGCAGCCGAATTTATCCGAGTAGGTACTCTTGATCTCGGAGGCTTCACTTCTCATTTACTTCGTGGTGACTTCACTTCTCATTTACTTGTCGACGAGTGAACACATGTTTTTCAAATTACTCTCTATAGCTTTCTATTAAATATTAGTTGAGTTTCTTTTGCATAAATTAATTCAGAGCCTTAAGCATTTAGTGTTTTGTAGAAAGTTACGTCATTCTCTTAATAATAGTGTGGATCTTCTTATACTATATAATCAAATAGATGACGTTCTAAGTCGAATCAAGAGTTTAGTAGCTAACTAGATAATCTACAGTTTTTGAATTTTTAATTTGTGATGATCTTGCCAAAGTTTATTTAGATCTAGTTTTTATGAAACAATTGTTATAACAGTCGTAAATATTACAGAATTAAAAATGCAATAATATATATACTTTGCCTGGAAAATATTTAAATAGAACTTTGAAATTTCGTAATAATATACCCAACAGACTGGCGAATAAAAAAAATCTATTTAACTACTTCGGTTTACTACGGATAAACATTCAACAATACCATAATGTTCATTTGTATAAGACATCCTTAGACATATCATTAAGTAATAAAGTTCATCACACTAATGAAGCAACCAAGGGTCTGCAGTGTCTTTAAAACACATCTTGCTGTTTTATTTTGTTATGTAATTACTGCGGAGTACTCGGCAGGAAAATTCGCTTCGCGCTAATGAAGTCATTCGAATGAACAGACGGGATTTTAGTAACGTGGAAAAATCATAAACGGATGAAAAGTGTAATATGAAGTCCACATTAAAAAGATGGCAGTGAGTATTAATGGGAAAGAAAAATATGATCTTTTTGGTTAAAATACATCCAATGACATTTCACTTAGGTGAAGAATATTTGGGGTTACAAACTTTTAATCACACCACGGGTAGTTTCGACAAACGAATTAGATTTTTTATTTCAGTAGACAGTAGTTGTTTAGAACCTTCTAAACAAGCATATAAATAACAGACGTTGACGTGATAACGAATATGGTAAAGTAACATGGACTGAACAGGTATAAATTTCCGTTAAAAGCGCAGAATTTTTTGACGTCATTTAATGTAATGAATGGCTTAACCATTATGGTGTAAGGCTTAGTAAAAATTAAAAAAAAACTACTTTAATCAAAAACCAATAACAATAGCTTTAAAAATTATGCGTATATGAACAAATTTAAACCAAAAAGTTATATTTTAATTACTTCAAAATAAGTCTTAAGCAACAGTGTATAGAATTATTAAATCAAATCAAATCAAATCAAATCAATTTTATTTGCATAAAACATGGTTGTATGTAACACGGTCATATAGTTATTAGTTCCGCACATTTCGCCATTTTATACAGCATGCAAATATTATAGTTAAAATGTAGTGTTACAATATTAAACTAAAGATGAATTGTTAGATTATTCTTACATATGTCACTTGAAATTGAAAATTATTAAATTGTATAATATCATAAGTTTCTATTACTATATTTCTATTACATGTTCCTCTTATTTTTTATTTTAATAAATGTCAGAGTATTCTTATTATATGTCACATAAATTGAAATAATTAAATAATAAATATGTAGAACTATGTATTATCCTAAATCATTATATTCTTGTTGTTAATTCAATTGTATTTCATTTATTTTATATTACAATTGTAATTTTATTACGTATTCTTTTTATTATTTTCTTATTATTTGTCACGAAAATCCATAAATTCTTTAATAGAGTAAAAACATTTTTCACTAAGCCATTTTTTCAAGTTAATTCTAAAACGACTAAGTGGCAGTTCTCTTAAATTTTTTGGAATTTTATTGAAAATTCGAATCGTTGCACAATAACAATTATTTTTATATACTTTTACTTAATACTTTTATGTACAAAAAACTATAAACAGTTTAAGAGGCACTACCAGTCATTAGTACAATATGAAATATTAACCAACAAAAAAAGAGGATCATAAAAATCCATTCTCTATTGGTGGAAAAATCGCGTAACATAGGTCATAGAGTGATGATAAAAAAAAACCAAAGTTTTAATTAACTATTGTCATCTTTTATATTTATGTGATCATTTTCACGCGAATCGAATTCATTGTATTATTTATTGGTCTTGGCAGGCTGTGATTCGATACGGGCTCGGAATTTTATTATTTTCGTTACTAATTTTCTAAGCAGGTAGTGCTTCATAGATATTTTCATTTGAAATTAGGATGTTTCTACTAATTAATCTAAGCTGGAATTATAAATGAAGTAGTGAGTAATGACTTGAGTACACGTAAATATAAATATATTTTTACAAGTAAATTACGTTTATTGCAGACGGAAGTTCCAAAAAAAAAAACAAAACTGTATATACCTACTAATTTAATTAATAATTATTTATATTTAAATTACAACTGATTAGCCTAATGCTCTCAATTCGAAGTATGAATATTAAGACATTTGTTAAATAGAAAATTAATCTTATATATTATTCGAAGATGCAGAGTCGGCAAGTTGCAATCCGGCGCGCTGGTCTCGATGACGCTTGTCCCAAATAGCAAGGAATTCGCAATGTCGGCAGTTTTCATATTGCAGGTGTTCGTAATTAGTATATAAATTTGTTTGTATATTTGATCAGTTAAACTGTTGATAGTAAAATGTTTGTATTCATTAAATATACGTTTTTAAAGACAACATACCGACTGAACTCGTATCAAAATGTATAATTCTTCATTTTGGCTAGTCCATCTCTTTCTATTCTAAGTATGTTGAAAAAGATCACTTGACAATTAATAAATTATTAAAATTAATTGACATCTATATGATACGAAGACATGAACTAAGTGGCAAAACATTAATTTTTTAGGGAAATTACAGGAACATCAGGATTTTAACACAAGATAGAGGATGTGTATATACGAGTATCTGTGAAAGCTAATTGGAAGCCACTTTAGTCGAGAGCTAAATTCTGAGACAAGATCGTATTTGCGCAAACAAATAGACTTATAGAAATGTTTAGAAGTTACATTAACTTATAATCTATTAAAATTAATTGACATCTATGCTACGAAGATATGAACTAAGCGACAAAAAATTAAATTTTAACGCAATTTTTAGAGAAATTACAGGAACATCAGAAGTTTAACACAAGATAGAGGATGTGTATATTATCTGTGAAATCTAATAGGAAGCCACTTTGGTCGAGAGCTAAGTTTTGAGACAAGATCGTATTTGCGCAAACAAATAGAGATAGAAATGTTTAGAAGTTACATTAACTGGTTTAGAACCTTCTAAACAAGCATATAAATAACAGACGTTGACGTGATAACGAATATGGTAAAGTAACATGGACTGAACAGGAATAAATTTCCGTTAAAAGCGCAGAATTTTTTGATGTCATTTAATGTAATGAATAGCTTAAACATTATGGTGTAAGGCTTAATAAAAATGAAAAAAAAAACGTAATGAATGTGAAATCTATTCTACGTCTATGATAGAGGTTACAATCATCTATCAAGGGGGACCTGATACCCCCGGACGGACGTTTTGTTTTTACCCCGAATCCCATAATTAAGCATTTCGAGGTGGATTCCCTTTCTCCGCTTGGATCTGGCCTTGACCACTTAAAGCGGTTTGCCGGATAATACCCGACCATCCTTTGCCCTTTTTGAGATAAATGTGTAAACTTAAAGTTACACATTTATCTCAAAAAGGTATTATTGCTCCAAGAAAATATTTTAGAGAGATTATTGAAGGTAACCAAAACCAAGGTAAATAGGTAACCAGGTTTTAAGGTTAACTGTTGTTCACTATATAGCAGGTCCTAAAGAATTGGAATTACATCAGCTTTACGAGCAAAGGTGTTAAAAAAACATATTTAAAGGCAATAATTGGATTTTCTGATCAAAATTCATGGAAAAAGTTAAATGCAATTCCTTATTTTTCTAGAACATAAATATTAATTGCTTAATTATGAATAGTTGCAAAGTACCGATACTTATGTTTTATCATGATCTTGAATTATTTATCACTAGGTGTAATTGTTTCAAAAATTATTGAATAAAGTTATACTAATGTCAAAATTTACGGAGAATGTTCTTTAGCATAAAAAAATACCGAATAAAATACTTATTAAAGTAAAGTAAGGATATAGACAAAAATATGGACTAGTATACATAATATAAAGACAAGATTATGCAGAAATATAGAAAGGTCTTCTCATTTTGTGACAAAAATCATATACTTAAAAGGGTTTATCTCGGGTGCGAGAATAATGCTTGTTTTTCCTTAGAAACGAAAATTATGGCTTGCAGAAAAGGAAATCTTATGAAAGGATTTTATTTAGAGTGCTTTGATGTACATTTCACACGTATTCGCACATGGTAAGGTCTATGACTCCGACGTGTAACGTATTCGGCATGGATAGATTATCTTAAAATAGTGGAATTCCTATGAAAGGTTATACATATTATGCTTAAAATGTTATAAATACCACGTTATGTAAAGTTAAGAGACAAGTAGATTCCATGACTTATTTACTTTTACGATAATTATGAGCAGCATATAATATTGAAGCGAAGCCAATGCGAACTATAACAATTTATTCATGAATACTAGAAATAGGTGATTTACGGAGATATTTTATGGGAGTACTGTTCCAATACCCAGCTGTCGGTGTCCACCCAAACTGTTCGTGTCAGTAAGTGGATTATTCGATGCTAGCAGATGCTTGACACTGTCCGTGTCCACCTGACTAGGCAACTGATACAATTTGCTTATAAAGTTCAAGTGAATACTGAAATAGGTTGTGAGTAAAAGCATATCGGCCATAGACAATATATTGAGTTAGCTAGCTAGCGTTCAAATAAACCAATATAACTCTGTACAAGGGTAAAATTAAATTTGGAAAACCTATGAGCGTTAAAAATATGTATGCAATAAAGATTTGAGATGAGATCTCTTGCGCTCATTAGTTGTACTAGCTCAATTACCTTAATATTAGGCCTGAAATATGTTATATTATAGCAGTCTTCTAGAAGAAGTATCATGAAAAAACAAGGCATGTACCAAAATCTACAATTCTTGAAATCCAGATATCTCGTAAAAATTGTGAAATTGAAAACCGAGGAGTTTAGTAAGAGTTATTTAGTACCAATCTATGGGATCATTTGTCCAATCGTTTTGTAACAAATTGATATTTTGTTAGAATGTCGTTTTATTACTTTAATAATAGAATGATACATACATATTAGGTTATGGCTGTTTAGCTCTTTGTCTAGTCTTAATTTAATATTTATTTGACGCCAATAAATGCCTATGAATATAT
Organism: Scirpophaga incertulas; assembly: GCA_036419045.1. NCBI lineage: Eukaryota > Metazoa > Arthropoda > Insecta > Lepidoptera > Crambidae > Scirpophaga > Scirpophaga incertulas. Next base: position 14,781,350 of record CM071638.1, on the reverse strand, counting down.
ACGGAAATTTATTCTCTTAAGTAATTAAAATTGATCGTCCTGTCGTGTGTAGTATTTCGAAGTACAATTACATAAAAACAGATTACGCTAAGATTCGACAGATTCTATTTAATTTAAATTCATTTTAATAAAAAAAGAGTATAACTGCCGCAAATATGGGCGCAAATGACACAAAATTGTCAAACAAACAGTACATGTATTATAATAAAAACCTCATGAACCCATAAAGGGGAATGTCCACAATCAACAGGATAGATTTTTATCTATTTATATCAGTGTTATATATACGTACATTTATAAATTTTTACAAAAATAAATAATCTTATTTCGCCGACGAAGTGATGTTGGTGATCTAGTCTGTTGCAATAACTGTTTCTTTTAAAGTCTGTTACTAACATATTTTTAAAAGAATCATTTTTTTTTTAATTTTCTTAAGACTTGACAGGGGTTTTGGTACAAGGGTATATTTATTAAATCACATACAAAGTCTTGTTATTGATTATATTTTGAATTCAACTTATTTGTATTAAACACCAGTTTGTTGTGATCCAAACAAGTTTTACAAAAATCATGATGACATGACGACATCGTAATCAGATGATGAGTAATCATGACCACCGCAATATTTTCTCATAACACATTTACTAAGGATTTATACTGTCATCATGAGTTGGCAATTTAATCGGTACAACGTTTGAAATATTTAGTTACGCTCTAATAATGATGCATTGGCCTTATTATGATTTATTAATTCGCAGTTATGGTATGCGCATAAATATACATACAAGCCACTAATACGCGGGTTTTATAAATAAATAAAACATTATTATATAATGATTTACGTACGTTTTTAAAAATATTTCTGTTATTATTTGATATGGTGAGTCACAGAAATACAAGTAGGTATTGCGACATTTGGTCATTACAGGAAAGAATAAGTCTTCTCCCATGGAAATTGTGAATTTTCTCGTTCATATATCTAACTTTATAAATTTTTTTATTTAAGATTTAAAGAAACTATTTATTTTTGCATTTCATTTGAAGAGAAAATATCAAACCAATATAAAATTATGCGTTTATAAAATTTATTGCTGTCGTTCTCTTTTTGAAACTCGTAGAGTGCGATAGGCCAGCGAACGTTTGAACAGAAGGGACCGATGAAATAGAAGCTAAAATTTACATTTCGCAGTATTTATTTCTCTATTTATTTTTCTAAAAGTGAACAGATTTAAATACTTTTTTCAATAGCAAATGATATAAAGTTTGAACTGAGCTTCATTTAAATAGACATGTTAATTTTGTTTGTTAGATATCTGAATACACCGAATAATCTGACTATTTTCATAAATTTTTCAATATATATACATCTTTAACTAAATAACTCATAATATAAAGGAAAATAAGAACATGGCGATAGAAGTCTTAAATTAGGCAAAATATTTGATTTCCCGTGATTGTTCTAAGTAGAAAACTGGGTACTACGTTTTTATGGGGTATATGATGCGTGGTTTCCTCTTCACTCTACAGCGCAATTTTCCATTAGTTTAGAATCAACTATGAGATTCTGTCAATGTCTGTCTGTCAATTCAAATTGAAAAGATATAAAAAAGATTATATTTTCTTGTCAGAATTTTTTATGTTTTCAAATTAGTTTGTTAAAATTATTTAATACTTTCGGTTCAAATAATGTACATAGGCGAACTTATCTACCATTCTATTTTTGGGTGATGCCGAGAAACGGAAGTACATGTAACATGAGGACAATAACATGTGATATTAATTATGCTACTTATAAGCATTAGTTAAATATAAATAAATAATAAATGTTTTGCCCCAAATTAGTAAAAATGGTGCCACCTGTGGATTGTCCAATAATTCAACTATTCACTGATGACATTCGCGAATGATCTGCCAATAAAATTGTTTCCTATTCCCCATTTTCTTAAAATTGTATTGTACACTTAAAAATACATCGTGTACAATCAATAACTTCGCCATTTTTTATTTACATTTTCGCAAAACACGGATATTCTATTAAAGAAATTACTGCTGCACAATTAATTACCTTTTGCGCAGGATAAAATATTAAATAAAATAAATATTTCTTAACTCGCACCTAGCTTATACTAAAGTAAGCCCTGTAAGGCTTGCGTTATAGGATCTCGGGTAATAGATACACATACATATATAAATATTTTTGATACTAATATATTTTAATAACCATGTCTATGGAACAAATGATCACATTCTTCACATAAACATCACTCCCCAACGGAACTCGAGCTCTTAAATTATTTTTTAATCTTTTGATTAGATATAAATAAATAATACATTCAATGTTTGTAAAAAAATATCCTAAAGGGGATGACAATAGTGGAGGAAAGATTTTATGAATAGGCTAAGGATGCTGATGAAAGCTGATATACGGATAGTTTGACACCCAAAGAAGGAAATTTTTTAACACGGGAAAATATATTTTTCTTGCGGGTGAAATCTAATTAAAACAGATGGCCAGGTATTGATATGATTTGCTATGGGGATAGTTGGAGACCCGGGGAAGAGCATCAGATAAGTTTTACAAAACATATCTTTCCTGTGAATGAAAAGTCCGTCTGTAAGCCTCGAGTTCACAGCTGCTATGAGAATATTCTTGGCAATATGGCCCGCTTGAGTATTTGCTTTTTTGACATGATTTATATTACTGTACTTCACTTTTGATGATGAAGTAAATTTACGTTAGAGAATTGTCTTCTATCTTTCATTCAAGATTCTTGTCAAAATATATTCTTGTTGATTTTAAATCTAGACATTCTCTATATATAAATCCATAAGTTCTGAGAATCCTCATGGGTACCACTGCAACCAAGTGGCACAGTGATTATGTCGAATTCCAAACCGACCGAGGCGGCTACATCGAAATGACCTACCAACTAACTTTAGCCTGAGTTTTGATCATGAGGACCCTCAAGTCATGAGGTTTGGATAGAAGGGGGCTTGTACAACATCACTTTGAATTAATTTAGAGTAAGAAAGCAATGGGTTATTTCTTTCAGCCTTGCGACATCACAAAGGACGTATCTATTTTATTATATTGGGTTGGAGAGACGCGATCTAGTACTTATCTATGGATCGTTTTCTAAAATCAAACTCATACTCAAATCTCTGCTAAAATACAGTCAGAAAAGGGAAAGTACTATGTGGGTCCAACAGCAGCATTCCTTTCTAATTTAGCTTAAGCAGCGATTAAAACCGCAGTGGACGTTACTAACATGTGTCTTAAAATGTAAAGCCACGGTATCAAGTAATTTCTCGGACTCTATAAATTAAATGTCTACATCTACATTATATAATATTATAAAGAGGAAAGATTTGTATTTTTGTATGTAACGAATAAACTCAAAAATTACTGGACCGATTTTAATAATTCTTTTTTCATTAGAAAGCTACATTATCTTATTAGTACCAGATTACTATAGAAATCTTTAGAAATTTTTATTTAACCCAACCGAAGGTGTAAAAAAATTATCCTTAAAATGTCTTTCATCGCATACGCTTCGAACCGCCGGGGCCGGGCCGCTACTGTAATACAACAATGATATGTGTGGCAAAACGACAAATGATCAATATCAATGTTATCATTTCTTATCATAATGTAAATTATCAGAATATAATTTAACATTCTTACTATATCGAATCTATATTTTATCACTTTGATGTGTTTCATTTAGTTAACTGATAAGATCATATCGTCTTCGTACTTTGATAACCAATAAATGTTATGTAATATTTTCTTCAATTTCGCAGGCACCGTATTCGTGGAACAAGTGTGCAAAGACCAGGTCACATTTATAGCATGTAGCTTATTAAAATATACCTGAGCGGCTTTGCCATACTTCACTGTATCCGAGTACTTCTCAAGTGTCCGAGCTTACCCGCTTATTTTGTTTTTCCCTTAGGAAACAAAAGGCAGAGAATCTCCTCTAAAGAGCGGGAAGTCCGCCCAGGATAGCCTGCAGCCATATGCTACAAAGATTAAGTTGGACTTGATACTAATCGAGAGAGCTCGGTTAGTATTGTTTACAAATTAAACTCTGTTTTGAGCCTTGGTCCTATTGACTTATGACTCTCATGGACGGTGACCTCTCAACGTTTGATATCGTTATATAACTGCCTGGTAAATGTACCCGGTCATGAAGACACTCCTTTGATGATATCAATAACAAGTTAAAAAACTTTATTACAACTAGTACTAAGTGGTTTTACCCTTTCCGTGATCATATTACTTGTGCAAGTGATGCTTGTTTACCAGTGATGACATGATATAGTATAGAAACTTGATCACCTGCAATGGGCTGTATAAGAAGAGGCAAAGTTACAAATAGACAGAGAAAACAGCAATGAGGCTTTACTTAGAATTTCCCAGCGTAATCGAGTCGGAAATAATGTAATCCGCAGAATAACTTGGGTAATCGACAGAATCCAAAGAATTAAAAACGTTAAGTGACAGTGGGTACACATTGTGCACAGGTTTGACATGTCATACATTAGTAGCGATAGGTAAAAGGTAGGCCTCGCACTAGGATCGTACGAGGCTACCGTACAATCTCGTACGAGGCGGCGACGGTTCTGGGACGCTCCCCCCCATTCGACATCTGGCCGACATGTACGCGGCGACGTATGCGTCGCGGCGTGTCGACCGGGGGAGCGATGGGGGGGCGCCCTGGAACCCGCGCGCGAAGTGCCTAAGCGGGAGTGGCACCAACGGATTGTGGCAGCCTGGCGTGCGCAGCTCGAATTACGGATCTGCGCGCGCCAGCGGGCCGTCGGTGCCGTTTTCCCGCACCTCGAAGCTTGGCTCCACGGGAAGGAGGAGGTCACCTACCGATTGACTCAGATACTCACCGGGCACGGCTGCTTCGGTGAGTATCTGTGTCGAATAGGACGGGAGGGATCGACACATTGCCACCACTGTGCATCCGACCTTGACTCGGCCCAGCACAGCTGGCGGAGTGCCCCGCGTGGGCCTCCGAGCGCCGAGTCTTGGTCGCAGAGATCGGGCCAGATCTGTCTCCGCCGGCATTGATTGCGGCAATGCTGGCGGACGAGGGAGGCTGGAGGGCTGTGGCCTCCTTCTGTGAAGCAGTGATGCTCCAGAAGGAGGCTGCCGAGCGGGGTCGGGAGATGGCCGATCCCGCTCGAAGGAGGCGGCGCCGGGCTCAGTAGCACAGCTGCGGCGCCGCCGCGGGTCGCCGGCGGGCGCGAGGAAGTCGCGACCGCTACGGCGACCCGGGATGGACCACGCCCCTTCCGTGGCCGGGGGGCGTCGTTGGTGGAGGAGACCGGGGGAGGTAGTAAGCCTCCCCCGAGGAGGGCTCCCCTGTGTCGACGGGAGAGCGGAGGCTGGGAGTTCCCGGAAGGAGCTTGATGTTCCGGGAGCTTCATTTTCCTCAGGGGAACAAAAAAAAAAAAGAAGACCTCCCACTAGTCAGACCGACGCGACGATTTGGTGAAAGTCTCCGGAGAGCTAACAGTGCAAGATTGATCTGTGTGTTACGATATTGATACTTGTCAACTGAATAAGTATACTTTACGATCACGAAATGGGAAAACATTAACGAATTCACTTTACTTAAACAAACTATGAATAAACTGTTAGTGATATTCAACTACCCCAATTTCTTGATGTATAATGTCCGACATGTTACGTAAACATATCATTTCATCCGAGACAAAGTCAGTCAGACTGTATACTGCAAGGTCACTTTAATTGATTCGGAGACACTATAAGGAAATAGTTATCGCAACATCTTCTAATATTTGATCGCAGCAGTCTGCTTAGATGTTACTCTGGTTTCTGTGAAAAAACTACAGTGAAATTGCTCGATTGCTATGCTTTAATATTAATAGTTTTGATTGCGAATATGTTCAGCGCTATGAAACGATTTAATGGGCTACAACAAGGTTACTAGGTTCAAGAAAATACACAGTAGGATTTTCTGTTGAACATACCTAAATGATACTATTTATAAAAAAAGTGTTTACAGGGCGGTGTTTGTGGTGTGGCGGTGGTTGTGGTTGTAAGTGGTTAAATTAAGCGGTAAAATACAAAAATAAATGCAATTGAAGTAAAATTAATACGAATTTACACTTTAAAAACAAGAAAAATGTTAACTATGTTAGAAATAAAGCTTTTGATCAGCCTACGTACGTGTTAACTTACTGTCGAAAACCTTTATTACTCTATATAACGTTTTAACGAATCTTTAATCGTAGTGGATCTCTTCTCAATGGTTAGCAGCACGTTTACTGAGATTTTGAGTAGTTAACCAAGTCCGTCGACCCACTTAATTAGATTTCCGGATCTGAGATCAGTCGATCTCTAATAATTTAATTAAGTAGTTCTTACTCAATTCTCGTAGTTTGAATTAGCAACTATGCCACTGTTTTGTTATAGAATGCTTAGGTTTCTTAAAAAAAAAACAGATAGTACGTGTGATGACAACAATATAATTACAACTCTAAATATTTTTAAATTAAATTTGTCAAGAATTTGGAATTTTATTTATATTACCGACAACTGTCGTGAAGAAGAACACCGTAACTACGGTGAAGGGAAAATTTGTATAGCAATATCCATATGTTGTCTTTATAGCTTAGATAAGTTTCCACTGAGGGACATGAGTCTGTCCTAACTGATTTAGGGTAAATAGACCCTATGGCAAATAACGCTGGTTCAGGGATTAGTCACTTCACACACACCTTTGAATTTCTTCTTAGCAGGATGTCAAATAATATTCCTCGATGGGGCATTGGATAATGTACATATGGGGATGAGATGGGATGGGAAATGCTTTCTTCCTGCCTTGCTTCAAATGCTTCTACCTTTACTTAAAATGCGAAAGAAGCGCGTAGGAGGGATGGGTTCAGTACCGGAGAAAAGTCTAGATCAGTCTACATAGTCAGGGAGTAACGTACAGTCACTCTGTAGAGCCGAATAAAAAATTGGCTAGATGACACGTTTTCCTTATTTTGTATAAGTACCATATTAAACGTAAAATATTAACTGAGAAATTTTGTAGATGAACAGTGTTTCTTACTTTTGAACAAAATACGGCAACATATTCATGGCATAATAATATATTGCAATCATGACGTCGAAAAATATTACATTTAATTTGTTTTTATTTTATTATATTTATGTTGAATAAAGGTTAAGAAGTTTATTTAGTTAAAAATAAACCGAAATACCTATATGCCCGAGATCGTATGTTATTTTGTTCAGTAGATTAGGCTTTCCCGACCCCGAGAAGTTTCAGACTGTCCGTCAGGGCAGAGAGGTTCCGGAAGGAGGTAGCCAGGTAATCGGCACACTATGGGTTTAGTCCCAATGCAACGGAGTTCAATAGCTTACCTTATGGGGGCGTCTTGTCAAAACTCCTACTTACAATATTTCAACTAATAAGAGGTCCATAAATAAAAGTAAAAATAACTACTTCATTAATTAAAAATATTTTTATTTTCACATACAGGAAAATAGTCTATTAGACTTTTATTTATGTACTGCTTTTTCTTTCGAATACATTTTAAGAACAAAGATGTGAATAATTACAAAATAAGCTATTATGTTAAATTACTTACTCTACGCGTAATATTAAATAGAGATCACACATGACTTTTAAAATGAACACAATCAAAAGATAAACTAAGCGAGTAATCTCGCTTAAATATTAAACAGTTTATTAATTACTTAATGTAAATTAAACATACATTCGAAATACTTCTGAATTCGTATTTGCATAAAATAATTATATGGAAAAAAATCTTTATTTATTTGGAACAAAATTGTGCCCATAGCAATATACATCATCATCACGATACTTATAATAAGTTTAAAGTACAACTGTGACATTTAAAACAAATTAATTCGAATATAGTATTTTAAGCACAAACTCAAGAGTTGCTGATAGTTAATTTAACACCCATTTCATTTTATATTTACGCATGAAAATTCGAAACACTGTCTAAAAAGGTTAGTAATACATAATGCAAATTCCGCTACAGGCCTCCAGAAGGAAGTTTTCCCAAAATTTGAATTGTAGATTATTACAAATAAGTTTGTAAAATGGCTACTTGGGTGGTCTTGTTAATGGACTATACAAAGGTTAGTCTCAAACACAGATCTTCTAAGTGTCTTCCACTCCGGAAATATTGCGTCCCCAGGTTTGTTGATACCCGAAGGAATGCGTAATTAAAGAGATTGATCGTCGCGGTCTCGGCGAGTTCGTAAGCGAAAATTGAAAATTTCAAGCTCAGTCACAAGCAAATGCGAGCGGTTAAGCATCAATTAAGGAGTTGAAAAGAATTCTCAAGGAACTATTCTTATACTAAACTTCTGTTTCTGACTTTATCTATATATCAAGTTACATTCTATCTAATTAGATAATATCGCTATACCTAGATGTATATTAGCTAGATATAACTATCTATTTAGCTATGTTTTTTATTGATATAAGGTATAATGTGTTTTTGTTTTTATGATTTTTATTTAGTAAGGCAATCTTTATTATATTATTTCTTTTGCCAGTAGGTTTATTGTACACTGTTTATTTATTTTTAACTGTTGTATTTAAAAAAACATGGCTATACTGTCAACGTAAAGCAACGTTAGCCATACTATAAATATTACTAACTTTATATGCTACTACTTAATATATTGCATCCATACAGTTTTCAGTAAAAAAAATAAAGGTATTATTTAAATAAGCACTTAATCCACACTGAACCAAAATATCAATTGAAACATTTAGTGTAGTGGCCGAGTGATTGGCTTTATGTATAAAGAGGTACGGATTCGATTCCTGCACGGGACAGATATTTTGTATAGCTTGCAAAAGTTAATTACGGTTTGGGTATTGGGTATTTGTGTATGTGAGATTTCTATTTTTTTACTGCATCCACGACACAGGATAAAATTTATATGTGGGGCGACGTTTTTAAAAAAATCAAGAATAAAAGTAAAACAAGAATTGGACATGAAATTACTGAAACGTCCATACAAACAAAACTTAATTGTACGGAAACCAGATAGTTAGGTCTTGTCATTATAGTGCTTTATGTTGCGCTGTTATTTTAAAAAAAATGACTTTGAACTTTGAAATATATGATCCTTAGACTAGTTTATTCGTACAGAAGGTACATTATCGTTTTCTTTACATTTTTATACTTACAATTATCAGAAATAAAATCTTTGATGCGTTTAATGGAGGGAAACAATTCAGACTTTGTCGAATGAAAAATTTAATTAATTTAATTGGAGACTTAAATATTATTTAAGTATCATGTTACTCATGTGTAGTACACCTGGATAATAATTTGATAACGGACGCATCTTTATGAAGTGCTTGTGGGTGATTTCATTTCAAAGTGTTTGGAAGTTAGTTTTAGATAACAATTATAATGTCACTTACATAATATCCAGTCGGGTAGTTCACGTGAAACAGATTACACGTCTACAATGGCGAAGGTCAGTGTTAACTTTTATTATAAAATATGATCAATGTCTTATTGATAGTGCAGATTGTAAAAATGTTACGGCAACAAAAGAGGTGTTTTCATTATAGTCTAATTTCAATCATGTACATTTTTGGCGATCTGAGTATATAAAATTTTTACAATGATTTTATTAAATCAAATGTAAAATTGTTAAAATAATCTTACTAGAGTAATATTCATCCTTAAAATGAATATACTAGATTCCAAAAGTTATCGTAAGAAGCATTAGGACCTTGATGAAATTTAACTTTGCCTCCTTTGTTCCCTGCATGCGTTAATGATTTGGAACATATTTGTTTTGTGTTATTAATTAATTAATAGTATATTATACTATTATATTACTTTTTTTTCAATTATCATAAAGCAATTAATGAGAAAATATCATTATGGTTTTGGATCTAATTTTGACTTAACAGTTCCATAATAAATTTAATGTGGATATTTTTTCCCTTTATTTGTGGGTAGTTTTTAGAAATAAATTATTTCATTAAGTGAATACTAGTCCTCCATGATATGAAAATAATGTAAGTACTTTTTGGTCTTAAAATATATTTAGCGAATCAATATAACTATTAACTTTAAAATGTAAAATTTTTAAAGTTATTTTGAGTTGCAGTTGACTGCACTATATAGTTTTTGAAAATGTTTTTGTTTGCATAAATATTAATAACTAAGTCAAATAGTAAACGTTTTTTGATTGCCTTGTTACATCTCAATGAAGTACCTAAGTAGTTTGAAATATGTGAATTTGCTTAGAACGAAAAATATAATGTCTAACAGAATAAAGTCGATCAGTAATTTTTTTGTGTTACATTTATTATATTAACAAAACTAGGAATTACAAAAATATGAATTAAAATACAAAACCATATTAAGATTCTTCCTAAGCCGGGGAACTTCGATGGCATATTAATACTAATAATTTATTAGTTCTTTCATATTTAGATATCAAAAACTAAATTCTAGTCTTTTAGCTAGCTGCCATCGAATAGTTGGCCCAGTATACATGTTGTGTGGTTATATTTATTCTTTTACCAAAGATATTAACAGTATATATTTCAATTGCCCGTTGCTTCAAGTAAAAGAACTTACGGGTATAACATTGATCAATAACGATCAGCATTTCACTAGCAGTACAATAATATCCTGACCTTAGCTAGATGGTGTTAGCTTAATTTGAATGTTTTGAAAGCTTTCGTTCTAGTTTAAATTCTTTATTGGTAAGGAATTTGGAATAATTGTAAAAACGATCAAAACAAATTAAAAAGACACCGCAATGCTTTTATTTCTCCAAAAATTTACGTCTCACTAATCCGAGCCGTTTCGAAAAGAATGTATATGGAAATATAAAACATGCGATGGGGTATTGGCCCACAGGGTTACATATAACCGATACATATCACATGCCTGTCAAGGAATGCATTAACAAACAGCTTGGGTTACTCTTATGGTTAGCTAACGAAAGTATAACGCTTTTAAATACACACTAAAAATGCACCTACATAAAATGATGATATAAAGTCATCTCACTTTTTAAACACTGAATCTGCATTCATTTTTTAATAACTTTAATGTTTGATTAAGCAATAAAGCATTTAATCAATGAACCTTAGGTTATTTTTACTTAATAATGTAGATTCGACCCTGATATGTTGCTGAAACTAAGAGTAAATGTGTATAAAAGCCTTAAAAATTGAGTTATTATACGGATTAGAATATTGTGCCGCAAAACTAAGCGAGAAGAGGTGTGTGGAGGCACTAGAGACTAAAATGTTAAAATGAATGAGTGATATAACGCAAATGGGTGAGGCGAGGAAGGAGTATGTTTGAGTTTAAAAGTGGCTGCTACACATGAGTTATACAGATGAACGAGAGGGCAAAGCCTGGCGTGGTATGGAATGTGTACAGATGAACTAGAAAGGTAATGACTTTAAATATGAATGGATGGAGGAATAAAGGAATACCTGACGTGTGATATGTAGATGGATTGCATAAAATGTGATACGAAATTACTGCATTAGATGACGGGGTGATAGATAAGACAGAAGAGTAATTGAGAATGCTCCGACCCCAAATAAGGAAACAACAAGCCGAATAATGATGAATGTATATTTAACTAATTCATATCTCCACATGGTAATTAGGTGCTTGGTATGATCACCGTTGCTTTCAGTTACTGCAACGCATGCTCAACCGTCATGTCAAATGCATGAATGGAAGACCACATCTGGTGATGTGCTCTTTCAGCACCACACAAACCAAGAACACAAAGCAGGGTGTAAGTAAACTAGAACAATAAAACATAATTCCCACAGCTTCAAATATCAAGCTAAATTATGTCGAAATGCTTACATATTATTTATTTGACATGCTCGAAAATGTATAAAAATTGTGAAAATTGTTCTTTATGACAAAAGTTTGTAAAATAGAATGGATAGGAAAAGAAAAAAAGGTTGTGCTATATTTGTTTTATTTCTCCTCGATTTTTTCAAGAACAAAATTCGTTGAATTCTCAGGTATTAATATTAGGGTTTATAATCTATTGACTCAATATGAAATGTGATTTATAGGTAGGTACAAAATATATTATTTAATTGCTTGTGTATTTTTAAAACTTCGTAAACAGTTGAATTCATTTTACCCCAGATTTGCAATGATAATCATACCATCAGTGATTTGATACTTTTATAAGATTATTTTCACGTTACAAATAATCAACAACATTAATTTAATACTAAGATAAATAGTATCAACATTGCGTTATCGTTTTTGATAAACAAACAAAATCATTAAATCGACTTTTATATTAATTTTTCTTCAAGTATTTGTATGTATTCATTTTCTATTATTTTTATTGTGTCTTATATATAATATGAGTATGTGTCGTGAACCTTTATTTTATTCCTTACAAACATTAGACCGACGAGACATGCCATTGATTTATTATTAATGGGTGTTCATTTGTTTTCATCTTCTTTATTGTCATAAAAATGATTTTCAAAGACGAAATTTCACATTCAAAGGATTCAATGGAGGTTGGAGCATTCCTTTTTCGTCTCATATTAGATATTAATAATAAATATTAATATATTTTCAGTCACACTAGTTTGCCTAACCTAAGATCTGGAGTAACGGCTAAACATACATTTTTAATTATATATGAATAAATATACTTTGATACAAATATTGGTCTATTAACTGCATATCTAAGACAAATATTGATATAATTGTTGGTAAGTGAAATGTTGGTAATTATCACACAAATGTGTCGATGCGTGCGGACCATAAAGACCAACGCAACACTTTGAATATGCACAAACCTTTCGGCCATGCAGGCCATCGTTATTAACAGAAATTACGATAATCAGTTTAACTAATTCTTTTACAGGTTAACATTCCAACTGTCAAACTTAACAATGGTATGGATATGCCTGCCTTGGGCTATGGAACTTGGCTGGGGCTCGATGAAAAGGTAAGCTGGGAAGCTAATGCGTTAATCAATCAATCAAAATCCCGATTATGTTGCTTTAGGGGCGAAACTCATGTTGGAGTTAAAAGTTGTGTTGAAAATTTTGTTAATTTCAGCAGAAAATGGCAAATACCTAAATGGGTATTTAGATAGTGACATTATTTAAACATATCATTAATTAGCAGACACGATAATTAGTTGACCGATTCCTCGCAACTACAATACACGACAGTTTGGCAAATTCGTCCCCTTAAATAATAGTGGTGTGTACACACTGACCCAATGAAAATGAAAGAAGCACGAAAAGCTTGTCTGTGGGTCATCTATAAATAATGCTCTAATACACTAAAGCCGAATTCGCATGGACCAGTTTCTTAAACTTCAGTTTTTGAACTAGATTATTTTAAATTGTTATATGAGAATATAATAACTTATCCAAGATATTACTAGTTGTGAATATATAATGGAGTGACATTAAAATATAGTTTTAATTATATTTACTGTCACAATAAACTGAATGATTAAATTTTTCGAGATTCTTATATATTCTTAAATAGTCTCCTAAAAATATTTAATGAATATTTTGCCTTTTCGGTGACAGTCTTACTTTTAATATCCTGCTCTTGTAGATACTAGATGTGTAGATACAAATTTATAGTAATTTGAATACAATAGTAAACTATTATCGAAAACACAAGTTAGCTATATGTAAATAAAACTTCAAACTAGAAAAGAAAATACAAGCATTCGGGACTTAACGGCTTGTAAACTTTTTAATGCGAATAAAATATTTTACTATATGTAAAATTCGTTTGATTTCTTTACAAAAACATCGACCAGTTTATCTTATTTTTTATACTCTTGGTTAATATTATCCATTTATATTATTATATTTATCAAGTAGTTTTTTTATAACGTAAAACATGTTAATCAAAATCTATAACCATATTCCAATTACACCATTAACACAAACAATCCCATGATAATTCCAATATAGTAAGTGTTCCTATAATTTACAAGAATATTATATATATGAATTTAACTAACTATTTATAACTTTTTATAAGATCTATAAGCTTATCTATAAGTATAAGCTTATAAATAAATAATCTACTCGTATACTAATATTATAAAGAGGAAAGATTTGTATTTTTGTATGTAACGAATAAACTCAAAAAGTACTGGGCCGATTTTAATAATTCTTTTTTCATTACAAAGCTATATTACCTATCACTGAGTAACATAGGTTTTATTTAGTACTAGATTACTATAGAAATATTTAGTCTATTATAAATATAGGTAGTTTATTACAATTTTATGTATTTAATAAACTAACCACTAACCGTTGCGAAATACAAATTTCAGATGAATTTTATTTCAAAAGATGTACCGAAACTGATTGACTCATTGTCCTACGCCATCGACGTTGGCTACAGACACATCGACACGGCCCATGTCTATAGAGTTGAGCCAGAAATTGGAGCAGTAATCAACAAGAAAATCAAGGAAGGCGTCGTGACACGAGAGGATATGTTTGTAGTAACAAAGGTGAATATTGAAGCCAGTTTAATTACAAAATTAATGAATTTTTACAGGTTCTTTTAATTAAAAAATTAGGTTATCTATTTCTCACGCCCCTTTCGTGGCCGGGGGTCGTCGTCGGTGGCGGAGATTGGGGGAGGTATTGTAGCCTCCCCCGATATATATATATATATATATATAAAATTATTATCAGCACTCTAGAGAAGTAGTAACTTTATGAATACCGTAGTAACTAATTGCCTTTCGACTTAATCCAAAAATAACCTTTTGATAATGCTTAAATTTTGCTTATCTTGTATAGTGCTCTATGGTGTATATAATAATACATACGAGATTATATTTTATAACGCGTGCTTTAATTTAATTAGAGACAACGTTAATTATGCATGTAAAACAACACTTAATAGCGAAAGTCAGGACATTAAAGGGTAGTTAAATTTTGAGACAAAAATATCAAAATATTTAGCGCTTGTTTGACTAACTTATTATAAGTTTGTAACCATCGGTGGGATTATAATTAACTATGATAATGATATTTTTATATGTTGATGTTTCTTTATTCGTATGTAGATAGAAGATATATGTGTATTTTTCGGCAGTAAAACTTACCTTATATTTTTTCAACCATCTCCATAACAATTTGCATCAGAAACCGTTCAGCTGTTTTTATCAAATTTTCCCACAGGTAAATAATATTTTCCTGTAGTAAAAATACTAACATTATTCAAAGTCTGTTCAGTAGTTTTAGAACATATTTAAATAAAATTTTTAGCCCCGTTATTAATTTTTACAAACTTCAAATATCGTATTTATTTATATCAAAATTTAAAAAGATTAAGAATGAAGTAATGTCGATATAAACTTTTATATTCCATTAACGCCAAAAGCCTTTGTACTTTCTCATATAATTATACCAGTTGTTCCCAAAAGGAATCATAAGTGTAACTGAATATCCACTGCATTTTGCCAATTTATGGTTTCGCAATTTTTAGGGGTTGGGCCTATTTCCACTAGTCAGGCATTTACCAGAGATAAAATTGCAGTAACTTTTTTCCAGGTATGGCAACATTGCCATCGAAAAGCTGACGTGGAAGCTTCTGTTCGCGGTTCTTTGAGACGACTCAACTTAGATTATGTAGACCTAGTTTTAATGCATTGGCCGATGTCGATTAGTGTAAGTTTATCAACTTTTTACAATTATTGGTATAAGTATTACGCTCAACGGTGTCATTTTTTTAAAGAATTATGTCCGTCTTGTATTTTGGCTCTATATACTTTGCCTTAAAAATAACAGGCAAATTTTGATTATTTTTCAGTTTTATTTAATATTAATTACTTTAATTTAAATGTTTACTTTTAGCAAGATGGCGTTGACGAAAAGATAGATTATTTAGAGACTTGGAGTGGGTTTGAAACTGTGCTTGAAAAAGGCCTTGTAAAATCTATAGGTGTATCAAATTTTAATATAGACCAATTAAAGAGGTTGCTCGCAAATTGTAAAGTACCACCTGTGTGTCTTCAAGTAGAAGTAAGTATGAATGAATATTACTAGAAATTTATGATTTTCTTCCAACATCACAGTGATTGTTGAAAGTTAAGTAATAGAATTTTAACTTGTATTTCAAATATAATAAAGTATCTACTTAGTTTAAAAATTCTAGTTCAACCTCACAAGCCACCTAAATATTATGCCCCATAAAATATTAAGTTTGCTTGATAGTAAATAATCTATACTGTATTGTATTTGTATTCTATAAATATCTATACTATACTGTACTGTGTGGTATATACTAAGCCAATCACAAAATATCCTGAAAAAGATATGAAACCGTGGCGGATTATAATTATTAAAAAAATGTGATTATTTACAAGTAAAATTACCATACAATTTTAAATTTCTCTATATTTTTTACAGTTAAATTGACTTAATGTGTTTTATTTATAAATCTGTGCTTGGAATATTTGCGTATGACAATTTATTATGATTTTGAAATGTGACCAAAACCAGACTTGAACGACTCAAATAGAAATTATGATCAAGGTTCATCTAAAGTAACTATCTACCGTTAGTATAACGAATTCAAGTAAGATCGTATACTTTTGGGGAATGAAGAAAAAATGTTCACCCTACAATGATTACTATTGGTTTGGTTATTGGTAATGGTTATTACTAAGAAAAATGCGTTAGCAATAAAACAATTATTTCAAGAAAACAGACGAATCATATATGACGAGATTTAGTATATATCACAAAATGGGTCGGGAGCATATTCTATATACACGTCTTATACATATAAGCCGTCCACATTAAACTCTCTTTATCTATTTTTAGATTAAGGACCATTTATTGGGTCGAATATCGGTCGAAGGTCGATAACCTGAGATACAGGAATCTTCCTAGTTTTGGTATCAAGCCACTAAAATATTACTACATACTCTTATATATAATCAGTTGTACACTTCTATTGTATTTATTGGTGTGAAATAAACTTTATTTATCAATTTTTTATTTCTAAAAGTTTTTTAGAATATATATGTAAAACATAAATATTATAATAAACTTAAGCCTAGTATGCCGGCAGCGCGGCAAGGCCCCAAGCTACCAGTAGTTACAGGATGCAGAAAGGAATCTCCGGACAATACGTGCCGTGTCGAGGATCGTTCCTCTTTGTATCCAGCTTTTAATCTATCTTTGATCTAGAATTTTCGCTGTAATTCTCTCATGTTCCAAGTCAAGGTACTTCTGGCTCTGTCCTTCTCAACTTTTGTGATGCCAACGAGCACTGCCTGGCATTGGGACCAGTCGACCACAACGATATCAGGCTTTAAAATAAAACTTATCAATATTATTACTGTTGAAAACTGTATTAAAATCCGTAGAGTTGTTTAATAGGTCAAAGCGAACAAAAAAACGGAAGCTATTTCATTTTATAATATGAATATGTCAGAAAAATGCAATCAATTTTTTTGACTCGGGTGGGACTCGATCCCTTCGAATATTGTTTAACGACTATAGACATTTAATAGACTTGCAGCTGAAGGGAAGATTATAAATCTTCTAATTTTCATATTTTTCCTTTGGCCTGCATTTTAGTATAATACAGTCTTGAGTATTGATTACACGTTATTAATTAACATTTTACATACATACTGAGGATTAAATATAATTAGATATACATTATCAAAATATGAATATCTAGCTGTCAAGCTATTATATACTTGTCGATACTGCTTACATATTCGTTATTGATGTTTGTTACGAGAACTTCAGTAACGCAAAAAATATTGAACTATCCAATGATTACAAAATCCAACTTATTCAGTAAATCAATGTTTATTTTCTGTTATAGATAAACGTGAATCTTATGCAAAAAGAGTTAGTGGCGTTATGCAACGCGAATAACATTGCAGTTGTAGCATATTCTCCTTTTGGTACAATGGTTCCTGGCAAAAATTATCCACAAAGTCCTGAACCAAAACTAAACAATGTTAACATGATGGAAATCGCCAAGAAACATAATAAAACTGTTACTCAGGTGGTTCTACGATATTTGGTAAGTAATGTAAATATCGAATATGTTTTTTTTTTATGGAAAGGAAATGTATACATTTCTAATATCAAATGCATCTTTATCCTAATTGTAATATTTTGTTATATTAGGAAAATTAAAATATTGTACTCATATATACTGTTTAATTACCATATACATATTTCTTTATTTTCTTATTTGAAAAAAAAATCCCATCGATTAAGTTTTCCTATAGAGATATCATGTACATACATTATATGCTTTAAAAAAAAAATTATCTGTAGTTTAATAATAGTACCTAATATATTTTTATTTTCAGTATCAAAACGACATCGTGAGTCTTCCTAAAACGATAACGAAAACCCGTGTTTTAGAAAATGCTTCGATATTCGATTTCAACCTCGATGAAAAAGACATGAAGACGATCGCAGAATTCGATAATGGCTTTAGAGCTGTGTGTCCCGTTTTCTTTCAAGATTTCCAGAACTATCCATTCGATAAAATACCTAACTTCAGCATGCCACTACCACAAGGAATGCTCAAATGGAAAAATGGTGCCAATGAAAATATTGATTGAGAGTCGAGAATTTCTTTTACTTCCATTATTTTTTGTACTTTATTTTTGCATAATAAGCTGTATTGATGTATCAAAATAACAAAGGGACAGAAAATAATGATTCAAAAACAGTAATTATAAAATAAATAACATTTCATGCTGACCAGTTCTCTAGCCAAAATGAAAAATTATATTTTGTTTCTTTGTGAAATTCTAAAGTGTTTTATGTTTCAAAATATCTATAACAAACTTTAAGAAAGCTGTCAATGAGATGTTTTTATTCTAATCATGTATTATTGTTTAATAGGATAGGGTCATAGGAATTAAAGTTAAAAGACCGAAAACAAGATTTTAGGCCAATGGCTACTTCAAATGAATTAGAGCCAGCGTTTATTATCTCGTTATAATATGTATAATAAAGATTGTTAATTGCTTAAATAGTAGTTTTAGTAATAATGTTTAGTCATAAAAGTTACGAGTCATATTATCTACATAAATATGTCCAACTAGAAATATATTTAATAAGAGAGTTATCCTAAATAACAAAGATTTGTATATATAATATTGCACAATGATTGAAATTTATTAGAAAAAAATGCAATTATTGTATATCATTATAAAAACGGATCACAAAAAATAATTTTGTCTTCTTCAAATAATATAACACAACGTAATGAAAAGTAGTTTATATAATTGCAAATAGATGTATTATCATAAACTACAATCACAGTGTCACTGTATATAAGTCAATTTTGTATAAAGAAATACAACTGAAAATAGGATGAAGTCACTGAGGCAATATGATGCATTTACCAGCTATATCCTTTAACAATATTCGTATTGTTAGAAAATGCATCGATTTTTAATGCTATAATAATAATTTTTTTTAAGAAAGTATTAATTATAATAGCAGTCGTTTATATAATCCTACTGAAATATGATTAAAGAAACGAATTTAGTATTCAGCAATAGATTAATTATTCGATTGTTTCTTTTGACTAATTAGTGACATCAATGTTAGTAGTCACGTCACAGTCTCCGTCCGATTACCGTACGAATAGTTAAAACTACTAGTGTCATTGAATGACACGGGAAGAAACAAATCGAAGCGCTAGTTATTCTCCGGAAAAAAAATAAAAATGGAAGAAAGTATAAGAGATTATCGAGAATATCGCAGTATGAGTGGAGGATAAAAAAGTTGATAATAGGAATAAACAAGTAGATAAAACCTACTATATAGATAGCAATTTTTATAGGTTATACATAATATGTTACTCTACAGTTAATATAACGTAACTAAAGATAGCATCATCTATATATAGCGAGTAGAAGAAAAGGTCATAACTCCCTCATAACTCAAGATATGAGCATGTCATATTTGAGCGTTCGAAAGTACGATTTCAATTATCGAAAAAATAATCTAGCGACAATATGGTTATAGGCGGCGGTAAATATACAGAGCACAAAACATACTGATACTTGGACCTGGCACGTATTATTTTGAAAGTGAGTTTTAGAATTTTGTTTCTTTGTAAATAAAAAATTGCGCCTTGAAGGATCGAACCACAAACTCTTAGAACAAGCAAATAAAGTTCGCAGCACACTTCAAATAACACAGTGTCATTCCTCTGGTATAGTTACTTTACTCTTTGGTGTCACCGCTGCTTGTTTTTCTTCGTGTTAAAATTAATGGTTTATATTTTATAGTTCTGATATAGATAATAGTAGAGGGTATAAGTGTGTTCACCATCGGTTTACGGAAAACATAATAATCCTCTGAACTTCTTTTTAATGTCTTATTTTTCCTATCTCACCAAGTTTCTGTTTTTCATTACATCTTCATTTTCCTTTCGCTCTGATATTTTTACCTTTATATATGTAAGATTTCACTTAAAAAATAAAAAAGAAATTCTTAGAGATAAAAGAAATGTGCTTTAATTAATACAAATTAGATATACACTATGTACTCTATACTTTTAATTCCGTAAATACTAATCCAAACTTTAATACGGCATAACTTGTCCTTTAGCAAGGAGCAGAACTCTTTTTTTCGTTTTTTAGAATTATTTCTCAAACCTTATTTTATTAATTTTTTTGTGAATGAGTGCATATTTCATTTCACAGCACTCAGATGTCATATATGGCATCCTTGGTGGGGATGCCAATGACTTTAAGCCCACGTACTCTGGATTTCTGGATTTGGAAATGGTGTTGCTGGATAAGGTCGGTAATGTACGAGTACTAGGAACGAGTGGGAAGCTTATTGTTCAACAAGTAGGTTTCGATCTATAACTGGCGCAGTATGGTATTGCAGTATACCATAGAGGTCGTAATCGACCTATTAGTGCTCATCTTAGGGGGGTGTGATATGGGTGAACAAATGGTGGTACTACACATCGCTAATGCGACTTTTTGCTCTTGGGACCTTTCACAGGGAATAAACGGGTGAAAGAATTCAACATAAATATCAGTACCTATTAGTTGGTTCTCATCAATCCTGGTGCGGCGTTCCCGATGACACAACCCAGCACACTTTACTGGAGTGCTCTGCTTAGCAATCTCAGCGTCACAATTTAAGTACGGCGTTAGACAGCAATGACCTCTCGCTGTCAGTAATTGTAAAGAAGCTGCTGGCTGATTAGAGAGAATGGGAAGCAGTCGCCTCCTTCTGGGAGAATGTAATATCGCAGAAGGGGGCAGCCAAGAGGTGCAGACGGTTGAGTGGTGGTAGGAGGGTCTATGACACCTGTCTTCAATGAGGTAAGGTACGTAACTGTATTTCATCTCGTAAAAAAAAGTTAGTTAACACTCCGGTTATGGCTTATACATTTCGATGTATTGTGTATTTTTTATATGGTCTTGGTTTTATATGGTCAATCTTGTAGACAACGGTGGTTTACCCTGAAATTTGCGGTCTTCAAGAGCTAATAATTTATATTAGTATTAAAGATGTGATTAACTATCGTATTATTATCTCCCTGACCCGCTTGAAGAACACTCTTAGAATAAGATGTGTTAGAAACATAAAAAAGGTTTGTGTTTGACTTAAACGTGCTTTATGACCGTTGCTATGACAACGTTTGTATTAAGATTTATGCTTTACCAAATATACACGAATTTTACGTGTTAATTTATTTTATTTATTCTAGATAGTTTTTTCCTATCTACAATTCAATGAATTGAACGAAAAGTTAACTATAGTTGTTTTCAACATAGTTTTTGGTCCTTCAACGCCGTAAGTAATTTTACCACATTCCAGGTGAGTTACATAATATAACTTACATTACTGTGAAAATTGCATAACTAAAACTAAAATGTCGGAAAAACTAAGTGAACTTATCAAAGAAAGAGGATACCTAAAAGGCATCTTCACCAGAATTGAAAAATGTTTAGATATTTCTGAACAAATTACAAAAATAAATTTAGAACTTAAATTGAAAAAATTGGATGAAACTAATCAAGATTTGGAGAGAATTCAAAAACAAATTTATATGTTATCCGAAAAAGATGTGGAGTATGAGTTGGAAGAACGGTACATGAACATCGCGTCCAAAATAAAACACGCATTGTCGGAAGTAGATGATTGGTCAACTGCGCAAGCTCCATCTATCCGGCTCGAAGGACCAAAAACTATGTTGAAAACAACTATAGTTAACTTTTCGTTCAATTCATTGAATTGTAGATAGGAAAAAACTATCTAGAATAAATAAAATAAATTAACACGTAAAATTCGTGTATATTTGGTAAAGCATAAATCTTAATACAAACGTTGTCATAGCAACGGTCATAAAGCACGTTTAAGTCAAACACAAACCTTTTTTATGTTTCTAACAAGATGTATTAAAAATTTTTTTCTTCATAAAACCTATTGATAGAATACTTACAAAAGCTCCTCGGCAGTAGATCAAAAACCATAAGCATGAGTATTATATAATACTAGCTGACCCGACAGACGTTGTCCTGTCAAATGTCATGTTGTCTCAAATGTTTTTAAATAAATAATTTAGCAAAAAAAAAAAACAATATCTAGATGACCGTATAGAATCTAAACCATCCTCAAGCCCCCTGGAATACACACAAAAAATTTCATCAAATTCGATCCAGCCGTTTAGGAAGAGTTCAATGACTAACACACGTACAAAAGATTTATATATATATATAAAGATGGAGACAACAAAGTACAATTATTCTTTTTTATACACAGTACCTATGCACAGTACTGCCTTAGATTGGTCGTTCACTTCATCTGTATATCACGCTGAGTTGAGATAGATCCATGAGCTTTAAAGGTCTTCCGTAGTCTCGCCTTACCCTTTTTTTTTCTTGTTCCCCTGAGGAAAATGCATTAAATTGCATACCCCGGCTGTAGCGAGCCGGTGGTTATGTGGGGCTCTCCTCCCCAGAAGGGGGAGGCCTACCCACTAAAAACCTCAGGGATGGCCTTCTTCAGGCATGTAGGGAGCCCCCGGGAACGCGAAGCAACTTCCGGGAACCCCCAGCCTCCGCTCCCCCGTCGATACAGGGGAGCCCTCCTCGGGGGAATCTACACTACCTCCCCCGATCTCCTCCACCGACGACGCCCCCCGGCCACGGAAGGGGCGTGGTCCATCCCGGGTCGCCGTATCCGCGGCCGGCGACCCGCGGCGGCGCCGCAGCTGTGCTACCGAGCCCGGCGTCGCCTTCTTCGAGCGGGATCGGCCATCTCCCGACTCCGCTCGGCGGAGTCGGCAGGGACTCCTTCTGGAGCATCACTGCTTCACAGAAGGAGGCCACAGCCCTCCAACCTCCCTCGTCCACTAGCATTGCCGCAATCAATGCCGGCGGAGACAGATCTCGCCCGATCTCTGCGACCAAGACTCGACGCTCGGATGCCCTCGCGGGGCACTCCGCCAGCCTGTGCTGGACCGAGTCGAGGTCGGATGCGTAGTGGTGGCAATGTGTCGATCCCTCCCGACCTATTCGACACAGATACTCACCGAAGCAGCCGTGCCCGGTGAGTATCTGAGTCAATCGGTAGGTGACCTGCTCCTTCCCGTGGAACCAAGCTTCGAGGTGCGGGGTACGGCACCGACGGCCCGCTGGCGCGCGCAGATCCCGTAATTCAAGCTGCGCACACCAGGCAGTCGCGCCTGACCCTTAAAAGTGTTTGATCTGCCCGTGCAGTATTACTTTATCACATATAGTGTTTAAAAAAGAAAACGACGTGTCAAATTCCCCCAGTGTTTTAGTTTGTATTATTTCGTTAATGGAGAACCTCATTCATACTTCTGCGATAGCTCTAAAAGCTATTTCAGCAGAAAAAAAGGATTCATAAACCTGCTACTGCTCCTGCTATTAGCAATATATGTGACAAAAACAACTTCCATGTGTATTTTTGCCTTTAACGTGGTACTTGTTTTCTCAACTGCGGATTGTGAATTATTTTTAAAGATGTTTTTGTTTGTTTTTATTATTTTTTAAATTTGATTATGATTAATATATTATTTTTAAGATTTTATTTAGAAATAGATACTATGTATTACAATTATAAACTAATTGTTTTATTTATTTATATAATTATTTAGTGGTTTTTCCAAAGAGGAAATATTGTAATTTTTTACTCAGACACATCTGAGGTTTTTTGAAGTTTCCTTTTTGTTATTTACATAAGGGATTTAATTATATAATGCGAGGATTGCGTTATAAATATCCTCCTTTCCCAGAGGGGATTTATCCCACGACTTGATGACTTGACTCTCGATAGTACATTTTGCACACTTTAAACTTCAGCTGATGAGGTTCGGTCCACGGTCATATATTTTTAGAGGGGATTAGCCGGCGGCATTGAGGGAGCCTATAGTCTACAATTAAAATTATCCATAATCTTGTACCGGATGTCAACAAAGTTATTTGTTGGACCTGCAATATTTAGGCAGGATCAGTTGCTGCGACAGCTAACAGTTTTAAATAACAAAGAAATGTTAGGTAGTAAGTATATATAGTAGTATTTTGTACACTTTTCGCCGCGTAAACTTATTGAAAAACTTATAATAAATATACTTTGTAAGTACGACTCATTGTTACATATAATAAATTTAGCTTATGTATTACGCACATTTATTATTTTACAAGTGGGATGATGAATTATTAAAAAAAATGTTCAAAATAGATTCTTTATATAAGGAAAATGATAACTAACTATTATATGATATACTACAGAACTATATTATTTGTTCGTATATTATAATTAGATATCTTATCTTCCACGTATGTTATTTTAGTGATCATTAATATGAGTGATTTGTTATTCGGTCAACAAGCCAATATTTGTGTTTATTAAAAGGATTTTCCACAGGATTTAAATTTTATAATTCAAAATAAAAAACGAATTTAGATGCTAAGACACTGATTTACATTATACTCGTACTAGCTTTCCGCCCGCGGAAAAAAGGAGACATATTTACCCGTGGTAAAAATTCTTTTATGTTTCCAGATATCCAAACATTACGATTCCAAATTACATTAAAACTCCACCAGCTGTATTTATCAGGTTTTCCCACAGGAAAAAATATTTTCTTGTAATGAAAATTTCCGTAAGTCCTCCGAAACTATCAACTTTGATCTAAATCGGTTTTGTAGTTTCCGAACTTATTTAAAGAATAATGTTCATCCTCTATTTTTACTCGATGTCGAATATTTTTTTTAACTCAATTTATATCTAATTATAAACTTTATAAATAAGTTTAAACGGGTATTGTTCTTTTTCCATACGCCCCAAAACGGATCGTAAAGTTATAGTGCTAGTTTTGCTGGGAATCATTTAGACATAGACATGCAACTATCATTAAATAAAAATTAATTTGATTTACATTTAATAAGGCGAGTGTATTTTGTTAATATATTCACGATATTTGAGGTTTAAGGCAACAACTGAATCGATTGATTCAAATTTCCAGTAATTAACAAGAGTTTCATAGTATTTATCTAAATTTTCATAAATATTTGCAACTTTTCACAGATATTTGCCCTTCTTGCTCGCTTAAGAATACAGCAGTTAACGTTGTGTAATGCGTACAATACACAAAGCTTATTGACTGACACTTTCAGCTTTTCAGTTCATCGCGTCTGGTATAAAGATCCACTCAACTACTTTTTTAAGGTCAAACAACTTGTTTTTCTTCTGAGCGGGAATTTGCAACTTATTATCAAGGTCGCATTTGTTCATGTACCGCTAACATACTAATAGAAGGTCAAGAGGACCCGTACCCGACGAGCATACATGGAAATATTATTCAATGTTGAGGAAACTAGGGAAGTATGTTTGGATCGTAGCACGTGAATCTGTCAGTCTGACAGTGAAGTGAAAACTGTGATCTCTGCCTAACTCTATGGGAAAGAAGCGTACTTACGCTTCTACGCCCACTACGTCTTTATACACCCAGATATCTTGAATAGATTCCATACTGGTCTACTAGTTTTACTCAATGTGGATACATTACATTCATGTAGTTGTCGTTGTCGTTGCCGCTCTTAAGAAAAATACAATATCTGCCGACTGCATTTACAAGAACATAGTCACATAGCGTTATCCGAACCCAAGTGTTTGATCGAGAGTGTATCTGATTTTAGCCAGTTTTCAGTAATACAAAGTACATTTATATAATAACAGTCTGAGAGTAAATTAGTTTTTAATTCTTTTCCAAAAAAGCCTTGAGTATTTTGATGAACACCTAGCAAGAAGCCACCTCTTTTGTTTTACTATTTGATTTAAATTGAAATTTGTTCCAATACATTAAATTAAATATGTTGCTCGATAAATGACAATGCGTCAAAAGGACAACTAGCCAAGCTTTTGATCATGAAAAACATCGATAAGCATATTCTTCTTTATTTAGACCTTTATATTTTGTTTCATATAAACGTTTAAAAATAAATTATAATTTTGTTAGAAATATGTATGATAGTAACTAAATCTACAATTTTCGTCGCTATTGTCGCCATTGGCTATACATAATCGACCCGCTGTTTCGCCAAGTCCGCAAAACTATAGCTAAGGCTTCCTTCTTTTTTTTGAATATCCCATTGATTGAGGAAGGCTTTAGGCTACATAACATCACGCTGCGACTAATAGGAGCGAAGAAATAATGAAAAATGTGGAAAAAACGGTGAAAATAATTCATCGTTGAGGGCTTCTGTTGCGTGCGCTGCCAAAACGGTTCTAGATACCAAAAAAATATGTATGAAAGAATTATTCCTCTTAAAATGATCTAAAAAAAATGTCCGCGACAGTATATGTCTATCTTTTAATGTTAACTCACTAGAATCATTTTTATGGTGATCAAATTTGGATATGTCGCGTTGTCAAGATCGGGTAACAGCTGAGGTGGTTGTTTGCAAAAATAAATATGATGCTCAAAATAACTATTCCACGCGGACGAAGTCGCTGGCACAGCTAGTTGTAAAATAAGATTGTTAGTTATTAGCTAAAGGTATTTGAAAAGATTTAGACAAGGATTCCCCTTGGAACAGGCATTTTCAATTTCATTGCCTTGTCACACACTCAATCTAAAGTTACTGGAAATTCGAATCCCGCTTGGGAGCATTCGTCTCCTAGGCTGTACTTTACGTCAGTCAAGATAATCAGAAGAAAGAATCGTCAACAACAAGAATGAAGGAAAAGTATGTGAAGTAAAATGTAATGGAAGAGCCTGATCTAATTCAAAATCTAACAAAGAAGCAGAAAAAAAATATGATACCATTTTTTATACAGCAATTAAATACACTATTCCTTATATTATTTATATTTGACATCACGACAGAAGTAATTTCATTGCTTGAAATATATTCAGCTAAGTAGGTATATTGAACAAGCAAATTATTACAAGGATCGGACAAAACAGAAGCCTGCCTAGTTTAGCACATAAATCCATCAATAGGAAAATTCCTAAACAAATATTACATTAGAGATGCAAATACACCCAGGAATTTTCCCTTCACGATCGAAGAAGATGGATTTTACCGATCCCTAAAAAGAGCAGCGCATGATGAATTGAATAACATACTTAAAGATAGCTCTGAAACTGCAGATAGAATAACAGATGGGTTGTGTGTATCGCTTTTATGTAGTTCGGCTATGGTTGCATGGATGAGAAACTACTACACGGCAAACTTTTAGTGTGTATATGTGTCGGTAAATCTTGCAATTTTGACAGCTATGTGTCATAACTACATTCATAGGAGAACGAATTGAAGGATGTATTTATTTGACATAGGCATAGTTAAGTTTTGTTTTGTAAACTATACTATTACTACACGTATTTCTGATGACATTGCTTATGACAGCTATGATGTTTTTAAAGATAAGAAGAATGCCCAGATTTTTATTTTATTTATCTTGGGTTTCAACCTAGCTTTTAAGGTTCGGTATAGATTGTTTTTGCTTTTTAATTGACTGTAACCTGTTTTTGTACATATCATTAAATAAATAAAAGACGTTTTTATATGACAGTAAATTACAATAAATTCAAAAATACAAACAAGCTTTCTCTGCTCAACGACTGAAAAACATTATAACTGGCCAAATTAAATAATAAAACGGTGTTAGCAAAATCAAACTAAGCCAATCATCTGTGTTATGTAAGTAGTTGTAATTAAATACGGTGTGCGTAAAGATGTAGTAAACATTTGGTTTGATAATTTAACATAATTCATATGTATATGTGTGTGTATATATTTACATAACTCATATTAAATAACATAACATATATTTTATGATTTTGTTTTTAATTTAACCTCGATATTAATATATTAATTTTATTTAAGTAGTCTATACTGATATCATTTTTATGGTAAAACCTTCCTTTGAAATTTCCATTAAGAAAATACCCCAAAGTTATACAGAAAACCTAAGGGTTTAAATCTGCCACTATGTTTGGCGTTTGTGGACAGCGCTACAGCAATAGATTATAAAGTGTGAATTTTTATTTGTCTTGACCTTAATGTTCTCTTTAGCATCAGAGTCCAACTGATCAATGTGAGATTGCATCGTAGAAATAATCATACGTCTGCTTCACTCTAATCATAAAATTTAAGGACATCTGTTAAATTACACTATTTTTTAAATTAACAATTCGATATATAATTTTCTCTTACTCAGTCTAACTCCATTCGTTATCTAACTCCTTTCTAAGTACTAAATTCAATTTTCTTTAAACCATATTAATAGCTAATAAAACTGCCTGATCAGCTATTTTCTCTACAATAGTGAGCATTATAAATAAAATCTCAGCAGGCTACAAAAAGGTCGCAATCCGGCTGACCGAGGACCGGGCTTAATTTAAAACCCCTGTCGAAACCATACAAATTGATTGGCCCATTAATTTTCAAATCACACTCGGGTTTTGTTTTTGGGCTTAAGCGTGAAATTTGATAATGGAGTAAACATGCGAGCCGAGAAACCATGGCTTATTTTGTTTTTATTAATAGCAACAGATTTTTATCGCAGTAGTACGTATGAACATAGGTACTAACCAAATCAACTACTAGTATCAAGGATAGAAAAAAACAGTATCTTCATGTGAATTTATTATTCGTTTTCTAATGCGATCTTTTATTATATTACGCAATTGCTTCTTTATCTCATTTCGTGGTACGTCCTTCATCTCATCTGATTGTAAGCGGCAAAAAGGTGAATGTACAAAGATGCCTTATCAGGAATCCGCAACAATTGAGGAACTGGCAGTTTTACTTATAATAATCAACACACAACAATAATTTTAACTTAGTTATGATGAGGATGAGGATAATAGAATAGATTGGTAGCCAGGTGCACTCAGAAGTATTGCCGCAAAATAAACTGAACAGAAAACCATAAAAACTGAAAAAATAATTACGCTATATGGTTGACAGAGATGACGGAGAGGACGTCAAACGCTGAACTATTTTAAATAATTGTAAATCCTTATTTGCCAAACCAAATGAAGCAGCAAATATTAGTTTGAATTGTAGGTAATTAAGACGAAAGTCAAGAACCGAATAAACCACCAGACAATAAGTAAACTATTTTCGGAAATTTGAAATATACTTCAAAACGATTATCTTCAAAGTTCGAACATGATTAATTCTAGATCGTCTCTGGGCTTGGAATTCCCAAGTGAATAGTATAATCGAATTTATATGTAATTTGATTGTTTCAAGTGTAAGCTACATATATAACAAAAATCAAATATATAAAAATATCTTTAAAATATATATATATATATATATTTTTTTTTTTGATGACTTTTGTTGAGTACTCTATTGTAGCAGTGTTATTTTTGCGGAAGTCCATGTATTACAAAGGATATTGTTTTTTGCTGATTCCGCGCAGTTCATGATGACTTGTCAACAAGCAGACAAGGTCGACACGTGTTTCGTCTCTCAGCGAGACATCTTCAGGATTTGTTGCCCGCTCGGTGACTCACCAGCGGCTCCGCCGCTCACCAGCCGCTGGTGAGTCACCGAGCGGGCAACAAATCCTGAAGATGTCTCGCTGAGAGACGAAACACGTGTCGACCTTGTCTGCTTGTTGGACAAGTCATCATGAACTGCGCGGAATCAGCAAAAAACAATATCCTTTGTAAGATTTGTTGAAGTATGGATAAGTTGCCATTATATTTTTATTATGGATAAATAAAAATTCGTTGCATTTCTTACTAAAAACTACAAACCAAAAACATTATTACTGATGATTTCAGTACTATTAACTACATAAAATTCGTTTCTAGATATATTGAATGTTTAATGAAATTCGACATTTTGTTAATTTGTTTGCCTAATGTCAACTTTGCAGTGTCAGCAACAAAAAAACCATATAGCGTTGTTATCGTGCCACGTCGTACGTTACTTATATGCTCATAAACTGCCTTTAAAAACATTACCTTAAATATTAATAATTATACCAACTTTTTATTAGTAAAGGTTCTTTAGACTCAGCTTACGACTCTTTTAAGTGGAGGTTCAGGTATGTCAATACTATCTATATTACTTGACTCTCTAAAGACTACTGTTTTAGAAATTTGAAAGACATTTTAAGCATCCATAATATTTAGCAAATATTTTGAAATTGTAGTGACCACATGTAGTGTTTGTTCGGAAAAGGGTAAATTATTGTATGTATTTGGCGTGAGAGAGAAAAACACATAGTTAATGATTTTATTTATTTTGGAATATTTTTCCATATTTTCCCAATAATTGCGCCAATAATCCATTGAAAAGATTGTAGGTATAGGCTTTAGTTTGTACCACGACTGGTCAGGGTTTACAATGCCGTTCAATTTTACTCTAACGCGTCGTCTTGAAATTGTGAGATTATACATAAGCATTTTTGACACCAGAAATTTGTGTTAAGGACGCCTTATCTGGGTCAGGAAATGACACTCGACAGTTTAGAGCGATCGGCTATTTACGTCAACAACCCCGTTATGTAAGTGAGCTCATATCGCGTTGTTTTAAAATTATTTTCTTATTACATCACACGATTAATTGTCAGCACTGCTTGCTGCTGCTAGCCAATTGGCAAATTAATGGAACAATTTGATCCATTGTTGAAAGTTATATTAAGCATATATTAGATATGGTTAATTATTAGATATTAAATTTTATAGATTTTCTTTAATTGTGGTATTAGTAAATATACTTATTTTCAGCACTTATAATAAAGATAGGGAATAGGTTGTAATTAGTTTATTTTGATTTCATAGGTACTTTGGCGTTGTTTTGAGTTAGTAGATAAAATATTGAGTCTGTTGGTTCTTAATAATTGAACTTTGGCCTTATTTATAAAATAAACGATATACGATCCCGCCTAAAATAAGAACAGCTTTATGCTTACTTATCAGTTTGCAGATAATTAGCTAGAAGATGATCAACATTGATATAATGATTTAGAAAAACCTGGATCAGTGACTACATTTACACTACTTATTTGTTATTTTAAGGTATTTTGTAGTTTGTTTAAAGCTGCATATGAAAAATATAAAGAAAAATTGCAGGAAACTTCTTGAGATTTGTTTATGTGAGATTGTAGCTAATCTACAACCCTTATAAAAACTATAATATTCGTTGATAACAAGTGACATAAGTTGTAAAGTCCATGAACCTAGTAATTTCACTGCCATCATGCTATTCCAACCAAGTCTATTAAAGTTAATTTAATATAGTGTGACTTTGATGTGTATTTTGAAACGCAATAATAAGTTGGAAAACTTACAAGTATCTGAATACTTGAAGATAAAACTTTGACATTTTTTCTAATAAACTATACTTACTACGAGTACTAGGAATTAGTAACTCAAAGTTATAATAATTTTTTAGATTATATAATGTCATCTGTTTTCAAATGTGTTTAGTAACCATTGTAAGTACTTGTTTAATTCATTATGATACTGACATCGGTACATAGAGGGCCGTGTATAAAACATGTATTCATTTGAGCACTTAGTTTCTTTCTATAGACGTACCGGCAAGTCAGACTATATATGTTAACCTCGAGTCGCCTGTAGTCCCTATGAAGTATATGTTGTTTTCGTAGTTCAAATGTATATTTGACTTGCTGGTGACAGTACATTATGCAATAACGGTGGTTTCGTTAAGGGTATGTTTATTCCGAGTAATATTTAATTTTTGTTATTTTTCCTATAAGAAAAAACAGCAGGCCTATAATTGTTTAAAAATAAAACAATCATGTCATTTAGTATATTTAAAACTATTCCTCTAGCAAATTTACATCTTTTTTCATGGCCATTTTTATTTGTCCAATGAAAAGGTCAAATTGTGTAGTCGTTCTGAAATTTGCTTTGAACTGTTCGCAGTGCTTCAGAAACGTTGGGTACAAGTATGGCAGTACAGCGTGGTCTAAGGTGGGGAACAAGTGATGAAGAGAGTGATCTCCAAAGAACGTCATCACTTTGAAAAGGTTTCCGTTGATGTCTTCACGATCCATCACAGCTTCAAGTTCCTGCATGCCCCAGTCTGGAGTTGTTGTCCTGAAATTTTAATATAATTATATGCGTATATATTTTTACAATATTTTTTCCCAACACTAAATCCTAACATTTCACGACCCTCGTGGTCATAATGAGCAAGCCTATTCACAATACTTCTACATCGCTGAATACCTCACTCGATTTGCTTTAGTTGAGAGAACTAAAGATTCCACAACATAAAAAAGTTTTTTTTTTGTCATTGCAAATTTATTTGGAGATACAGATAGTTATAAACTTATATCATAGCAACATAGAATTTATTGAATATCTTCACCTCGTAGGAATATACGTTCTTCTATAAAAATATATTTCTACTACTGAGAACTATGACTAAAACGATTAAATGACGTTTCACTGAATTCGATGGCTACCAGTTTTAAGTAATATTGATAAATTTATTAACCTACTAAGTGGGATATAAGATATAATGACCTTGAACCTTCTCGACTCGTGAATCGCTATCACGTAGGAATCACATTTGCGGAAAGATTACACGTTCTATCTAGACCCTTTTGAGGCATCTAAAAGTTCTAATGATGGCACGGATTTCACGCATAAAAACACTTAGGGAAATGTGCGTCCCAAAAATTATATTGAGAAATAGGTATACGCAAAAAAATGTTCAAGGACACGCAGACAAATATAATACTGACATTTACTGGCGCATGAAAATATATGCTCTTCTAAAGATTATTTTGATTTTTATTATAAAATCTCACCAGTTATTTCTTTAAGTTGATACATATTATTTTCGACAGAATTGTACATGATTTTCTATAGTCTTGTGAAATCAAATTTTCTGACCTTCAAAATTTTGTTATTTGTTACTTCAATATTTATCAACACATATCTTAAATTGTCGTAAAGTTATGTTTCTTGGTTATTATAGTATAATTAAGGTAAATTTTTAATGTGGACAGAGTAAATTTTGTTGAAAATTTACAAACAAAATTTGAGGAATAATTTACTTTTAAAGCATACTTTACAAAAACAGTGCATGTTTCTGTAAAGGTAAAAAGGATTTTTCCTTTATAAAATACAAATATAAAACTCAAATTAG
Organism: Scirpophaga incertulas; assembly: GCA_036419045.1. Classification (NCBI taxonomy): domain Eukaryota; kingdom Metazoa; phylum Arthropoda; class Insecta; order Lepidoptera; family Crambidae; genus Scirpophaga; species Scirpophaga incertulas. The sequence continues at coordinate 14,747,638 of CM071638.1, read as the reverse complement.
TTACCTAACTTCGTCTCCATCTTTGAATATTTTTGGATGATGATGCGCTGCATTGGAACCAATAGTTAAGAAAATAAGACTTGCTGTGCAGTTAATCCAGAGCCAATTCACAATAGCGTCTTGAAAACTGCATCCAGAAATAATCCACATCCAAAGAGGTAGGAGTAAGCCTATACCATCATGCCAACGATAATGGTTTTTGAAAAAGTCTTTACGTACGAAATTCAAAATGAATCTGAAATATCAATATTACATATAAAGTTAGCAAACATCAATTAATGACTGATTACTATTATTATTGCAAACGTATTATTCTAATTTATATTTTCTCAAATTCAATTATAATTTGATCCAAAATTATACCTTTTCAAAAAGTTATGAATGAATCCGAACGGATAGACCAGACATTGGATTAAGAATGTGAAATTCGTTAAAAATGACTTGTCTCTTCTTGGATTCCATAAACAGATGGGTTCGAACGCACTAATCTCTAAATCCATTAATGTGTTTGTATAAAGGTGATGAGATAAAGCGTGAGATACTCTGAAATCTCTGTAAAAAAAATGTCAGTTTGTAGCATTCAATCATAAAAATATATTTTATGACCAATTACAGAATATTTACCTGTAGGACCACAAGCTGAAATTAAAAAGATACATTCTCCAATTGCTTCTTCTATGTATATAATTGTGCGCGGCGACAGTGAGCCAAGCTAGTGAAAACGATGAAATCAAATACGATATCGTCCCGACCCAATTTGATTTAGACCAGCACGTAAGAGCAGCTGTTATCAAAGTAGTGATTAAAAGGCCATCGGTAATTCTGTCTGCATTCTTAGGAATATCTTTCGGTACTTTTTTCAATTCCTCCCAGACCGTTTGTTTGAGAGTGCGATAGAATCCATCATCATCAAAGGTGTAAGGAGAATTCCTCGATGTGCTTGCTTCTTTGACAAAATATTTACTTAGCATCTTTTCTACGACAGGATTCAAGTGATGTGATTCGAAAGCTTCAGTTATATCTGTGCCCTAAAAATAATAATGACGTTTGATTAATTTTGTATGTAACTTTCTTTAAATATTTTGGCAGTTATTTATGTATATTACAAACTGACTCTAGTGACATCGATTTACAAATTTCAGGATGAACAAGCAAGAAACTCGGAAGAAGAAAATTTATATTATATTTACCAATATTAACATTACAATAATTTCTTTTCATTTAGGTATCTTGGTGTGTTTGGAAGACTTTTTTAAATCAGTCATACTAAATGTCATGACTAATTGTTACATTTTACATTTACATATTGACACAAAAGCAGTACCAGCTGTGAGCATAAGTTCTTACAATTAAAATACACGCGATTCCTGTCAGCAATTTCGTCTGATATTTAAGATAAGAAGAGTTTGTTTTTTATTTGTATTTGATGTTATCATAAAATTTTGTTAGGGTGAAATTTGAAGTTGAGTCTGCGATCTTTAAATTTGTTATTTAAAAAACATATTCATGAGTTAAACAAAGAAAATATTCGAAATATTCTTAACACAATTTGTGTGTACACTACAATACACTACAAGTGATTGTTTAGTATTGGACACAAATTGTACATTAAGACGCTTAACAATAGCTGAGTATTGCATTAATATGTTTCCAGTGTTGATTAATTACCCGATGATTGATGGTGATTCTAATTATTTTCTAGAGCTGAACTAAACTTGGAGGAAAATCTAACGTTTGTGTTGAACGATGTACCATCATAGTAAAATAGACGTACAAGTTACATTAATTATATTTAATTAAATATAGTAAGTGATACAAAAGTAGGCATCTTTTTAGTTTTAATAAACGTGAAGTAATTATTATTAACATTTATTTAAATATATTTTTACCTGTGTTGAGATTCACCGCTTTCTGTATGTAACTCCTGATCCTACGTTTGAGCTAGGTCTTGGGAACAATTAATTATTGAATCATTACCTTATGAATAAGGTCAAGGTATTTGCTGGAATTGTCTTTTTTTGCTTTTGGTTTATATAAAATGAAATAATTAGACTAATCTTTTCTGATATACTTTTAAAAAGCATTATTGCACAAGCAATCTGATAGATATATAAAACGTCAATTATATACCGGAGTTTTTAACTCCAAAAAGTAAACTCCTTTATTTCACTAAAATAATACAAAAGTTTACCTTCGTAAGTTCCAACCATTCCTCCCCACCAGGATGATGTTTCATGAAACTTTTAAAGTCATAAATTCCATTGTGAATCCTCCACAACCCTTCCGCTCCATCATCCATAGCCTTCCCATGTAACCATTGTACCGGATCTTTGAATCCGTGATCTCTTAGCGATGGATATTTCAATTGTGGAAAGCTAACATGTGTTTTTTTCTCTACAGCTCTTTTGTGTGCAATCTCTAAAAATTCGTAATTTTTAGGTGCCATAGCTGTTTCAGTCCTCTTGTCGCACGTCCGTCTATAATCGTAACATTTATTCACTACTCGTCATGTTATAGCACAACAAAACTATCATGTTTACATACACGCAATAACGTAATGTCAAACAAAGATAAATAAAATTATAAGGACATGCTAGAAGTTTTCATAACTCGGCAGTGCTAGAAATTGATGAAAGAATTAAATACATAAAAATAGCGATCACTTGTTGAAATATTCACTTTTATTATTGAAAACCAAAACATCTACAATCAGTTGTTGCGATATGTGCGATATAATAAGCTATGTAGTATATATTTTGGGAACGGCACATTTTCACAAAGTTGACCTTATTAAGGACTATAGATAAAAAGAAAACGTATTTATCATAGAAAAATAATTTCCAATGATTATTTAATGCAAAATGTGATAAAAATAATTAATTTCTACAATAGCGTATAAACTGCTAGAAATAAAAAGAAAATTAAAATAAATAAACCAATAATAGTAACAATTCATCAAGATCGTAATTGAGTACGACTATCAAAATGAAATTAATATTACTATGTAGAGTATTATACAATGCATAAACAATGCGAGTGCAACACTCAGCACTCCGTCACCGACCAACAAGAACTTAAACTATATTACCGACGTAAAAGAACAAAGAAAATTAAGAAGGCAAGAAATAATTACATGAACACAGTATAATCTAAGTTATGACAATCATAAATTATAAAATAATTGAATTGTAATTATCAAATAGGAGCAATCAAATGAGATATGACATCGACAACCAAGAAACCTAAAATGCTGCAACAATTGGCTCGCGACTTAAATGGCCATGTAACCTAGGCCTTATTTACATGTAAGAGGTGACCTGATGACCGTGAAGAGCAGTATAAAAACTTTAAAATTGAATAGAAAAAAACTTCAAATTCAACATTTAATTTCCTTAATTAAAAAGATGGAAATTTCGGTGATTATTTATTGGAGTTTATCTGGGGACTCTCGCAGATCAAATGCTATCACGTGTTTTACTTAATATTTGCATTATGATGTAAACTATGTCATTTGACACTTCCAGATTTTCGTATGAAATCTACACTTATAATTATATGGAGGTAAAGTTTGTGAGTTTAGATCGATGTTCGAGGTTATCTTCGTACTATAGATTTATATACGACTACAATTTTTTATTGTTTATTTATATAAACATAATAATATGTATATTTTCATGTTGTTTTTATGAAGTATTCACATAATACAATTTTAATAATATATTCGTTTTTTTAGTTTAGTTATTTGTTTACTTACGCATAAGCTGTAAGAATTATTATCAAATTAAAATCTATACATATAATAAGACAGTAAAAATATTTTGTCTGTACATTTAGTATTTTTGACTGAAATGGATAGAGGGGCACTTAAATAGATTATTAGAAAGCAAAAAAAAATTTTTGGAATTTTTTGTCTGTCTGTCTGTCTGTCTGTATGTTTGTTCACGTTTATCTCCGAAAGTACTGAACCGATTTGCTTGAAACTTTCACTATTTGCTTTGTTTTAACTCAGAATAATATCTAAACTTTGTTTCATCAAAATCGGTTCATTAAAAAAAAAGTAACTTTACCACAATATAGCTTATACATCAGAATAACACATAGGCTACAATTTTTGAGGTTTCTAATGTGAGGTCGTAAAAAAAACACATTTTTTGCGCTTACATTGCAAACGCTGACTGAATCCTACAAGATAGATCAAAACAACTTACTTATTACTAGACTAGACGGGACGAACCTGAAGTCCACGCGAACGAAGTCGCGGGCAAAAGCTAGTATTTTATAAAACATGGGTGAAGCTGCGGCAAAATTGCATCTGACGCAGCATATACTTATATGCTGCGTCAGATGCTCATTTTAAGTAAACTGCGTTTATCTAACACGTAGAATCATCTCTTTCTAAAGGTCCAAAAGGTGTCAAAGGAGAAGAGACTTAGAGTCTTAGAAGTCTTAAGCCCCCTAGGACTGCGCCCGCCGCCTCCATTAGTCTCAATGGTTGTCAAACTCTATATACATCTGAGACCACATGGGTAAAGCCACGAGCATAACTACCGGTTTCATTATAATCCGTTTAATAACGTAAACAGTGTGTACTATTTGTAACGCTATGTGAAATATTTTTATAAGTAAGGGTTCAACGCCGAGGTATAAATTGAAAACGGTTCTGACCCATATTTTTAAAATTGAACTTATGATATGTCATACTCTAACTTTATTGAGTACGTAAGTTAAAATAGGACGTCATCATCACATCTCATCTATGCTATCGATCACACTTGGCCAGATCAGTTGACTTCACATACGATTTTGAATTTCTTCGCAGGTGTAAGTAGATTATCTCACGATGATTTCATTCATTGAGCGTTGGATAAATGTACACATGAAATTCGAAAAACATTCCACAACTGACTCCGGGGCTCCCAAATCTTGTGATTCGAAGACCAGTGCAGAGACCACGTCGCCATTGACTATCCTAACAAAACAGAGAATACAGAGCATTACATTTCCGTACGAGTAATAATATTGGAAGCAATTGACAGACGCGCCAGAAGACTAATAAACGACGAAGCATTAACAATTAAAACTCTCCAGAGCTTCGAACATCACCGCCAAATCGCATGTCTGTGCGTTTTCTACAGGTAACATTTCGGGGAGTATGCTCAGGAATTGTATGAATTGATTCCGCCTGCATTCTCATCATCGGACGACGAGACGCGACCAGGGACTCCATCCGTATGTGGTCGACTTCCACCTCTTCGTACCTCTCGCTTCGTTTCGTCCTTTATTATGCGAACTGCCAAGGAATGGAATGCCCTACCTGCGTCTTTGTTCCCCGATATTTAAAATATAGGGGTTTTCAAGGTAGGAGTAAATGAGCACTATTTGAATTTACGTGTTCCATCTTAGGTAACATCTTCAATTAACATCAGGTGAGATCGTTGTCAAACGCACCCAAATTTGTATTAAAAAAAATAATAATAATAACCTTTATAATATGATTAAGAGGGAAATAGTTACGAATATTGTATGTTCGAATGTTTTCTACTTTCATCAAAATTCATTGCATAAGAAAAATTTTCGGCTCGATTATTTTTAACATGAAAAGCGGTGTTATGGCGGGTGGCAAACAACAATGGGCAGTCGCGGCTATTGTTCGCGATACACGCCCCAGAGGCTTTCCATGTACTGTTTGTGTACACCACTTTACAGCCTTTTGCTTAAGCTAGTCAAAACAAGTTTAACGTAACAAAAAAGCTTGCGATGTTTCTGCACATTAGTTGTACTTAGGGCATAAATACCGAAATCCGGAGACCTGGTAAATACTTAAGACATTTAGATACCAATATTAAATTAAATACAATACCAAAATATCGACATGTATAAATATGCAAATAAAATGTTTATTTTTTTTTATAATAATTCGCTTTATTACACAAACCTAATGCAGAGTGAATCATTGGATTTAAATTCGCACCAGATTTAGTCAATAATTTTAGTTTTACTAATGTGATATCATAGAGAGACCTTACAAACATTAGACTTATATTTTTGTAAGATCAGAAGGTTACTATCACAGAAAAGTTTGATGCATCTATGTACATTTCCAGGAAAAGCGTAATATTTCTAATAACTTATACTTTTGCTATTATGATTTCTAAAATTCGTAAATTATAACATTATAATTATTAAATTATAACATTATTATAATTAAAACATTAGTTATTTTTATACGTAAATAATTGTGAGCTTATTTAACGAAGGGTTCTTTTTAAAACTTTTTAAGCACAGAAGAAATTTAGATTTTAAAAATCGTTTAATAGAACAATTTACAACTGTTAGTTTTTAATAAAAATTGAAATAAATATATGATCAAAAGAAAGTAAAAAAAAAACAGTCAAAAAATATTTGAGATAAGTGTAAATTAATACCGATTCTTACTGATTGTAATGTTTGCTAGCGGATACACAATTAATATAAGTGTTGACATGTTTGTGTGTTAGTATAACTATATGAAGTAATGAAATGAGATTTTATCGATATATATACATAAAAAATATAAACACATGTTGATTACTGCATTTACAACTCAAAGATAGCTGAATTAATTTAAGTTCCTTCGTCAACAGAAACAGAAAAAAATTTTTGTACTTATTAAAATAACAGTTTTGGAATTCCACCAAAGTGCTGACCACACCTGACTTGGACTGCTAGTCCAAGTCAGATTGTTAGACGGTACTCTATGTTGGCAACGATCTCCAAAACTACTAAAGAAACTTTCCGTCAATTCAATATCAGTTAGGTAATTTACTCCACATGTTTTATATACTATAATTTCGAAGGAATACTGTTTAGTAAAGGTACTCTGGTAACTTTATTGTAATGTTACGGTTTGAAAAGAAATGTATGGCACTAAATATTACTGGTTAGATCGTGATGTCACAAAGGAAGGATTCACTTTGAACCCAACTGTGAATAGCTTTTTTGAAATAAAGAAAATTATCATAATTATATTTTTATTAAATATTAGATAAATATGAATGACCATTTGATAGTATCAAATATTTTGAATAAAAAGGAAGATTTTAATAGGTATTAGGGCGTTTTTCAAAAAAAGTGTCGGTGACGTAATAGGACTTCCACCTTAGTAAGATCTTAAATTTAGATTAAAAAATATATGTAAATTTATTTAATTTTTTATGAACTACATAAAATAAAGTATTTCTAAAAAATATATTAATAGACTTTGCAAATAATTGTAATTGAATTTTAATTCTGTACTTATGAAGTTCTTTTACGTCACTAATTTCATAAACGTTTAATTAAAATAAAAAGAAATTTATTACTTCAAATCTTTATTTATGAAATCAAAACACAATCAGTCTTTTAAAAAATAAAAATAACTCCACTTAGGTAATTTAAATATTAAGTTTTTAAACAAAATCAGTCTTTTACGCTACTTTTGGATACTTTGTACTACAAATTATTTTGTTCTAGAGAGATGAATATAAGTACGTTTTTTGGAATGTTTAATTATAACAAATTTAAAACTAATCGGTAACTATAATATATAAAAACAAAATAAAATTTCTTTGACTTATATTTATTAATCTTAGCTAATAAATCACAATATTAGAAGGACAGTGACGTAAAGGGAACAATCGGTAACGTTTAGGAACTCTAAGGCAGTGTTGACACGCCAATGATAAAAAACAAGAAACTTGAAGATTATGTAAAGTCAATTGAACTATAAGCCACTCACAAAATCCAATAAATAGGTGAATATTATTTTTTTCTTTCACCTTACAACAACCACATCGAGAATTTTTAACGTTTTACATATTATTGTAATGATGTTATTTAAGGCCTTACGCCTTTAAGTTTTCATATTTTTCTGGATCGTTTTTTATTTTGTCTCGATACCTTTTGGATTTCTCTGCAGCTGTTAACGGCATATTTGGACCTAAAATATATAATATAATATTTTTAAATATATAATTAATATAAAAAAATAATAAATAATTCAATTTCTAGGAATGGGCATAAATAAGTACCTGCAAATATACAAGTTTCGCCTAAAATAAGTTAATATTACTAAGCTGAAAGGATAATAAAGATTTGATATTTTTCACAACTTTTACTATAGATCTGAAACCCTGAAAAACATAATCTGATCCATTTTATACTACATCTTTACTTAATTAAAATTGTATTAAACTGCAGAGTTTACCTGGATTTCCGAGTTGAATTCATAGTTATTAATAGTCCACTCCATAGTCATAATTTAATAGTTTTTAAATATTAGTACTTAAACATCAATCCATACTTAGTATCTACCTACTCTTTTGTTTTATAAGTGAGCATTGGTAAAAAAGAGTATTTTCTCTTATTTTCTATTTTTTGTTCAATAAGGTATCTTATTAATAAACACTCAAGTCATTATCTAGGTTTTAAAGCAAGAATTAAAAGCTACCCAAGTTGAGTCTTGGCCTATATTATGCGTCTCCACTTAGGTCTATCCTGATTGAATATTATGATATTTTATTATAAAAAATTTGGAATTAGGGTAAATTCATGTTAGTTTAATTATTTTCGATGATTTTCAAAGACCAATAAAAAAAATCTATCGTAAAAAGGACGCGAACTGATGTAAATAGATAAGAACAGATGAAAATAAATGCTTGGAAAATAAACAATTTTCTCGATTAATACTCGACAATTACTGTTGGTCTGGTAAACCGACCTTTAGAATTCCATTACGTCACTTTTATGTTCCATTCATGAGACTGTAGCGTAATGGAAGTAACGTAACCAGGTCAATATTTTTGAAAACGTATTTTACACTTAAATATGAAACTTACGTTCATTTTAACTAAACATTTTATTTAATAATAAATAAACAAACGTAATACACAATAAAGTCAAAAAGATATGCTTAACTTACCTGGAAAAATTGGAATCGTTGATGGAGTACTTTTTAGCACAGACGAAAGCGACCACTTCTGTTACGATTTCTTGGCAAAATGGCTGTCTGAAATTAAACATGGCCGCCACCATGTGCGTAATAATGTTGCTATCTTTGAAAAAAAACGTACTGGATTGGTAATATTTTTTTAGAAGAAGTCAATAATGCGGTGACGTAGGGGGAAATTCCGCCATACACTATTTCACCAGACACAAATAAAATCTGGTATATTTAAACTTTTTGCACCATAACTGATCTACATTAACGTTTCAATTCAAAAATAAGATCATATTCTATTAGTACAAGTAGAAATAAATACTGGGATAATAGGAAAAAATCGAAACTTTCGAGTCTTATCTAATAGAGGTGGGTGTAGGACATTCCAAAAACTGTAAGATTGTTTATTTTGAATTTATTTAGAATTTTTAAATCTTCATTCGTTATTTTTTGTCCATAAAGTAACTTTTTGTTAATCTATTAGTTAAAATGAAGTTTAGCCATAAAAGCCAACAAAATAAACGTTTATCGATCGCCAAAGTAGTAGGACACTGACTTATGTGTATGTACATTTTTTTTGAAAAACGCCCATTAGACTTGTCTCTAACACACAACACACGTTAGTGGTCTTGTCTATGGAACATAGAACGAAAAATGTGGTGTCAGAATCTATGGTCTGACTAGGGATGAACATATCTGGCATTGATTGCGGCAATGCTGGCGGACGAGGGAGGTTGGAGGGATGTGGCTTCCTTCTGTGAAGCAGTGATGCTCCAGAAGGAGGCCGCCGAGCGGGGTCGGGAGATGGCCGATCCCGCTCGAAGGAGGCGGCGCGGCGCCGGGCTCGGTAGCACAGCTGCGGCGCGGCCGCGGGTCGCCGGCGGGCGCGAGGAGGCTCCCGAGGAGGGCTCCCCTGTATCGGCGGGGGAACGGAGGTTGGGGGTTCCCGGAAGTAACTTGGCGTTCCCGGGGGCTCCCTACATGCCTGAGGAAGGCCATCACTGAGGTTTTTAGTGGGTAGGCCTCCCCCTTCTGGGTGGAGAGCCCCACATAACCGCCGGCTCGCCACAGCCGGGGTATGCAACTTTATGTATTTTCCTCAGGGGGAACAAAAAAAATAGGGATGAACATATAATTAATAGCTTTAAAATTATCGATATTTTTATTGGCCCTTTGGTCCATATTAATAATGTTAGTTAAGCCTGATTTAGTTTATCCGCGGTTTTTTCTCTTTCTTATATGATATTTTTGAAAAGATGAAACGAGACAACACTGTAGATTAACTAAACTAGACTTAAACAATCTTTATTAATACGGGACTTAAAGTTAAGCCCGACTTAGTTAATCTACTTTTTTGACGTGAAACGTCTTTAAAATCGCGCCGAAACATACGGGTACCAGGTTTAAAAAGTGGACCGTAACGAAAAGGTCTATATCATCGTACCTTAATAATTAAAAAACTATTAGTCTTAGAAACAAAAATGTGGTGTGAATATTTCACTTATATAGTCAGCTCGCTGTTTTGACATTGAATTCGTGTAGGGGTCGAGCGGGCGGCGGGGGAGGGATACCGCGTTAACTTTGCGAAACCGGCGCTCTCGCTTGATTCTTCAGTGTTACTCGTGACTCCGACTTTATAGCGCGGTGATTCTTTCGTGTGTTTGTTAAGTTTATTTAAACTGATTGATTTATCAAAAATTAGTGTAATTTGGACAGTATTTATATTTAAAATAACCAAAAAGTGATCGTAAATATATAAACATTTGCTATGTCGGCCTCAGCTCGTGCAAGAGCCAGCCAGAAATATAAATCACGGCTATCATTAGAAAGAGGGGGCTATGGGCCACACACAGGTACCCCAATGTCCGGCGCCGAGCGAGCGAGATGGTTTCGGGAACGTCGCAAAGCCGCTGCCGAAAAAAACGCCAACTCCGCGAGAAACTTTATTAAAATACTTAAAACACCGTCAATCTTGTTTTCATTTCAATCTTTTACTTTAAAAGCGATTCGCTAACATAGACGTTTCACGTTAAAACCAACGGCCGTGTGCCCGGCACAGCCTCACCCGATTTTTTTTCTTTCTAAGATATGATATTTATGGAAAGATGAAACGAGACACCAACATAGATTGACTAAACCTGGCTTAAAAAATCTTTAGTAATACGGACCATTGAATATACGAATTGTTCTTTTATCGCCACAAGTTTTAAAAATCATAATAGTTTCATCAGTTTAGATTTTTAAATCAAGTATAACCACAAGATATAAATCAATACTTTTCATTAATTTATGTTTGATGAAAGGCAAATAGATTAATCAACACAGTCTTGTGTTGTATTGTACTCGTACAGTAGTCAACTAAGCCCATTTTTTCAGTACTCAAACTATTTTATCAATAAAAATAAAAACTTTATTATATTAACTTACATTTTTGTTGCTTTTGTTCATTTAAATACAGTTTGTTATTAATTCCAATTAGCAGGGGCGTTCGATCGTCGACTATTGTGCCGCACATTCTTGAATGTGGATTACTATGAATGAGCTTTTAACTATATATTATTTATTTCAATTAATTATCACTTATGTTTAAAAATATGGGATTCCCCGGACACCAAAAGTGTCCGGGTTTTACCCGGCCATTTTTAAAAAAATCCCGGATGCCCTTCAAACTAGGACAAATCCGAGGAAACCCGAACGGATGGCAGCCCTAACTGTGAGTAATAAATTTGCTAGCTTTATTGATGATTTATCGATATATCGACATTTTAATGTCGATATTAAAAATTGACTGAAATTGATAATTGGTAATGTATTATTAACATACCAATCTGAATAAATGCTATAAATGAAAACAACTTATTTTTATTATAACCTATAATACTCTTCATTTAATTAATGATCAAATGATAATAACAGCAATAAAAATGTGTTGACGGCGTCGAAAACGGATAAGTTTCACATCGGTTTTTTCTCTTTTAATGCATCTGGATATTAAAAAACACATGTAGCTTCTATAACCTTTAATATACAATATTAAATAAAATACAAGTGAAAATTTTACTGTTCATGTTGGGCCCAAAGGTATGGACCTTTGTGGTTTACATTTAAATATATTGTGGTTATTATACAGGTTCCAAATTTGCTGAAAACCTCGTTCTCAGTGTTCTCAGAGTCTGTCCAGACTGCTCTCCGGATAGTACATGTGGTTCTCGCATTCTTACACAACTACACAGAGATTTAAAAAAAAAATGTTATTGTGTGACGTTTCCGAAATAGCGTAGGTAAAGTTGCAGGCAAAATGATAGTTATTTACATAATAACAAATCATTCTTAACCGATTAATAATTTCTAAATAAAGAGAAACAAAGATAACATACGAAATAACAACTTTATCTCTCGTCGAAACAATTATGCGCAGAAACTGATACGTTTTGAGTTCAACGAGCCGAATAACGAATAGTGTTCGAGTTTCTCATTACACCCATCAATTACACCAGAGAAGTTATCAAGACGTAGGTATGCACGCTGCCACATATGCTGGAATGAGCTATTACGCTTTATATACGTACAATTCCACTGACCCTTTTCTGGGTATTCTATTTTTAAATTACTTTTTGTATAGCCAAGAAAAACAATTTAAAAGGAATGTATTGGAAACAAGATAATCAGTTCCTTAGTTGTGGTGGAATTCAGGTTAAGATTTTTGTCACGTGTTTGAAGCTTAAACGAAATCTGATTCCCTAACGTATGTAAAAATCCGGATAGTTCAATAAACTCAGGTGTGTTGTAAAAGCAAAATGTTGTTATATAGATAGCTAGACAAAGGTTCGTGTCATTTTGCTATATTGTACTTCAAAAAATTGCTCTTCTATATTATTCTATAGTGACTAACAACTGTGGAGCTAACAATTTAATTTATTCTTAAGTGAATATTCATTTTTATTAATGTATTGATAATATTAACTACTTGCCACTGCGGCTTACAAAAATTAGTAATTCAGTCAGTGATCCTCAGTTAATGAAAAGTCCCAATCGGCTAGTTATGGTTACATAATTAGCCGATAAACGTAAGCCTATTAATGTTATTATATGTTGATTGTAACTGACTAATATTGCAGTTACATTGCTTCATACAATTATAAAATATATATTATATTCATTGTTACAATTATCTTCATAATCAGGGTCAGCATTACTTAGCATTAGGTGACATAAAAGTCAAAGACATTCCTATAGGTAATATGTAAAAAAATACAATAATAAATATTAGGCAAATAAATTGAGCGCCTACTAGTATTTCTTAGCAATGTTTTAAGACCACGATATCGTTATGATTTATAGTAAAAAAAATATAAGATAAAAAGGAGGCTTTGATGTATATAATTAAATAGAATTACAACATTACATTAAGAATTTTCATATTTTTTGTCATCTTATACAATGCGCAAAAATAATTCTACGAAAATAATAATTTTAAGAATTGAATTAACTAAAAATTAAATCTAACTTTCATTAGTCGTTGTATTTGCAGACCGCGTAGTAATCAAAAGTACACTTATTCGTTCATAACATTGCCTGTACAGCAGGGCGACTCGCATAACGACACCTAATCGTTTATTCCCCACTCACGAGGATTATAAAAACCCAATTCAACACGTACGCGTACGAAAAGGAAATGAACATTAAAAGGGTACAGCGGGCTTGAATCGCCATTGTTTTACGAGTAATTACATTTTTGCCGAAAAAGGTCCTGATTGGATAATGAGAGGCTCATTTCCGTATGTAAGGTGAGTTTATTTTCGTTAGAACAGACATGACTCAGTGGGTTGTGATAGGGAAATGCGAGTGATTTAGATTACGGTAAGCTGTCTGTCTCGGAAGTGTGTGAATTAAACAGTCTACTAACGAGATCGCTGCTTTGGCACAGAATTTCCCTCATAAGTTGTGTTAGTAATTAACAAAGATTTATATAAACAGGATTAGCATTTATCACGTAACGTATAATAATAAATAATATAGTAAAATGATTTACTGGTTCATCTATACCAATTGCCCTATAATTTGTACTTAAAATAAAACAACTAAGAACAAAATAATGTTATACAGAAAACAAAAATGGCCCAGCACGACATTATGATACTTGTTTCTCCGTAAATACATTTTTGGGTTGATAAAACTGTGAGATAATGAAAATTGGGTCTTTTGCGGAATCACAGCTCCTTTTGTTTACTGTTCGCAATGTTTGTTTATTTTCGCCGGTTTTCTTGTTCCCTGATGATTTATTATCTGCAATTCATTCATAATTTGCATCTCGAATCTTGGTTAAATTCAGGACGAGATAAAATAATGTTTTCAGCAATATTTCTGATAGGGTGAAGTACTGAGCTGACCTCTCCGTTACGGATTTAATGTCCTAGACAACACTAAAATATTTTTGTACTTGTTGTTGTAATAAAGGTGTAGTGCAATTTATTTTCAAATGTGTCAGTGATATATTCTATACTTTACTTTTGACAAAAACATATTTAAGAATAATTTAATTTAAAAAAATAACATTATTGACCTATTATTTTCAACCACTGCTAAGGATATTTAGAATGAGGTGACGTAATTCATATAATCATCAGCTTTTTACTTCTCATCACTAAAGCAAATATAATATATGTTTTATTTACAATATTAAATTGTAAAATAACAAAATCTTAATATTTTGATAAAAAGTTGATGCTGAAACTTATGAAAGTTTTCAAAGCACTAGATAGAGCTTGTTCCTTTAAGCCTGTGAACTATAAGGAGCTTATTGTATCGTGGCGGTCACGGTCTGTAGCAAATAATATGGTAACATTATTATTTGTTATAAATAAAATAAGTATTTTTCATATTCCCGATATTGTACGTATAATATAATATGTTTTTTCACAAAATGCCCATTAATACGAAGGGGCGAATTCCTATTACGAATTCGCTTCTTTTAACATATGAAACCGCAGGTAATATTTAGAATATACGAGATTAGTCAAAGCTAGGATAAGCTAGTTTTTACACATAACTTTTTGCATATATTTATATTTCGAGTACGCAAAACTACATTTACATAAAATAAATTTCATTTGGAGCGGCTTTTATACTGTCTGATATTGAATTCATAACATTATCGCTATCTATTAAAATCAAAACAAAAATTTTGCTAAGTTCTAAAGTGTCAAAATTTTTACAATGGTAGAAATAGCGCGCCTTTTGTTTTTCTTTCATCAAATTGTATTTATTTTGTTGATTATATATTTGATCTAATTCATACATTTTATATTAAAAATAATAGTTACTTAGATATACATATATGGTATATATCTAAATAAAAAGACACTGCTCTAATGAAAAATTGTTCTGGCTCTGCAAAAATACATTTTTGCGAACGTTTTTGTCGTAATTAATGTTAATAATACTACGTAGTCAAAATACGCAGTAAATTACACCCTAACTAAATTAACTGAAAACGCAAATCCTTTTATATTCTAGAGATTAAAATATATTTTTTTTAAATTGGTATTGGTATTAAATAATTTTTTTAGGTTGTAATTGTTACATTATATAAATACTAGCTTTCTGCCCGCGGCTTCGCCCGCGTGGATTTCGGGATTGGTCTATAGAGGGTTAAGGGTCATAGCTTTTGCCCACGGCTACATATGCGCGGAAGTCGGTTTATGGCGCGAAGGTTTTATCGCGCTTCCCGTGGGACTATTCGTTTTTTCCAAAATAAAAAATACGGCAAAACTTGCTCAAGAATCACTCTATCTATTAATGAAAACCGCATGAAAATCTGTGCAGTAGTTTTTGAGTGAAGCCTTTATTGCGCATCCCGTGGGATCTGTCGATTTTCAGGGATAAAAAGTAGCCTATGTTACTTGGGGATGATGTAGCTTTCCAAAGGTGAAAGAATTTGAAATCGGTCCAGTAGTTTAAGCGTGAAGAGGTAACAAACAAACAAACAAACAAACAAACAAACAAATAAACAAACAAACAAACAAACAAATAAACAAACAAACAAACAAACACACTTTCGCATTTATAATATTAGTTGGGATATTATGTAACAATTACAACCTTAATAAATGTGTATGTTACATAATAATAAATAAATATTTGTTACACTTACACCAATTAGCCTAGCGCAAAGTAAGTTCTGTAAGGCTTGTGCTATGGGATCTAGGGTAACGGATAGACATACATATCCCAACTATATAATATTATAAATATAAATGCGAAAGTGTGTTTGTTTGTTTATTTGTTTGTTTGTTTGTTTGTTTGTTACCTCTTCACGCTTAAATTACTGGACCGATTTCAAAAATTCTTTCACCTTTGGAAAGCTACATTCTCCCGAGTAACATAGGCTACTTTTTATCCCGGAAAAATCGACAGATCCCACGGGATGCGCAATAAAGGCTTCGCTCAAAAACTACTGCACAGATTTTTATGCGGTTTTCATCAATAGATAGAGTGATTCTTGAGGAGTTTTGCGGCATTTTTTATCTCGGAAAAACGGATAGTCCCACGGAAGCGCGATAAAATCTTCGCACCATAAACCGACTTCCGCGTATATGTAGCCGTGGGCAAAAGCTATGACCCTTAACCCTCTATACACCCAATCCCGAAATCCACGCGGGCGAAGCCGCGGGCAGAAAGCTAGTATTATATATAATTAAATATTTTTGTAGAAATATATATCAACAACCGTGACTAAGGTTCAGATGCTCGCATTTATCACACAAACACCTGCTCCCACCGGGATTCGAACCCGGGATCTCAGAGATGGCGACACCTTGAAACCGGCGTACTATCCACTCGATTATGGAGGTCGTCAAAACAAAACGTTACTATGACCAACGAATCTATGCGAACGAACGAAGAAAAGTTTCCAGCGTAGCAGCACAGCGATAAGAATGAACATTTGAAAATACCCAACGTTTATTTTGGGGCAGGCGATAATTTATTTTTAGTTGTTAATAAATATTTCGGCAATAAACCAGCAAGTTTTTTTTATGAAAAATTTATCTGAGGCTCCTACGGCAAAGGAAAACATCGTGAAGCAAGCTGAATACACATGTGAAGATATTCAAGGCTAAAGTCGATTATTCCCACTGTGCCAGCGTGGTAGACCTATTTGTTCTTATATAACTAAGTTCATGTTCATCCCCCACATTGTGGGGATTAGATGTGCTGTGATGATGTCTAAAAGTAATTAGGTGAAAGAGTTTAACATTAATATGAAAGAACTGGATAAGTCCATATAAGTTTCACTGATTATAAGACTTAAACTAAAGACAAAGCTTATAAAAGTTAAACTTCACTACAAGTAAAAGTAGGTATTAAATTATCTCAGATTTTCATCCTGTGTATTTTGTAGCATTGACATAACAAACATTACTATAGCGTTTCGAAATGTAAAATTATGGAAAACGTACCTAACTCCCGAACGGCCATTTACATAACTCAAGGAAATAAGTTAGAGCAATCCTCTATAATACTCGGTGTATAGATACAGCCGAGCAGTGATTTCTCAGTGTTAATTACTATGACTACCGCTTTGCAGACGGGAATGCCACCGCAGTAAATGGCCCGTCAAGTTGCACGAGCTTTTACGTAATTCAACTGAATTTATTTGTTGCAAAACATCATTTTTAAGCCACTATTGGATAATTAATTGAATGCAAAATGTGTACAGACAGTGAGTTTTAAATGTAAATCTACAATATATTTTTGCGTATTACGTGTAAATTGAATACAAAATAAGAAAACTAAAAAATTGTTTGAACTCTGCACCACCCTTAGGGGAGGCAGTGAGCATCGATGGTCTAAAGTGTTAATGATGATGATTCCACTACACAAAATTTAATCACATGTACGCGATCCTGGCGGTATTTACGTACTCTTAGTTTCCTGTAACTACTGCTGATGCGACCTGGCCTACACGTCATAAATTATACATACATACATACATACACTCACGCCTTTTTCCCATGGGGGTAGGCAGAGATTACGATTACGATTATTGTTATTATTAAGCAGAATAAATGCAGTAGAAATGAGAGCTTTGCGGAGTATGGCAAGAGTAAAACTGAGTGACAGATTGTATAATGAAGTGATTAGAAAGAAATGTGGTTTGAAAGAGGATATCGTGACAAGAATAGAGAAAGGGATGCTTGGGTGGTTTGGGCATGTGGAACGGATGGATGAAAGTAGACTGACCAAAATGATTTATGAAGCTGGAGTGATACGGGACGAGGAAGACCTAGGCGAACTTATTTCGAACAAGTCGAAAGTGTCCTCAAAAAAGGCCAGGTCAGAAGTACCCGCCATCGTCGAGCATGTATGAGCAATGTTATGAAAGTAGATGAAGCGAAAGAGATATGTAAAGACCGTAGCAAGTGGAAAGACGTAATCTCTGCCTAATCTCATAAATTATAGATTATTGTAAAAGGAGATAATACGTAACTACTTATTTTAACTACGTGTACTATGGATTATTACATAACTTTTAATTAAATTTTAATATTGTTTGCAATCAAATTGTAGAAACTACCGCAGGATTAAGTTTACACGTCCTTTCTTTCAATTCCATTTGAGGTCGAATCTTATCAAAAAAACCATTGTGTTCAGCAAATAGCTATCTTATAAAATTCTGTCCTCATTACACACATTTCAGGTCATTCTCTATTATAGGTATAAGTTTTCACAGGACAGACATAAGTATTATTCTAAGAAACATTTCATATTTTCACTTTGCAGATAATTTATTATTGCAAATGTAAATTCACGAAAGATATTTCTGGCTGTTATTTTCAGGTGAGGTGGTTAATAGAACTTTCAACTAACTCTATTTATATAGACTTAAACTATTTATATAGTTATTATGTAAACTGCATCAGCAAGATTATATTACACCATAAAAGCGTCTAATAGATGTTCGCATGGCATTCAAATATACATTAGCAATCTATAGGCGCCCCGTTTAATAGTTAATTCGACCCCCATTTAAAATACTATCCCGTTTAAAGTCCGTCCTTTGCCCTTTAAATTAGAATGCCAGTATAAGTCAACGATGCTTTTATTTTTGTTTAATTGTAATACAAGAATAGATAAGCGCTTCCGGTAAAAGAGACATAAGTGTACAAGAATACAGTAATATTATACTCGTAGGTCTCAGATGGGAACAGCAATTCTATTGTATTCTTAGAGCACCAGTCACGAAGAATTAAAAGCTAGGGAGTCGCACTACTTCCCTTTGTTAGCAGACACAAATAGTTCTGTTTTATTAAGTTAAAAATAAGTTTTATTTCAAACTAGCGACCCGTCCCGACTTCACGCGAATGCAATGCTCATACTAAATACACTACAGAAAAACTGTGAACGTTGTATATAATCGTTTCAAATGTAAGCGGAAAAAATAAAATTATATACATTACATTAGAAACCTCATAAATAACAGGATTTTTCCACTATTTAATGAATGTTATTACACACATAAAATTTTCTTCTACAATCACTCTATCTATTTGAAAAAATATGGATAAAGAGTTATAGTTTATGCTTTGTGACTTCTTGAAAAGTAGTGTTTTATTAAGATCATAAAGAGTTATATTTTAAGTAGCAGGTAGTTTAAGCAGAAATCTTTTAAAAAAACATTACTAAACGAATTTCAATAAATAATTTCCAGCCAAATTAAAAAGAAATATTATTATTGTACAATTTCTATAAACTGAGATTTAAAGGCGCCATGATTCAACATAATTAAAAAACTGATTGGGTTGATTAAAAGCGGCTGTTGAAAATTTCTGTGTATACAGCGAGGCAAATTTCAGTGAATTAAGCGAGGAAAATTTCTTGCTAATGTAATAAAAAGATGTACATTTTGTTGTTAAGTTTTTACCTGTAATTAGTTATGATTTTTTTGTCCGTCATGTAACATAATAATGTTTTCTCTTAATTTGACTTATGGAAACTATTTATTTTAACATTTCATGTTAACCCAACACTATAGTTAGTATGTGGTTAGAAAACTATAAAAAAATCTTCGTTCAAAGATAAAGATCTATTATTGGAAGTCTTTTTTATTTATAACGCAAAATTTAGCTTCCACTAGCATTACTATTTGAATACTTACTTACAATATAAAACTATATATATTTATGATAATCTCAAATATCAATCCAAGGTATTGATTAAAATACTAGTTGAAAACATTTTACTATTAGAAAAAGAAGCACCAACAATATCTAAATTATTCCTAAAGTATACAATGAAAAAATAATTAATCAGTTTAGGCTAAAGCCAAATTATCCAATTTCTTTTAAAAAAAATTATTTTATATGTAGTGTTCAATTTGTCGTCATAAATTTATAAAACTGTTCAGGTTTGCCTTATAAATTTCATTCGTTAGTCGTCTTTCGTACATCGTTTTTACGTGTCCAAACCACCTAACTTCTTCTGAATTTTAGGCACTATGTCTAATTTCACACATTTCCTTTATCAGAATACTTAGCAATTATCGTCATCGTTACTTCAGCCATTCATTTCGAAACCCTCATTTCCACTACATTAATCCTGTTTCAAATAAATCTTGTTTTAAATTTCTTATATAGCCAAAGAAGTATTTGTAGCTACATTGACATTGTTTCTTGCTACTACTCTTTTTTTAATGTTAGACTTATAATTACATCTTTTATAACCATAGATCCCAGATAGATAACCTCCTTAATATGCTTTAAATAGTCATTATCTATCATAGCCTTATATTTTGACATTTTTTCGCATCCTTCACGGAACAGTTATATCAAATAAATAATGAATAGCCTATATGCTTAGTAAGTTCACTCGTAACATATTATATATTAAAAAAATAATAAGAAATAATAAAAAATAACAAGAATAAATTGTGACTTCTCTGGTGCTGCAGATGTTCATTAAGTGTTCGCTTACTGTCAAGTGATTAGTCTGCTCGTTTACCCCCCTTAACTAGGTTAGACCTAGTTTAAGTATGTTAATTTCTTTATGTAATGGATGGAAGTATTTTTCTGGACAATAAACCATTGTTATTATATTATATTAAATAATAATGAATATATTACACTAACATCAATTAGCTCAAAGTAAGCTCTGTAAGGTTGTGTTATGGGATCTAGAGCAACGGATATATATACATATATTAGTATAAATATTTTTGATAAAAATATATATTAAAAACCATGACTAAGGTACACATGCTTGCATTTATCACACAAATATCTACGCCCCCAACGGGACTCGAACCTGGAATCTTGAAATCCATGAAACCAGACTACGGAGGTCGTCAACCAACAAATATTGCGAGTCAAGTTAAATTTTGCTCAAAAAGTAGATAAATATAAATATTTATATACTACTTCTGAGTTTTACGTTTTACATTATTAAAATACTATCAAAGATATAGCGTTTTCTTCATGATTAATGAAATCCACCAGATTACAAAAGAGTAATTTAGCTACAGGCTTATTCGACGTAATCTCGCTGTCTTCGTATTAAATGAAACGTTTCTGGACTTTCTCCCCATAACAAGTACAACATTAATTTAATATTCATTAATTATTATTATTAGGCAATATGTGGTGTTGCAAAAATGTTGTTGCTTCCGCACTTATAAAATTTTTCTAATCCAATAATTTTAAAGCAGCTCTAGAAATCTACGTAATAAAGGCTGCTTATCTTAATATATATATTTCTTGTGTGCGTGTGTATGTGACTGAACTCCTCCTAAACGACTGGACCAATTTTGATGAAATTTTTTGTGTGTATTCCAGGGGGCTTGAGAATGGTTTAGATTCACAATACGGTCATATAGATATTGTTTTTCAGCTAAATTATTTATTTAAAAACATTTGAGACAACGTGAGACAACGTGACATTTGAGACATTTGACATTTGAGACATTTGACAGGACAACGTCTGTTGGCCAGCTAGTGGTATTATAAAATTATATATTTTAAACAAACTAGTCAATGTATATAAAGCTATGGATATTTTCTTTCTTCTATGGACCTTTGACCAGAATTTAGTGATTTATCAAGATCTAAATAAAAGTAGCAACTTTCTATATAACGAATTTTTTTTTAAATATTTGTCGTATCAATCATCTATGCCCTTGTCTTTAGACAGTTCTTTCAATTCCATGCCAATTTCTTGAAAAAGCTTTCCGATTTTGTAACACCTATAGGTAAGACGGAGGTATCTAAGTAGGTAACTCAAGTATAAATATTAAAGTACTAGTAATGTAAATAACAAAGAAAATATTTAGCATCAAACACTCAGAAAGACTTCACTTTTCTTATTTACAAAATTTACCGAATACAATGTTTTGTCCTTATAGCGTGTTTCTTGATTTGCTAATGTTGTAAACAGTCACAGTTTATCTAATAAAGTTAAGCGAATACCCTTGGCAGACATTTGTATCGTGGCAGCTGACAATTTGATTGCTTCTTCACCTGATTTACACCTCTGCCACCATTTTACGAGACTTTCTTGGATCCAAGTGGAAAAATATACTATCGTTTAAATTAAGTAAAAATTTACTTACGTTCTACATTTAAATAACTGTTACTGCTCGAGGGTCATCTTGGCGATTTGTGACGATTCGTTTAAGTTTCCTTGAGATGCCTTAGGCAATCTACTTGCAAATCGAATCAGTTTAATTTGGTTGACTTGGATATAATTTTGTTTATTTCTTGGCGTTAAATGTAATGTGGTAGAAGTAATTTAATGTTTAAGCCGTTTTTAAAGCAACAAAGAATCAAAATAAATTTTATACATAACAAGACATAATAGAATTAACATATGAAAGCTGTATTAAACTCGCTTATTCAACTGTTATTTTAAACGTCACCTTTTTAAAGAATTTATTGCAACTGGAAGTTGATAACTTTAATCCCGTCGCGTCAACATTGTATCCGCAGTTTTGTAACACAGACGACTATTTTGTGAAAATAAAAACCAGTTGTACTCGTTCAGAAACGGAAATTGTCTTCATTTCCCAGAATTGTGGTTGGTGCGATGCCTCTGTGATAAAAAGAAACCTCTTTGAGACGGTTCCTTATTCAGCCCAGTTCAAAGTACTCCCGGCAATTGCTACTCAGACATTATTGTGTGCGGAGAAATGCATTATTCATACGCCAAGAACATGTGTTCATATTGACATAATTTTATTTTCGAGATACATTTGGCTTGGTATTTTGCATTGAACCTCCAATGCTACGTGATTGAAGTCTTTCAAACTGTGTACATCATTTTCTCACGTCATCACTTTATGTATGTGGAAATTTCTAAATGCCTCGAAATGATTTGCATTTGAAGAGAAAGTACAGATTTTCAAAACTTTTACTGGGATCAGTAGAATCTTTTGGTTATACTCGTTTTTAATCATCAATCAATAACTTCTAAGTGTAAAAATATTATTTCTTAAGACATGTCCATACTCATTGGTCTAAATACCAATTGTTACCATAATTTTAAATATTTAATGTGCTTTTTCTCTAAATATAATGTATTCTTTCGTCTGCTGTCCTCTTTTGGCTATCATTTGTGCTTCATAAATAGCACATATGTTATATGTTTATTAAAATATTAAAACATAAATATTTATAATAATAATAATAATATAATAGTACAAAATAATTGGAACATTTCTGATTTTTAAATGTCTTGTATTTGTAAATGTCGTGTTTACGAACACTGTGTTGTGACGGTGTCCCGTAGTTTTTACTCTGGAAGCGGTGTGATGCGTCCAACATAAATTTTTGTAATTTTATCAACCACATTTTCGCACCGGGTATTGCTAACCAAAGGGTAAAAATGAGACTGTATTATTAAAGACTTCAGTTTCTGCTGGTCTATCTCTCTGTTGATCCGTCCATCTGTCAGTTATTTCATGAATCGTTATAGGTAAATAATTAAATTTTTCACATGATGTATTTCTACTATTACTGTAACAACTAAAAATACTAAAAACTGAGTAAAATAAATATTCATACGGTACATACGGTACGATATTAAATACGGAAATAAGCAGATACTTGAAACATTTATAGAATATTTGGTTGTATAGGTATTTATTTGGAAAAAATAATCGACCCCAATTAATTCAAATAAATAGATATTGATATCGCACACTTTGTGCGCTAGTCTGATTTGCATTGCAGGCCATTAGGGAGGCGCTCGTATACCACGAGCTGCCTCCCTACCTGCGGGCCGTGGTCGAGGACTATCTGCTTGACAGCACGATCGGCGTGATGGGACGGGATGGGATGGAAACGTCGAGGAGGGTCGAATGCGGCGTTCCGTAGGGGTCGGTGTTGGGACCCCTGCTATGGAACCTCGCATATGACGCGGTCCTTCGCACCAGCCTTCCTCGCGGCGTGAGTGTCGTCTGCTACGCTGACACTCTGGTCGTGACGACTGGGGCCGACTTCGGGCCGGTGCTCAGGCTTGCCGAGCTTGGGGTGGCATGTGTCGTGCGGGCGATCCGCCGGCTGGGTTTAGAAATAGCGCCTCACAAAACCGAGCCGCTATGGTTCCACGGCCTTCCGAAGCGCCGGGAACCACCCAGCTGCCGGATCCGGGTGGGTGACGCGGTGGTCTTGGTGAGGCCGTATATCAAGTACCTGGGCTTCTCCCTGGACCGCCGCTGGAGCTTCGAGGAGCATTTCGTGCGGTTGGTCCCCCGAGCCAAAAGGGTGGCGGGCGCATTGCATCGCCTGCTGCCCAATCTCGGGGGACCGAGGGATGGAGTTCGCCGCCTGTACGAGGGCGTCATGCGATCCGTGGCCATGTATGGGGCTCCCGTGTGGTCGCAAGACTGCGCGAGGTCCCCCCGCTGCAGTGCTCTGCTACGGAGTCTGCAGCGGATAATGGCCATACGGATCGTGCGAGGCTACCGTACAATCTCGTACGAGGTTCTGGAACGCTCCCCCCCATTCGACATCCTGGCCGACATGTACGCGGCGACGTATGCGTCGCGGCGTGTCGACCGGGGGGCGCCCGCGCACGAAGTGCCTAAGCGGGAGTGGCACCGACGGATTGTGGCGGCCTGGCGTGCGCAGCTCGAATTACGGATCTGCGCGCGCCAGCGGGCCGTCGGTGCCGTACTCACGTACCTCGAAGCTTGGCTCCACGGGAAGGAGGAGGTCACCTACCGATTGACTCAGATGCTCACCGGGCACGGCTGCTTCGGTGAGTATCTGTGTCGAATAGGACGGGAGGGATCGACACATTGTCACCACTGCGCATCCGACCTCGACTCGGCCCAGCACACGCTGGCGGAGTGCCCCGCGTGGGCCTCCGAGCGCCGAGTCTTGGTCGCAGAGATCGGGCGAGATCTGTCTCCGCCGGCATTGATTGCGGCAATGTCGGCGGACGAGGAAGGTTGGAGGGCTGTGGCCTCCTTTTGTGAAGCAGTATTGCTCCAGAAGGAGGCCGCTGTAGGCGCCGCCTTCTTCGAGCCCGCTCCCGCCCGACCCCGCTCGAAGAAGGCGGCGTCGGGCTCGGTAGCACAGCTGCGGTGCCGCCGCGGGTCGCCAGAGGGCGCGAGGAAGTCG
Source organism: Scirpophaga incertulas (assembly GCA_036419045.1). Lineage (NCBI taxonomy): Eukaryota > Metazoa > Arthropoda > Insecta > Lepidoptera > Crambidae > Scirpophaga > Scirpophaga incertulas. The sequence goes on along the minus strand of CM071638.1, from coordinate 14,722,066 downwards.
CGACTGATACGGCGACCCGGGATGGACCCCTTCCGTGGCCGGGGGGCGTCGTCGGTGGAGGGGACCGGGGGAGGTAGTGTAGCCTCCCCCGAGGAGGGCTCCCCTCTAGGCAGAGGAGCGGATGCTGGGGGTTCCCGGAAGTAGCTTGATGTTCCCGGGGGCTCCCTACATGCCTGAGGAAGGCCATCCCTGAGGTTTTTAGTGGGTAGGCCTCCCCCTTCTGGGGAGGAGAGCCCCACATAACCGCCGGCTCGCCACAGCCGGGGTATGCAATTTAATGCATTATCTTCAGGGGAAAAAAAAAGTCTGATTTGCATTGGCCTGTTTTTTTGGTTGTAAGAGATAGTGCGAGGCATTCGAAAAATTTAACCGTTGATTCCGCTGTCATGAATATGTTGGAATCGTAACACTATTCATATTGTAGAGTATTTTTTATGTAATAAATAAATGTAAAAATATTGTTATATTTTACAGAATATGTTTGAAAATATAACGATATTTATTACATGCATTACTACAATATAGTAAAGCAAAATTTGAAGTTCTGGCATATTATCAACTTGTCAAATAACCGCTTTAAATTAAAAATGTTCAAAACACCTATCTTAAACATGATTTTCACATCATGAATTGTTGATTTCCTAAACAAATTGATAACTTTTATCTTGAGATGAAAGTGTTTAAACCAAAATATTACACATTCTTTTTTATAAAAAAAAATAACATTGTTACTTATTAAGTATTTTCACTTCTGCATAGACAAACGACCAAATGCTGTTGCTAACTTAGACAAGTTTGTTTTCGCTACTTAACGCATTAAACATGCATCAGTTGAGTTCTCTAAAAGCTTTTGTTCTAAGTCTAACTCACGTTTGTTTACTTGAAAGGTTTTTACTGTTTTTATTAAAAACTTACATTTTGATATTAAATGTGAATTTGAATTTCAAGGGAAAAAAGAAAAATAAAAAAAGTTTAGGAAGTGAACAACATATAAATGTATGATGTGTTTTATATATGTTGTTGAAAGTAAAGTTAAAATTTTTGCAATACCAGGAAAGGGAATTTCAATCTTAAGCATGTTTTTCTGACATACCGTTGACAGTGATAACGGGGTATCATTGCCTATAGCATATAGCATATACCATATTAGACGGATTTTACCCGATAAAAAATAAATAACAAATGGTAATTTAGAAAAATAAAAATTCCGACTGCATTTCTGTGTGATTAGAAAATAAAAAATCCCTATAATAAGAGAGTCGTAGCAGTCCGGACCCCAGATTACTTAAAACTACGGTTGACGTTTTAGGATAGGCCCCGACTGTTACAACTTTTTGCTATAGAGTTTTTACGTTTCTAAATTACAGAGACATACAGTCAAGTTTTTGCCTCTTTTTTACAATGGTAATGATCTTCATTCTATGCTTTGAACTCCTGGTTTCGTGTTATATCAGATTTTTCCATAGCAGATATATATTTATTTTTCTGTAGTAAAAATAATTTTTCCCGAGATATGAAATTGACTCCGTAATTAATTTCATCAATATCGTAACAGCTAAGTTATGACCTTTTTGTGTTAATGCAACACGCATAAATACACATAATATTATGGTACGCCATAGACAATGATTATGATAATATATATTTTTGTATTTTATTGGTGAGATAATTATTATCTTTTTCTAACTTTTAAACAGAATATTTAATGTTAACTCTCATAATTAGAGTTCACAAAATGTACAGGGGAATGCAATACGAAATTAGTCGTTCGGAATTAGCCAAGTTTTAGAGTTCCACACAGTAAACTCTTTCAAAACAAGCAAGAGATTGATGGGTCCACCAAAATAAACATTCGTTGGAAGACACCGAAATACTTTTGTAAGTCCAAATGAAGAACTTGATTTATAATCGTCGACCCTCCTCAATGTTGCGTCGAGTGCTATCTATATACAGAGAGCCAGTAAACATTTCGCTATTGACGAGTTGGTTGTGTAAATTGAATCCCTTGTTTTGAATAGGGATGTATTTGGCTATGTTCAATAGTGACAAATTTAAATAAGCTTAACGTCTTTCAATGTATTTCTAGTATTGCTAACGTAGTATTTTATCTAAATATTATTGTCATCAACACGAAAATTATAAGCGGGTAAATTTTGTGAATTGCGGCGTGTGTAAAACAAGTTTATTATTATTTGTTTGAATGATATTCACTTTTTTTGATAGCTGACATCTGGAGTTTGTTTAAAAATCTCATTCATGTAGATATATCTAGTTTTTGGGTCTTTTCTCTCCAAGAGAGAGAAAAGGCTGAAAATCTAGACTACACTCCGCCTAGATTCATCAAATTTAGAAAAAAAAAACTTTTTTGTCTTAACCTCACGTGTTAACTCTTTTTTCATAATACTCGTATTATAATTTCTATCTACGTAAATCTTAAACGATACGTAGTTATCGACATTAAATAAAGTCTTTTATAAATAACAATAATTTAAGTATGATCCTTTTAAGCGATATCATTGCCATTTATGTGATATATATTTTGACTATCACTATAATATCCTTATTATTTGCCTACTTATTACGCGTCTAAAGACCCGGTCCCTTATAAGGTTTGCTGTAGGTCCAACAGGTATATGTGAATTTAATATAATTGAATACTAATGTGAGTGGAAATTATTATTATTTATAATTTTTAAATATTTAACATTGTAGAATAAAAAATTATGGCTCGACTTTCAATCATTATCAAATTTGCTAAGAAATTATAATATGTGTAAATATGATAATAGATAGTATGATATTTGTAAAAATCAATACACTGTTGAATTATAAAACAGCTCAAAAAAAGACTATTGTAAACATTGTTTACTAAATAAAAGATTTTTTTCTTTTTTCTATATATTTCTTTTCATTTAAAATGGTTCCTTCTCTACGCAGTTATTCTTTTTGCATAGGTAATTCTGAAGGCACACATCATAATATAAATTGTTTAATTAGTAATAGAATGAATACTAATTGATAAATATATAAAAACCATCTGGAATGATTTTGTACGGATAATACAATAATACCTCTCTGTTAGTGGAAGGTACTTAATACGTGCCCCTAACTAAAACAGCAACTAAGTATTATATTGAAAAATTATATAAAATGTGAATAGATAATTCCAGCACTGCAAATTGATGATCAATTTACTATGAGAATATAATTTTACGGGAGGTGCATTGAGAAAGTAAAATGTCATAATGTTCTAAAAGTGTGTAGAGATAGAGATTGCTTATTATGAGAACTGATCAGGAAACCGTCTTCTTTCTCTTCCTTGTTCCATGCTGTTTGCGGGGTGAGATGGAAACCATTGATTAATTTGTTATCGTCTACTGAGAGAGATAAACGCCAAGCTTACAGGTACATAAAGACTGGATCGCAATCGATTATAAAAATCCCTCTTTCTATTTTCACTTGAATTGCTTGCCATTACATTTTGTGGATGAATGTGAGACGGTTATTCTTTTCGTATAGAGATATTAAAATCAACAAATAATTATAATATTATTACTAATGACTAAATTAGAGACTATATCGCGCCACCACAATTTTGAGCTTCTAGGCTTAACTCCTCTCTTTTAAAGTATTTTTTAATAATAATACTCTATTATAGTATTAATGCATATAGAAAAAGAGAAATGACAAATATTCAATGCAGTACATTCCCATAGTCGATTCCTACGACATCAACGGAAGAAAGGAATTACTGAAATCAGTATTCTACATCTGTCACTGCACAGACTATCCACACAAACATCAATAAAAGTTTGAATCAAGGTCCTAATTGAGTTCTAAGTGCGACACTCGGACCGATCAGTTTCATTAGTATCATTCACTAATTTATCGATCTGTATTCAGCTCACGGTATAATTATTCTGTGAATGCTTGCCTAATGAAAAGATTTTAACTTCTAAAGGAAAGTTTGCGGCGTGCTCTGAAGTCTCTACGTTTTTCTTTTTATACTGAATTGTGAATTCATAAAGCGAGTAACTTGCGAATTGGGAACTGTGCCTACGTAATTCGCTAAAAAGAAAATGAGTTTGACGCAAATGAATTCTGGTATGGTTTGTAAAAGACCACTTATAACAACGCTTGTTACATAATTATTTTGTGTATTCCTTATCAGTGAACTCGTAGACAATTATCTTTGTATTTCCTTAATATTTCTTTTGTAGTATCAATTTTAAAGGTTATTTTAATTTACAAACAAAGTTGGAAATGTGATCGACGAAAATCTTGTTATCGATTTTCATTATTTTATTCGTCAGCTCAAGCAATTTTTATTTGTGGTCGAAAAAAATACTATTTATCACGTTTAGCATACTCATAAGATTGATCGGAATTGATTAAATCGAAGGGTCCGTGCCTTATCACCCATCTCATTTTTGTAAAGGTTGTATTCGTATTGCGTTACCTGCTGAAAATCTGTTTATATTGACGCTTTGTTGTCGGATCTGCTACAAAACCCGAGTAGTGTCATGTAAATCAAATGTGCACCCCAAAAAACGATTTACCTCAGGGCAAATGTCGATTTATTTCTTCGACATGTAGACCACTACTGCAAGTATACATTATATGGAAATGTAGCCTCACTTAACACTTTAAACATCTTTCTTAAAAGGTATAATAATTGTGAATCTTTGCTAAATTAGCGAATTACAATATTCACGAAGATACAAAAAATTTGAAATTTAGTTACTTGTGGCACCTGTAGATGATTACTTTACTGTCATCGTCTGTGCGAGTACGTATCATCAAAATGAAATCTACGTATTAAGGAATGAAATTGTAGTACGGCAATAAAACCTTAATATATACTGTTTAATTAATATTTGATATTTTTTTGCCTTAGTTTGGCATATATACAATCTTTATGTGGTCGTCAATATCCTGTCATCAATTATATATCCAATGTACGATGTATTAAATAAATAATGTAGAATACCTATATATCTGAAATTGACAATTAATTTATAGGGAATAAGTTTGAATAAAAGTATAATAAAGTCGTTTTGACAAGTCCTTAATAATGTAGTGTTAGAGAATTCTCCATTGCCCGGCCCCTCTACTCAGTGACGTCACAACCGGTGGCGCAATCGCAAGCCCCGCCAGACAACAGCTCGCCTCATTAACCATTCCGTGTTCTAATTGATTTCAGTTCGGTAAATCGTATATAGGTTGTTTCGGTTGTTATTTTCTTAAAAATTACCCTTACTTTTAAATTGTTAAGATCAGAAGCGGGATAGGATCTGCGTGATTCTATCTGGTTTTTGGTGTTGGTTGAATTTTATTGCAGAAATGGTGGATAGTGAAAGACGTGAGACTACTCGTAGCAGGAGTCGCAAGCCACGTCACGTTTCGCGCCGTAACCGCACCCCGTTCCTCGACAGTCGGCTGCGGCGCGAGATGGACGCGATGCTCGCCCGCCTCAGAGTATTGGAGGCTCGGACTTTGACCCCAGTTTACATAATATCGAGACTTGGTGTGAGGAGGTAGATCGCGCAAAGCAATTAAACAATTGGAGCGATCATGAGTGTCTATCTCGTATAGGTAACTATTTAAGGGGCGATGCATGTACGTGGTTGAACGAGTGGGTGACGAGCGAACGCACTTGGACCAACTTTAAAAAGGAGTTTAAGCCTTTGTGTCCCAGACTCCGGATATCGCTAACATTTTGTTCGAAGTAATGAGTACAAACTCGGACAATTACCCTACTTATGCCGATTATGCTCGTCGCTCACTGCTGCGATTGCGTATAGTGCGGGGTCTTTCTGATTAATTGATTTCAGCGATAGTAATACGTGATGTAACAGACCCCCAAATACGGGCGTCGGCTACAAACGCTAAGCTTTTGCCCAATGACTTGGTCGAGTTTTTCTCTGTTTACGTAAAACCGAACGCAAATAAAAGTGTACTGCGTACTAATGCTCACCTAACTCATTATTCGAAGAGTAAGTCGATTTCTAATTTTACTCCGAGAAAAGGTAAGTTTGAGGACGGCAAGTGTTTTACGTGTGGGTTATCGGGGCATAGGCAAGCTAATTGTACTAAGAGAGTAGCGAATGAAACTACCGCCAATACTAGTGCCAGTTCAAATTCCAAACCTGTCTTTGTGCCGACTAAGTCTGAACCTTGTTCTTTTTTCAAAAAGATTGGTCACAAAGTTGACACATGTTTTGCTAAACAAAAATCTCTGATCTGATCTGAGGTCCATAATAAAAATAACGTGAATTTTTGTCGCGAAAATGAATCTACCCTCAGTAATGATGGAGTTGTAGCCGTTATACAGGGGGTACCTGTTGATGTTTTAATCGATAGTGGCTCGACCATATCGCTTATTTCGTCTAATCTACTTAGGCATTTCAATTGGTGTACGTAAACCTGCTTTCCGCGTACTTAAGGGCTTGGGTAGTCAGGAACTTGAAAGCATACGTGACGCTATCAATTGAATTGTGGGCTTTTCGATTAATTTAAAAAGGTGTGCTTTTCTGTGTACGAAAATTGAATACCTTGGCAGAAGCATTAGCGAAGGTCAGGTTAGACCGAGCCATGCTAAAGTAAAGGCCCTAACTGATGCACCGTTTGATACCCCTCATATGGACGTTTTGGGTCCATTGCCGGAATCGAATGGCTACCGCCATGTTCTTATAGTTGTTGACGCAAACGGCCGCAGAACATATGATTCAGAGGCGCGGCGGCGTGCGGCACTGGCGCTTCGTGCTGGCGCAACAACGTGGCCGCGCAGCGCGACCAGCTGCTGCACGCGCTGGCCTGCGCCGGCGGCATTGTGGCCATAGTTTTAGCCCCGACATTGTGGCTATTGTTTAGCCCCGACATTGTGGCTATTGTGTCGCCGCAACATTGTGGCTATTGTTTAGCCCCGACATTGTGGCTATTGTGTCGCCGCGACATTGTGGCTATTGTTTAGCCTCGACATTGTGGCTATTGTTTCGCCCCGACATTGTGGCCATAGTTTTAGCCCCGACATTGTGGCTATTGTTTAACCCCGACATTGTGGCTATTGTATAGCCCCGACATTGTGGCTATTGTTTCGCCCCGACATTGTGGCCATAGTTTAGCCCCGACATTGTGGCTATTGTTTAGCCCCGACATTGTGGCTATTGTTTCGCCCCGACATTGTGGCCATAGTTTAGCCCCGACATTGTGGCTATTGTTTAGCACCGACATTGTGGCTATTGTTTCGCTCCGACATTGTGGCCATAGTTTAGCCCCGACATTGTGGCTATTGTTTCGCCCCGACATTGTGGCTATTGTTTCGCCCCGACATTGTGGCTATTGTTTTGCCCCGACATTGTGGCTATTGTTTTGCCCCGACATTGTAGCTATTGTTTCGCCCCGACATCGTGGCTATTGTTTTGCCCCGACATTGTGGCGAACCCCGCGCGCGCGCCTCGATAATGCGGCTTGTTCTACGCTCCGATACGCTTGCGATCTGGTTAGAGTGGATGGGCTACAAAGTAACAAAAAAAAAATAAACAATGGAACATGAAGACCAGGCTGCGGTGAACAGAGATGCCCAGACCGGAGAGAACCTGGGTGACGAGGACGTTCAGCTGTCAGGAGAGGCCGTGTTAGAGAATTCTCCATTGCCCGGCCCCTCTATTCAGTGACGTCACAACCGGTGGCGCAATCGCAAGCCCCGCCAGACAACAGCTCGCCTCGACCGCCACTCTTTGCTACGGGTTCGTGCGCAACGGACGTGCGATTGGTGTCCTATAGATAATTAACCATTCCGTGTTCTAATTGATTTCAGTTCGGTAAATCGTATATAGGTTGTTTCGGTTGTTATTTTCTTAAAAATTACCCTTACTTTTAAATTGTTAAGAGTAGAGTAACAGAAAATATTTATATATAATTGTAAATTTTTTTGTTTAGCATTGTTAACGTACATGAAGAAATAAGTACAATATTTAACATAATAGGTAACGATCCTATTTTCTCAAAAAGATTAAATAAAGTTAGATTGTTAAAATGCCTAATAAAATAATTATCTGTTTAGGTACTTATATATAAAAAAAAACAATGTATGACCTATATTTTTGAAGGACATGCTAATAATAAGATACAACATTAACCTAAATTTATATAACAATAAGGAATCTAGGCGAGCGCAACTTAATTCGCCTTCATTAGAACTTTCAACATTAAGTTTTATCCAGTCCGACAATTAGGCTGGCCTTTCCAAAATTGTCTTGTTATTACTGTCATGAAGCCAAACGGAACGACAGCCTTCGTTAGGCACCAGCAATTACCATTTAGTATTTGAATATCATATTTGAATGGGAATCAAATGTTGAGTTGATGCCAACATGTCACTATACAATTATTATTACCTATACAAAAATATACTAATATTATTTGTGGTGCACTAGTAGTGTCGTGTCTATAAATGTTTGTTTTAAATGAGTCTGAGGGAGCACTGATAATGTCTTTCCTTTGTAAATTGTATAAAAATTTCATCAGCATCACCCTGTCAATAAGGTAACATTATCTTTTTATTAATATTTTTTTGAAATAACGCCGTTGTTATGTAATTAACAGACAGTTTGGAAAACAATACTAAGGCGTCATTTTTAAAGTATACTATTATTTTTAAGTATTTTTAGGTATACTACTGATTTTAGGTATAGGTATACTACTGATTTTAGGTATAGGTACTACGTACTGTATGTGCTGCAGTTCACGTATATGAAAATTCCAATAACCACATCTATTTAAAGAGACTGGTTATTACTGACCTACAAGTAAAAATTCCAATAACCACATCTATTTAAAGAGACTGGTTATTACTGACCTACAAGTAAAAAAAGTAGTAACAAGTACGAAAAACGATATTTACGTATAGTTATCATTTGAGATATAATGGTAGTAAAACAGCCAGTAAAGGGATTAATAAAATACTAATTGCGCTCCTGAAATCAGTTTTATTTTTGCACCTCACTTTTGAATATCAGAGAAGTTACGCCCTTGATTAACAAGTCTACGGCGAGAGACTTTTTATAAGAAAGAACCAGCTATTTTTAATTTATTTTTCTTATCTCTACCACTGATTAGGGTATTTCTCTCATAACGATTTAAACTATTATTTATTTGAATACTTATTTACTTTCCAATTTAATTTATAACATTGAGTTGAAAATGTAACAATCCACCATTTAGTTCCCAGGTCACCCATATGATAAATTTACGCAGAAAATGGTAAACTTCTTATGTCGATTGTTACGAATCTCATTGGAGAGGTGTATTACCGGTTAAATGATTAAATCGAGTAACGACATGTTCTCGAAGAAAAAGGTGTAATAAAAGTTACAAAGGTGTAATAGCAGTCAATGATATTTTACTATACGTGATTATACATTTTAAAAATAATTGATAATATAAAATCTAACATTTTGAAACGAGGGTTAGTTTCAAAATTTAGCATGTGCATACTTATATTTACGATTTTTTTGAGAATGAAACTGATCGTACATAAATTATAGGATGGAAAAAGATAGCGTTGCACTAAACTTGAAACCATAGCAAGTAATGTTTTCATTTTCAGTAATATGCGACTAAATGAAATTACGTCAAATGGTTTTTAAACCATTTTCATTTCAAAGTCGATCGACTTCATTTGAGAAGAGAGCTCATAGTGAAGCTTAAATAAACTCTTTTGCAAAAAAAACGGGCACCTAAGGAAATTTACGTTCTAATGTCGATTTTAGTTAATTAAATGAAATTTATTTCTTTGACGTGTCTGTTTACTTAAAATCGTGTAAATTAATGCGCGTGAAGTGAATTCGAGCAATTTTAAAGAAAAAAAACGATGGATTCTTTAAAATCGATGTACACGCCCAAACAATGAGAAGTGGTCGGCAATAAAGACAACATTTTTTTACTTTTTTTAATTACAGTATGGGGTTCTTCAAAAAGGGAGTAAATAGGTTTTTAAAAAGGTCGGCAAAGCGTTTGTGATGCCCCTAGTGTTGCAAGCGTCCATAGGCGACGGTGACTGCTTACCATCAGGCAGGCCGTAAGCCTTTTTGCTACCGTTGTAGTATAAAAAAAAAAACAAATGTAAAAACCTAATAACGAGTGTGACATCCTCTTGCCAAAATCACAGCTTGAATCCTTCTGGGCCTGCATTCCACGATGTTTTTAATAACGTTTTGAGGAATACGTTCCCACTCTTCTGCAATGGCTCTTTTTAGCTCCCTGATGTTTTGTGGAGCAGGTTGCATTGATCTTACCCGTCTCTTTTAGAACATCCAACACATGCTCAATTGGATTGAGGTCAGGACTTCGAGCTGACCAATCTAAACGACGGATCCCAACTTCTTGCATGTACGCTTCCACGTCGCCAGAACGGTGCAGGCGAGCATTATCGTCCATAAAAATGGAATCTTCCCCAAGTGCAGTCAATGTGGGTTGTGCATATGGAATTAGGACTTCCATTATGTACCGGTGTGCATTTAATGTTCCATTTTCTATGAAAACTAACTCCGTACGCTCCGTCGAATTAATTGCTGCCCAAATTATAGCGGAGCCTCCGCCATAAGGAGTGATTTCTTCGAAACACACTTCCGCATAGCGTTCCCGTGGTCTTCGCAGCACTCGCCGGCGTCGGTCCTCTCGACAGAAAGAGAAAAGCCTCCTCCTGACCGTCCACAAGCTAACTTCTACTTCTCTTACTTCTTCAAGGCTCTTCTTCAAGTCTACACTTGACGCCGTCTCCGATTACGCAACGCCTGACTCACCAAAAAGCGGTCATCTCTTGGTTCTGTGCATCGTTTTCTTCCCGAACCGGGTCTTCTTTTGACCGAACCAGTCTCTTGATACCGTTGCCAAGTCCTCTGGATAGTTGAACGACTCACATTTAGCCGCTAAGAGACGTAAGTTTGCGAACAACCTTCTTCAAGTAGGGCAATAATTTTACCGGCCCTTATCGCTTTATCACTCATATCAAAAAAGTAGTATTTGATGTAAAAAGAAAGATTAAATTGTTTAATTTGCAGAAAATATCCAAAAAGTTGTAAAAAATATCGTAATTAGTTAAAAATCGATTCATCGATTCACGCCATTAGTAAAGCAATTTTAGAATAATCCACAATAATAATTATTTTTCTTTTAATAATTCAAATTTTAAATTTAGAACGTAAAGAATTATGCCAGGATGCTTCAAAAAACATGCCAATACATTTTGTCCTTCTTTATTAGAGTAGAGAAAAAAATCTAATGTTGTGAAATGCTACAGTTTTTACTACTACCTTTATTTAGATTTTACTGCTATAGGGGTTATATTTTCTAACGTTCTATTTTACTAAATACTTAAGTCAGATATTATTTCATTATTAGTAAGAAAATGACTTCATGTTATAAAAATATAAGCTGATGACAATAGAGCTTAGAGCTCTGAACATATTTACATAAAACAAGCCAATTAAAAGAAATGGCGTGCAGTAAGACTCATACGTATCGTAAATAAAGGAACACAAAGCGCGAACACAATATAATAAATATATATACCAACGTAGCAGGAATCGAACGTAACACAACATATTATATATGGGCCTTATTATTTCACCAACAACAATGAATCGAGCGAGAAATCTTGAGGGTGTTCATTTTTCTACGTAAAATTACGATACCCCATGCTGGCATTTAGTTGCCCAAAATTTTCCATTGTGCACCGTCAACAAGCTCAGGGGTCGTTCGTGACGACCGCACAATGGACCCCAGATTGTGTGAAGTTTTCTTATTAGTCCACTCAAATTACTTCATTTCACTTCTTTTCAATGGAACATTTCTTGATTACTTGTGTAATTAACGTTCTTTGTAAGATTTTGCTTTGGAAGATATAAATCAAATTATAATATGTGGTTAGAAGCTAGTAATAGCTATGATACTTCTTGTTAGGATATAGAAAGTACTTAGTTTTAGAAAGTCTATATATCTATCTGAGCGCGATGAGTCCAAAACTAAGAAAAACAGTCTACAGTTACTAACAACTTAATAAAAAATTCAATAACCTGGAGCCAGAGCTGGAGTCACTAAGGCATTAAAACACTTGGGCGGGTAATACATTTTATTGCTATTTGTTGATACCACCTGATTACAGTCAAAGATGTTATATAAATACAAAAAGTAGATATCACACTAGTGGATTGAAACTGAAGCATACGAATTCGGGCAATCGGTGTAATTTCATTTAGTCGCATAATAATAGCCAGATAATTAAGAAGTCGTTCATCGCTCTGATTCTATGTTTGGCAGCGCAACGCTATTTCTGTTCGCCCCATACTTTCTGGATGATCTGCTTTATTTCCTTATTTCCTTATGAAATCTACATGCAAAGCGGGAAGTTTTTAATCGTCGCGCCGGATTCACATGCCTCATTTATAGTAAAACATTAATGGTTACAATCGTATATACTTTCTAGTGAGATAGGCAGTTAATCCACAAGAACCACAGTGTCGTTGTGACATCAGGTAAAAAGTAAAGGTATTCAGTCATTTCACTGCCCATCCAATCTTCTTTTACATATGTATGAAAATAACATTGTCATGACGGCAGAACTAACGAAACGGTGACTTTATTGTTATTTGTGTGAATTTGTTATGTTTTCATATCAAGTTAGTGGGTTCATGTCCCGCATAGAATGACAGATTATTGGTTAGTGGGAGAATATGAATAAAATTATTTTTTTGAAAATATGAAGGTAAACTAAAACAACTTACCGCATTAAAAATTACTCGATACAAAAATAAGTTTACTTCATATGCATCTTGATCTTATATTTGGTTTGATGTTAATAAGTGCCTGTAAAGGTCAAATTAGATAATTGATTTTAATTTTGAATATGAATAATTTACCTAGAGTCCTCTGACTTAGTTGAAAGAGCATGAGAACATTAATCTCAATAAAAAAAAATCTCAATCGTGGATTCGTGCTACACGTTGTACTTAATACGAGTAACCGTATAGCAGAAGGCTACGACACAAATCCTACAATATGAATGAGAGGAATTTATTAAATTAACTTCGTGAAAGGTAGATAAACAAGAAGTTTAGTAGAGCCAAAATAAAATTAAACTATAATTGCAATAACTAATTTATATGGTCAGCTCCAAAATAATGTTCCTAAAACGTAAACTTTATGTATAACTTTATCACATTTTTAATTATATACCGGGCAGTTATACGAGTACCTTAGTTAACTTTCTGCCCGTGGCTTCGGTCCAGTAATATCTGAATTTACAGAGTGAAAGATTTATTTATCAGCAGTTAAAATTATAATATACTTATATTATTCTTCAACCATACTAAATTGCATCGTAACACGGTAGGCTGATTATATTAAATTTTCACACTCATCACAATACCGATTAGTGTAGATATCCTTGGATGAGGCTTATGCCCAGCTGTGGGCGTATCTCGTTGAAATGATGATGAATAATGACAGACAGAATAGGCTTTGTTTTCAGTGAGGGTTTTTCCGTCCTGTAAATTTATAAGTATATAGTATATACTAGTTTTAAGTTTACGCTACATTGAACTTTCTCAAAATCAACTTATAAATTGTAATGTGATGGTATTGTACTTCAAATTCTGCGATTCAAATGTCTTTTAAATCGAATAGTCATGTGGAGGTTACTCTTTTCTATAATATATTTGAGCGGATGCTTTAATTTATAAATAAATAAATCAAAGTCTATCACATCAAAGTGTTACTTCCATCAGTTAAAACTCATTTTCTTTGGTCGATAACTTAACTGTTATCCAGCATGCGAGTAATTTCCGAAAACGCGTTATTTATTCTTCAGATAAATGGCATACAAAAGTCTCCTGTATAATACAGATTCATTCATAGCCATTCATTAACGGCCATTTTCAGTACCCCACATATGTACGGGTTTTATCGACTAATGCAAATTACTACATGCAGGGTGGCACGAGTGACCGAAAATCTTCCGCATCCTGAATGCTCGATTGATGAAAATAAACTTTTATAACTTGAAAACGGTTGAAACAATTATAATGGTTATATTAAAATAATATCTGTCAAGAATAGCTGAATAAGAATATTTGAAAAAGCACGGCTAACTATTCAAATACAAGGAAATTATGAAATGAACTATTTATTTACTATAATTAATAACACTAGTAAACTTTCACGATTTTCCCACTTCTAACCATTGACTGTGAGTTCTCCGTAAAAGGGAGCATCTATCAAAACCATTAAAAATAGTATCTAATACTACGTGTATTGGGTATATTTATATTTATACTAGCTGGCCCAACAGACGTTGTCCTGTCAAATGTCTCAAATGTCAAATGTCTCAAATGTCACGTTGTCTCACGTTGTCTCAAATGTTTTTAAATAAATAATTTAGCTGAAAAACAATATCTATATGACCGTATTGTGAATCTAAACCATCCTCAAGCCCCCTGGAATACACACAAAAAATTTCATCAAAATTGGTCCAGTCGTTTAGGAGGAGTTCAGTCACATACACACGCACACAAGAAATATATATATTAAGATTTTTATTTCTCATACATGAAAGATGAAATAAAAATAAATAAAAGAGTTCCTCTTGTTTCCAATGCGGAGGTCATATTTTTACGAGCCAATTAATATTGAACCACGACAGTTTACTCGATAACGGTATAGTTTCTTCCTGTACCGTCATAAGGGTCCACAGGAGCGCGTTGTGTGAAATATGGCTTAATAAATAACAGTATTATCAGACAAACTCAATTCTGTAGTGCCCAGTTTTCGGTTAGTTCATTAAAGGACGTAAAAGCGCTGCTGTAATGCAGCGGATTACTATTTACCACTGACTATTATTTAGTAAGGCTTTGAGAGATTACTTTGCATTTATATATTAAGGTATAATATGGTAAAATTACCTATCTATGACACTTAGCTCTGTGGCTTGCATTGCTATGTTCCGGTTTGAAGTACCCTCCTGCCTTTTTGCATACGGCGTGAGTTTATTGGGTCTACTGTGGTTCTTGTGGGGGTTAAAGATTAGCTACGTTTATAAGTGAAACGCTATTAAAACTCTTATATTGGTTATGTGCAGTCTTTTGAGATATTATGAACAAATAATTCATCATCAATTATCATTTCAGCCAATAGACGCCAACTGCTTGAACTAGCGAACTGTCAAGGATTTCCAAACTGATGGATCCGGTGCTGTTAGCGTTCAGGCAGGTATGGAAGTGCGACGAAACGTGAAAGTCATGATCATTCTGTTCTTCGATATTAATGGTGTAGTGTATCATGAATTTCTAGAACTAGGTTAAACAGTCAATAAGGAGTACTACCTACAAGCTTAACACAGTTTTTGTGAATCAATCCGAATCAGCGCCCGGATCTGTGAAAAAGTAATTCATTGCTTTTGTATCCAGATAATGCACTAACTCGTACTTTATTCTTTGTTCCAAAAATACGATGTAACGATGACCATTTCCGTATTTAACAGACCAAACATGGTTTCGTACGGCATTTCCCTATTTCCCAAAGGTAAAAAAAACCTGAAAGAGCCGAAGTTTTATTATCGTAGATGACATTAAAAGCGCAGCGCTGAAAGAACTAAAAGCTGTCTCAAATATCGAGTTTGAGAAGTTATTCGAGGATTAGATAAAGTGCTGGTAGAAGTATATAATTTGAAGGCAACTACATTACAAGTACTACAAGTGTATTTTGAAGGCAACGACATCAATATAGAAGAATAAATAAATATTTTGTTTAAATAAAATTAAAATTCTTGTTACTTTCTGAATACACCTCGTACCTTTTTATTATTATTAATTTCGAAAACTTTTAATGTCTCCTACATAGCGACGGTTTTGGTATGTGTAAAATTAAATGTATTCTTAACATATTGCTGACCGTACTACAATGTTCTAAATATAGATAAGGCCTATAGTATATACCTACCTACTCCAAAATGTCATTCTATGACGTAGTATTGCCACTTTAGGCGTCTTAGGGTTTTGGGTATTATATAACCCTCTTAGGAATAATGTTATGAATGAATGTAACTGTATCAGAGTATGTGGTGTATTAGGGATGTTTATGGATTCAACTACTTAACTTGGGAATAACTTTAGACCGCCATAAATTGTTATGAATGTTGATACCTGTGTTTCTTTGTGAAACAAATTATTATTAATATTGATAGTGTTTGTTTGGGAAGTAACTGTTTTTAAATGTCGTTAATTCAATTACTAATAGTGGATATAAATATTTTACCTAGAGCTTATATTTTAAATAGTTTTACATTACATTATACTGATTAAAAATCCAATAGTGTCATATATCTTTTGGCGTCGACCATCCTTGACCACATCCCTCGCTACTGCGTCCTTCTCAGTTCCTACGTAGATAGGCGGCATCGTTGCCTGACTAGATGGATACTTGCAACAAACAAGCCGGGGCCGAGAGAGAGCTCATCGCATTGAGCGTCAAGCCGCTTAAAAGGAGATCATACTAAGAATTACCCTAAATCTAAGGTTTGGTCCATACCGGTTGAATGTTGGGTGGCCCTAGTTTATCCAGTCGCTAACGGACATTCCGGGAAACATCACTGAACTTGCACAATATGGAATTAAGTGAGCAAATTACAGCTTGTCTCCAGGGGCTACTAGTCTCGAGCGGGTTCGGGAGATAGCCGATCCCGCTCGAAGAAGGCGGTGCTGGGCTCGGTAGCACAGCTGCGGCGCCGCCGCGGGTCGCCGGCGGGCGCGATGAATCGCGCCCGCGGATACGGCGACCCGGGAGGGACCACGCCTCTTCTGTAGTCGGGGGGCGGGCGTCGTCAGTGGCGGAGATCGGGGGAGGTATTGTAGCCCCCCCGAGGAGGGCTCCCCTGTATCGGCAGGGGAGTGGAGGCTGGGGGTTCCCGGAAGTCAGTTGGTGTTCCCGGGGGCTCTCTACATGCCTGAGGAAGGCCATCCCTGAGGTTTTTAGTGGGTAGGCCTCCCCCTTCTGGGGAGAAAGCCCCACATAACCGCCGGCTCGTCACAGCCGGGGAATGCAATTTAATGCATTTTCCTCAGGGGAACAAAAAAAAAAAGGGGCTACTAGTCTCCCCCATAAGATCGCACTACGCGGTTGCGCAAGCCAGATATATATGGAGTCAGCCGACCTCAATTCCTCCTTGTCTTCCAATGTAAACCTTACCTAATACGATCCTATTAAGGAAGCACCAGCGCCGGCTTTCTGTCCAAGCAGTGTACAAAAAAGTCGGGGAGTTCGTGAAAGAGTACGATTGTGGCAGAAAAAAATCACTGGAAAAAATATTCACTTACATGTAAGCTAACATTGGTTTACTTATAAAATAGACAAAGTGACAACAGAATTATTGTTATGTGTAATAAATTGTAGTTCGTTTACTATTTGAATATACTAATTATGTTGTTTTTTGCAAAACAAATTAAGCTTTAACAATCATTAAAACTGTTTATGATATGTTTTCTTAACCTTATCAATTACGAGTAAATATTACTATTCGTCTACATCTTGCAAAACTTTTTATTTACTTTTGCTTAAATCATTATTAGCTGTAAGTCAACTGACTTTTTTATATATAACAGTTGACTCCTCAGCTACAGGAAAGTCAACCAGATTATAAATAATCTACTTTGTTTGCAGACAAATATAGAACGATACAATTTAAGTAATATATACATTGTTTTAGAAAAACGCGACGATAAGACTCAGTTGAAAAAGTGTATGTGAGCATGGTTATGCTTACACATACATATAAAGATTGTATGCCCTATAATTAAGCAAATGTAAAATAAAATGACATTAATTTATGATTAATTATTTATTTTTATAATCACAACACTACTTTAATAAAGTAAATTTTATACTCTCAAAAATGTTTAAATGACAATATTGAAATTAGCATTTACTTACTTTAATTATAATATTCTTATGATAATGCTTTACATATTGTTATATTTACTATAAACTATAAATAACTTAATAATTATATGTTCAAATTAACTTTATTATTTTTGTTGTATACTTTGTTCAGTCGTCAGAACTCTAACAAAATAAACAGATTAAGTGAAAAAAGTTGGCTACAAGTAATTTGAAATATGTTTTTTTTATTAAATCTATATCATTTGTGTCGTGCATAGAATTAAAAGATTATTTATATACTATTTAAAGAAATAAAGTATAATTGCATAATGTATACAAATAAATAAAATTGCAGTGTCTGTTTGTAATATTAAAATAACCGCATTCTACTACATGCATATGAATGTATATACGGTACACACACCAAAATACATATTTTTAAAAAGTCTGTCTGTCTGTCTGTTTGTTCCGTCTAATCTCTGGAACGGCTGGACCGATTTGGACCGGACTTTCACTGACAGATAGCTTATGTAATAAGGAGTAGGAAATAGGAGTTTTTATTAAAATAAAACAAAAAATAAATAAATGATTTTTTTTATTACATTTCACGCGGACGAAGTCGCGGGCACAGCTAGTAATAATTAATAAATAAAAATCTGAGCATTTCGATAAATCAGCAAAACTTAAATTCTATACAAGCATTTAAAATTACTTTCAGTCTGGAGTATGAATCCATCTACCCTATATGTATGAAACTAATATATAAAGAAAGAAAGAAAGAAAGAAAATACGTTTATTCTGACACAACATAATAAAAAGAAACATTACAAATTTGCCAGCGGAATTGTCTCACGGCTGCTGTGCCAAAACAGGTAGCCAATTCAGCATATTTGTCAGGTTTATTAGGCCTGACGCTGATTTTCTATTGGCGCCTTAATCTTTTCTCTTCTCCGACAGCTGAATGTGAGTAATTCAATTTTACCAAAAAATATAAATATAATATTATAATAATAAAATAAAATATATAAATACAAATAATAATAGATACGTTTTAAGTTACGTTAAGTTAATAACTACATAAATATTAAATAATATAATACGAAACATACATACATTATACATTTATATTATATATAATAATTATAATCCACAGCAAAGTCAAAATTCACAGCTTCACAATAAATTCAGATATTTGTGACAGCTAACATGCTATGTTTATATTATTATTATTAAGAGTAAAGATTAAAATGAAATCTTTAAATTAAACTAAATTTTAAATAGTTTCACCCCAAAAACGCATTTTTTTCATTTGACCCTTGAACCGTTTGCTATTAGTGGTTCAACTTTCAATAAAACTGTTAGATTTTCGAATACGTAATAATAAGTTATTACAGCTTCACTGCATTTCTATGTACATATATAGTTAAGTACATAGTTGCAATAAGTTCCGGCTTACTCCATGTATACCAGTACAACAAACGATGTTGTTTTAAGCTGTAGTTGTAAAAGTCTCAAACATGCTAAAGCAATCCGTTTTCTCGTAATCAAACATTGTAAGAATAAGTTATTCATACGTACAAACTTCTATTGATAGCAGTCCAAGCTCACTTCAAATATTTGGAATCTTTGAATAATTGCAAATTCTGTGAAAACACATTGTCCTTTTACAGAATTTGTCATCTCAAGATGTGAAAAATATTATGTAGTTGAACCCATCAATCTTTTTGTCTTCTCTTATGGATTTGTATACAAAAATTAATATTTGTGACACCCAATGAGATCGCCATAAGAACAAATTGATCTTGTCGTTTTATAATATATCAAAACCAATCAAACTATAGTGTAATAGACGTTATAGACGAATAGGAGAATTAATTTTACCAATTTAATTTAATTTCAATATTTAGTATGGCTTAATGTAAAATTATATCTGTAATAGATTAGCCATTACTACATATGCCATTCTTCATCTTTGAATGCAATAACAACAACCTAACGTCACAAGTATTTTTGTATTTCGATTGATTATTTGAATATAACCGTACATTACGTACACAGCTTCTTAGATCAAATTCAATTTATTTCTTCAATTTAAAGCCTTCACAAACCACGCTCTCGCAGATAAGAAGCATAAGGGGAGATAAATATCTTTAATTTCAACCTCAAATATATTTTCCATGACGCTTCCTCATCCAAATCAAGTCCAAGATTTTCGTGAATGCGAAATAATAAAAATAATAAGCTCGAAGCATTCCCGTCATGCTATTTACATAAACAGAACATGTTTGGTTATTGTAATGTTAGTGTATTACCATATTATTTTTTGATTTCTACTTAATATATTACTTACAATCACGTTGATTAATTAATCTAACAATACTGACATTTTTTTATCACATTTTGATATGAAAATTTTAAGCAATTTGATTTGCCTTAATTAACCTTTTTAACAATTACGACACATAAAAAAGTGTTATTCGTTCATACATCAATAATATTATATATTTCTTTTGCATAAGTTTTATGTTTTTCTCTTCAACGCACTAGTCAATCTGATGAAGTCAAAAAACTGCTACCGAAACTATCCATCAAGGCGGCATCCGTGTCGTTTTTAAATTTTAAAATATGCAACGGAAATATTTAAAGTTTACAAGTGCTAGCATATATATTTTTATGTGTGTATATTTTGTATCAAAACTGTTAATTCTCTTTATATTTAACTCAAACCAAATTACTTAATATTTTCATATCAAATTATGAATCAAAGTAAGTGACATCGTTAGTTTAAATATCGTTAATATCAGTTGCATTTTTTTTATGAAACAAAATAATACTTGTTAGAGCTCGCCTTACTTGTAATAGTTGATACGTTTCCTACGATTAAAAACAGAAACAAAATTGAAGGTTATAGCTGATTAAAGATATATGTTTAAAGTACTCTGTTGTAAACTCCACCCCACAGGAGCTCATGGCATTAAGCTAAGGGACAATATCTTACAATTATTTATCAATAGATTATTATATCGTTTATCATATTGCAATATAAACACTTACTTCAACAGTCTATATGGATCTTTTTAAAATAATATCCAACAAAAGCAACAACTTTGGCTGTAATAATATTGCAATAAAAAACGGTGAAAATATCTAAAGTTTGTTGCATACAAGCCAATCAGTTAGCAATCTTTGTCATACAATATAAACACTGGCCATAACATATATAAAAGTGAAACTCCGTTGATTCGAACATGGATTAAGGATTGTTATATCAGACATTATATAAAATATGAAGCTTTCAGAAAATCATTACACAAACAACAATCGTTTTGCACATGATGGGGTCTATGTTAATGAGACCAATACTAAAAAACAGTATAATATTTTAAAAAGTTTAATGAAAGCATAGTAATAATATATTACATTACGGCGGATTTTTTACGTATGTAACCATTTGTACCATTACCATTAAAATAGTATGAGCATTGCCTTAGTAAAATAAGTATATTACACCCGTTCGAGTTTTGTGTCAAAAACAATTGCTATGTAGTGAAAAACCAAACACCACATAGATTAATCCCGGCGGCTTTCTCTTAACGTCTTGTTAAAATCTTATTGATTTATTGACAGTGGAAATGAAATAGAAGTCGATAGATCTGTCAGATTTATAATTTGTCTTTTTAATTTTTGTGATCAATTATCAGTTCTTCAGCTAAATCGTAATTACCCCATTACTGACACTGCATTAGGTCCAAAACTGACACTAATTACACTATGCAACAAAGTAAAAATTTTTTTGTTTCACTGGGTTCACAGTATGTAATTATGTTTTGCCACCTTAAAACTATGTTAAAAATCGAAATAAAATTGTTCTATCACATCACGTTTAATAGTGAAATGGATTTATTAATTTTACTTAAAATCATCAACGTTCTCTTTCTCTACACCTCATTCTACATTAAAAAAAACTTTTTTTCTGACCGATGGGCTTTTCTCTTATAGTCAGTAGTGAGAATCCCTCTGGAGGCTCCAACAGTAGTCTGCAAGCATGGCTGGTTCCCATCTTCCCTGGTAACGCTTCTCGTATTCTGCAATTTCTTGATGAAATCTTTCACCGTGTTCATCACTTACTGAACCCATGTTATCAAGAAAGAAACTTAAATGAGAGTGTAAAAAAATGAATTTTCAACGACATATTGCATCCTATAGTTTCTGATACGCATCTAACATCCGATTAATTTTTTCGTGGAAATCCGGTGATTTGTGATTGCCAAGAAAATTTTTTGTGACATCGACAAAAGCCAACCATGCATTTTTTTCAATAGGTCTGAGACTGGATAAAAAAAGCAAGATCATTGACCAATTTTATTTTTACCATGTTAGGACCGATGAAAATACCTTCTTTAATTTTTGCCTCACTTAGCATAGGAAATTTTGTTTTAAGAAATAAAAATCCAGGTCCGTCTTTGGGGAGTGCTTTTACAAGTTCTTCATCAAACCAAGTTTGATGTGTATCGGCGGTAAAATGATTTTCTCAAATGGTACTAATGGTTCGTTTATTACACACGCTACAGGCACATATGGAAGTTTGTTACCGTTGTGGAGTAAAATAGCCTTCAGACTTTGTTTGGATCCGTCAATAAACAATCTCCACTCTTTCGATATATGCTTGTGTCCTAATGCTGACATTAATCCAATAATAAAATGGCGGGAAAGCAACAGTGTGCATTCACAGATTAAGTTTATTAAAATTTTTTGTTTTGTTTCCTCGCTGTTTTAAAAAACGTCGTACGATATACGTGCGTATTGGTTATGATAGGCGAGGCGAAATTTCAGCCGAACCATCATAACGTACTAATATCGTAATGTATTATTACGTTACGAATATTACCGTTATTTTTCTTCTGGGACGTGATATCTAAATGTAACTTTGTTTTCTGTTGTTTACTAAGCATACCTAATACAAATTATCACCCGAGATACCAGTGATTTTTTTGATGTTGCATAGTGTTATTAATGTGCTTTTTTAAATGTTACGAATTTCTTTATTACATTGTTAGAAATTGATATAATATCACCTGTTTATTTTTAAGTCTAAAATGCAAATTTGAAGTAAATGCAAATTTAAAATTTCATCTTCCAAGCTGTCAATGTATGGCATTAAAAAGCCATTGTCGCGAGGATGCAATACTAACTTCATGGCATTTGGACATTTGGTTAATATAAAATACTGTTTATTCAATATTAAAATATACATATTATATGTTTCTGTTATACATGTTTCTTCATTTTCTTTCATTAGACAACGTAGGGATGATTGGTATTTTCACTTTTGTCATAAGGAATATGTGATGCCAAGCCGACCGGAGAAGTCTATTGTGTCTCGCATCGCTAGCATACTCGTATATCGCGATAAAATTTTTGCTGCGTAGTGCCTAGTTATTTCATCGTTTAATTTTTAAAATATGAATTGAATTACAAGAAAAAATACGAAATAGACATATTTATTGTAGGATAGAATGTTTTGCTATTTTTTTTTAATTCTGTCATTACAACCACTTCAAGAAATTAACTCACTATTTATACTTTTCAATAATCACGCACGCACGTTGTATTAAGTGAAATAACACACTATTTCACTTAAAACAACGTGCTGAGGCCCTGTTACCGTTGTATGTTAAAGGTTAAGTAAATTGTTAAGTTTTCACTGCGTCTTTGGAGAACATTGGTCCACCATAGGAATTACACACTTAGGTCTTTTCTTTTCTTCTCCTGTATGTTATCACAGGCACAACATAGGCACAATCACAATTCGAACAAATAATGAAGTAAAAGCACGGGTCGCGTGTAGGTCGGTCTGTTACCGTCGTGGCAGTCTAGCCACCAGTCACGTTGTTACAACTACTAGAAGGGAGTTTTTGGCGTAAACACGAAAAACTGCCAAATAATCTATCGGTAGTTGTGTTTTTGAATTCCTGAATAAAAAAAAATAAATAATAAAACTTGTTGGTTGACTTTGGTAGGTTTGGAAATATGCAACCTATTTAATTCTTTTTCAGTTTCGTACATCAGACAAAAAAAGAAGGGAACCGTAATACGGCAACCGCCTCTCGATCTGTCTGTTTATCTAGTTAAGCGATTAGCAAATATTATTTAAATAAAATGTTATACTCGGTAAGTATTATAAATCCGACTTGCACTTATTATACAGTATATTTTTTGACAAGACACTATTAATGTTTATGATTCATAACGGTATTGCATAAAACTTGTTTTATAATTATTTATAAACTAGAAACACTAAATAATAAGCTTAATAGTTTACAAATATCCTGTTATTTGTTTTGGTACGTCGTAATTGTATTCCTTAGAGTCCACTGCAATCAAATCACTAACAGTGGTAGGGTGCCTATCAATAAATCTCGAGACAAAACTAGGTACTGCGGTGGCAACCGGAGCAATAAAACTGTCTAGGGATTATTCGAGTGTATTAGACCTTAGGGCCGGTCCATTTATCTTGTCAACTGAATGACTGATGAGACAAAGCTCAAGCAACATACAGTCGGGTCAATTTAATAGGCCACATTTGACATTTCATTAAAATTCCTCAACTAACCTTGTAATGGCGGACATAAAATATTCAATATTTTTTTAGTTTGGAAATGCACAAATGACCGTTGTTACAATGTTGCGTTCAGTGAAGTCTAAACGTAAGTGATGTCTCTAAAAAATCGAATGAATGCAATTGTGAAGGCATTATTCACCATGAATTAATAGTCAGTCAGTTAGTTTATTGTATTGTTACGCCGGTGGCTTAGTAAAACTTCAAAAGTGATTTTCTGTGACTTAGAAACGTTTTCAGCAGGCTGAAACGTCGTTTCAGGCCGTTTCAGAAGTAGCTCTTTCACATACTAAAAAATCTAAATTACACCCAAGTTACAGTAGTTTTCAGGCGCCTGAAACATGTTTTCAGTACGTTTCAGGCTACCCTCTATCCAATGCCGCAATAACCTGAAAACCCGTTTTCAGGCGTTTTCAGGACCCCTTATGAGCCATTAAGCCTACTTCAGTAAAAGGACATAAATTTCAATAGGAGTGAAAGAGATAGCAATAGTAGAAAGAGACAGAGATAGTTAGAACATTCGAGAAGTATTAGAATGAGAAAACACATTAGAAAGAGATAGACAAACACAGAATATTCGAGAAAGATAGTACGGGAATATTCGAGTATTGTGTATCGAGAATATTCGAGTATCGAGACAGTTATAATCGAAACGTCTCGAACGCGCGACGTATTGGACTACACATTCGAGTGTGTCCGCGAATGTTCTGGCAAGAGTGGCAAGTATCTTAGGGGACTATATAAGGCTGTGTCCGGCCGCCGGAAGCATTATTGTTTTGCGATACAGTGCGAAAACATCTAAGTGATATTGGAGAACTAAGAAGCGACTTTCAGTGCTTTCAGTGAAGTTAGTGTTAGTATATAATAAAAAGTTCAGTGTTTTGGTAGACCGCCGTTTAATTTACTGACCCCAGCTCGTAACATTTGGTGTCAGAAGTGGGATCAGTATGCCGGTTCTACCAAAGGAAGACACGGAAGGAAGAATCCGGACAAGAAGCCAGCGACAACAGGAAGCCGACCAGAGACGCTTCGGAGCTACTCAGCCGCCAACTGACGAGGACCAGCAGTCAGTTATGGAAGCCACTCCCTCAACGTCGGCTGCCGCACCAGATTGGGCGGCTTTCATGGCGATGATGCAGGAGCAGGCCCGCCGTCAGGAGGAGCAAGCACGCCGTCTGGAAGAGCAGTTGCAGCGTGATAAGGAGGAGCAGGCCCGCCGTCAGGAGGAGCAGCAGCCACGCCGTCTGGAAGAGCAGTTGCAGCGTGATAAGGAGGAGCAGGCCCGCCGTCAGGAGGAGCAGGCACGCCGTCTGGAAGAGCAGTTGCAGCGCGATAAGGAGGAGCAGGCCCGCCGTCAGGAAGAGCAGGCGCGCCGTCAGGAGGAGCAGACTCGCCTTTTGAGGGAACAACTGCAGCTCGGCCAAGATGAACAAATGGTCCTGATCAAAGATCTCCAAGCGACTTTCGGCAATAAGGTCAAAGTGATAGAAGATAAGGTTCTGCAACACGAGAACCGTCTCACCGAAGCTGAATCTGAGATTGCCGATGTCAAGAAGGCTTTGGGTAATCTGAAGGTCGGAGATGGGACAGCCACTATCGTCAGTGCCGCTCCTTCGGTGCGAGGATTCAAAGTGCCACCTTTTGATGGGAGTTCCTCGTGGTCAGCCTATAAAATACAGTTTGAGGCTGTAATGGAGGCAAATGGGTGGACTAAAGCCCAGGCCATGACCGCACTCAAGCTAGGCCTCCGAGATCAAGCCTTGACAGTCCTCGAAGCTCTTGACAAGAAGGTGAGCTACGAGGAACTATTGGAAGCGCTTGAGGCAAGATACGGCGACGCACACCTTGAACATGTGTTTCGGGCCCAGCTAAAAGATCGGGTTCAGCGTGTTGGTGAAAACCTGCAACAATGGGCCCTAGAGGTAGAAAAACTGGTACGTAAAGCGTACCAGTCCGCACCGACGTTAATTGTGGGCAACCTTGTACAGGCTTTTGTCGACGGCATTCGGGACCTCGAAGTGAGAGCTGCTGTGAGACTCGGGCACCACGAAACCCTTAAAGACGCCCTGGCCCATGCTCTAGAAGTGGAAGCTGTGAGGCAAGACCATCGGTCTCACCGTGTCAGGGAGGTAGTTGCAACACCTGTGCGTGACCGCTTCAAGGGATACAGCCCTAGATGCTACACTTGTGGCGAAAAGGGACACCTCCGATCAAGTTGTCCTAAGCGTAGCTCAGGGATTGATGAAGATGGGCCTCAGGAGAACAGGGCAGCTAATAGCGCTGTCCAACAACAGCAGGGAAACGAGTAAACGCCAGGACTGCGGGGCGAGTGCTGGCTGGTGTTCGCAGAGCCCCAAGGATTTCGATCTCACAAGCCCACGATGGGAACAGCCTGATCATCAATGGCGAGGTTAACGGAAGGCCATGTAAGCTGACAATCGATACCGGAGCTTCTCGCACGGTTGTCAGTTCCCAACTTGCGAATCGGTTTCTGAGGGACTTCAGAAACAACAGCCTGGAGCGATTAAATTTAGTAACCGCCACCGGTCAGCACATACCCGTCCGAGGCGAACAGAAGGTGGAGTTGAAGTTGGGTAATCAAGTTTACCTGCACAACGTCATTGTGGCTGATATTGTCGATGACTGCATTCTCGGACTAGACTTTATGAGGAAGAATGGTTGTGAGATCGACGTCAAGCAAGGAATTATGAGTTGTGGACGAGAAGAATTGTTCATGGAAGGAGCCACACCGGGGAAAGTGTATAGCTTAAAGAAAACCGCTCTACCCCCAAAATCAGAAACCATTGTGCCGGTTAGTCTCCCTTACAATTCTGGGAAGATACATCGATGTGTACTCATTGAAAGATTAGATCATGACCAGCCATGGAAGATGGCACGAACTCTGGTAAGAACCACTGGCTTTGCAGCAGTTCGTGTACTGAATCTTGACGATAAAGAACACGTGATCGAAAAGGGAATGTTACTTGGTACGAGTGAGGAGGTAGACTGGTTGCGTCGTTGTCAAGACACGACTCATACAAATGTCAACAAAAATGAAGGAATCAGCGTGTCAAAACTTTTGGAAGACTGTCGAGACGTTTTGTCTAAGGAACAGATAGACAAGGCTAAGAAGATGTTACTCAAGTACGCTGATGTTTTCTCTACTAACGACGAGGACATTGGGAAGACGAGTTTAGTTCAACACAGAATTAACACTGGGAACGAATTGCCTATCCGCCAGCGACCAAGAAGACTACCGATAGCACGGGAAAAGGAAGTGGAGACCATGATTGAAGGAATGGTGAAGGAAGGTGTTATAGAGCCTTCGTCCAGCCCATGGTCTTCACCCGTGGTGCTTGTTAGGAAAAAGGATGGCAGCATGCGTTTTTGTGTTGACTACCGCCGCCTGAACGACATCACAAAGAAGGACAGCTATCCATTACCCAGGATTGATGACACGCTGGATATGCTTACCGGAGTGAAGTGGTTCAGCACGTTAGATTTAAAAAGTGGCTACTGGCAAGTAGAAATTGACCCTAAGGACAAGGAGAAGACTGCATTTTCTACTGGAAAGGGACTATGGCAGTTCAAAGTGATGCCGTTCGGGCTGTGTAATGCACCGGCGACTTTCGAAAGGCTGATGGAGCTGGTACTCAGCGGATTGATTGGAGAAGCCTGCCTGGTCTATTTGGATGACATCATCATCGTGGGCCGTACGTTTGAAGAACACCTTCAGAATCTAGAACGGGTGCTATCAAAAATTCGAAGCGCCAACCTGAAGTTAAGCCCTAAAAAGTGTTCCTTCTTCAAACGACAAGTAAGCTTCCTAGGATACGTGGTTTCGGAAGCGGGTGTCCAGACAGATCCGCAGAAGATCATCGCCGTAAAGGATTGGCCAGTTCCGAGAGACAAGACACAAGTAAGAGCATTTTTGGGTTTGTGTTCCTACTACCGGCGATTTGTGAAGAACTTTGCCGACATTGCCAAGCCTCTTCATAAACTCACGGAAGAAAAGAGAAGTTTTTGCTGGGATGAAAACTGTGACGTCGCATTTCAAGAACTGAAACGACATCTGTGTAACACACCTATTCTGGGGTATCCCGATAATGAAAATGAATTCATAGTGGATACAGACGCAAGTGATACTGGGCTAGGTGGTGTATTGTCGCAACGGAAAGGAGATCGCGAAGTTGTTATAGCATACTTCAGCAAATCTTTGTCCAAACCTGAGAGAAATTACTGTGTCACGAGAAGAGAATTACTGGCAGTGGTGAAAACATTGCAGCATTTCAACAAATATTTGCTTGGTCGAAAATTCCATCTGCGTACTGACCATGCTGCATTGAAGTGGCTATTACAATTCAAGAATCCCGAAGGACAAGTTGCGAGATGGATCGAGTTACTTCAAGAATATGACTTCGTGATTGAACATCGCAGTGGAAGATCTCATGGTAATGCAGATGCTTTGTCAAGAAGACCTTGCTCTGAAGACTGCAAGCACTGCGTAAAACAAGAGGCAAAAGCAGACCTACCTGTGAGAATGCTAAACACGGATCTTAGCAATGAATGGAAAGAAACCTTTCAGCACGCTCAGCAGTATGATGTAGACATCAAACCGATTCTCGAATGGATCAAAGCCGGTACTCCTAAACCTGCCTGGAGTGATATTGCGTCGATGAGTTCCATCACGAAGAGCTATTGGGCTCAATGGGACAGCCTGGTTATCCAAGATGAAGTCTTGTGCCGCAAATGGGAAAACGCTCGAGGAGACCGTTGTCATCTACAAATGGTTGTACCCAAAGCCAAGATACCGGATGTTTTACAGCTGTACCATAACGGATGTTCGGGAGGTCATCTGGGAGTGACGAGAACTCTGTTGAAAATAAGAGAACGATTTTACTGGATAAATTGCCGTGACGATGTTGAAGATTGGTGCCGCAAGTGTACTAGTTGTGCTGCAGTAAAGGGAATCTCCGAAGCTTCAAGCCAAATGGGAAGGACCCTATCGAGTTTTGAAAGAGGATCAACGACGTCACGTACCGGATACAGCGGAATGCACGTAGTCCCTTAAGATTGTTCACGTTGACCGACTGGCGAAATACCACGGAAATAATGATGCTCGGGACGAGCATGTCTTAGGAGGGGGTAGTGTTACGCCGGTGGCTTAGTAAAACTTCAAAAGTGATTTTCTGTGACTTAGAAACGTTTTCAGCAGGCTGAAACGTCGTTTAGGCCGTTTTCAGAGTAGCTCTTTCACATACTAAAAAATCTAAATTACACCCAAGTTACAGTAGTTTTCAGGCGCCTGAAACATGTTTTCAGTACGTTTCAGGCTACCCTCTATCCATGCCGCAATAACCTGAAAACCCGTTTTCAGGCGTTTTCAGGACCCCTTATGAGCCATTAAGCCTACTTCAGTAAAAGGACATAAATTTCAATAGGAGTGAAAGAGATAGCAATAGTAGAAAGAGACAGAGATAGTTAGAACATTCGAGAAGTACTAGAATGAGAAACACCATTAGAAAGAGATAGACAAACACAGAATATTCGAGAAAGATGTACGAGAATATTCGAGTATTGTGTATCGAGAATATTCGAGTATCGAGACAGTTATAATCGAAACGTCTCGAACGCGCGACGTATTGGACTACACATTCGAGTGTGTCCGCGAATGTTCTGGCAAGAGTGGCAAGTATCTTAGGGGACTATATAAGGCTGTGTCCGGCCGCCGGAAGCAGTTTTGTTTTGCGATACAGTGCGAAAACATCTAAGTGATATTGGAGAACTAAGAAGCGACTTTCAGTGCTTTCAGTGAAGTTAGTGTAGTAATTAATAAAAGTTCAGTGTTTTGGTAGACCGCCGTTTAATTTACTGACCCCAGCTCGTAACAGTATTATTTTTTGTATGTAAACAAACATACGACTGTAATCGTATTAGGTATGATTGTATCTTATACTGTATATATTGTATTATCTTAATATATATATTTCTTGTGTGCGTGTGTATGTGACTGAACTCCTTAAACGACTGGACCAATTTTGATGAAATTTTTTGTGTGTATTCCAGGGGGCTTGAGGATGGTTTAGATTCACAATACGGTCATATAGATATTGTTTTTCAGCTAAATTATTTATTTAAAAAACATTTGAGACAACGTGAGACAACGTGACATTTGAGACATTTGACATTTGAGACATTTGACAGGACAACGTCTGTTGGGCCAGCTAGTATTATTGTAATTATTAACATTGTAAAGAGGAGATAAAAAATAGACCTTTAGAGTTTCTTGCCTGTTCTTCTCGAGAAGGCTCTCCTAATTTCCGAACAGGTGTCGAGTCAATTTTTTTATTTTTTTCTTTTTCTCCTTATTCGTACGTACGGACAAGGTTTTTGTTTTCTTTATTTAAGCTTTGTTTTTTTGTTTTGTCTGTTGAAGTCAATAAGTGCCTGTAAAGGTCTATGTTGAATAAAGATTATTATGATTTTGATTTTTTTTTGAGTCAAATTTTTATTAAAATAAAACATGTTATTCTTTTGTTTTATAATAAAAAAACAATAATAACTTCTTTAACAGAGAAATAATTGGTATAAAAATTTTAAGGCAATTAAACTCGTAAATATATTAATACAGTACCTATAAAAAAGAGCGCATTCACATTTAAAAGGCCGCCAACACATCTGTTGTTGCGGGCAGCGAAAATCACTTACCATCAAGTAATCCATTTGCTCGTTTGCCTATTACAGTTATTGTGGAAAAGTATTTTTTTCATAAGATAGGGATCTTATAAAAAAATACTTTTCCATAATAACTGTATTCGATTCACATATGTTTGAAGTAAATATCGATTTTTTCACCATAATCGGAGTGTTTAAGCAGGTCACCTCACTATGAACAAATGTCAAATGTGGCCTATTAAATTGACCCGACTGTAGTTCATTGCAAATATGATAAAAAAAGGGTTTATTTTTCCGTCTCTCTGATTTTTATTTGTCTTCTGCTACAATTGTATTTGCTGCTGAGATGAAATATAGTGCATATTTGTTGCTTAGGCTAATATGATAACAACACTCAAAATCTAGGCAAGTCATGAACTCCTTATGTAGATAAGCTTTGAAACTGGGAATCAATTTTTTATTTTCAAGGTAGTTTTGGTTCTGGGATTTTTTTTCATAGATACTAGGTATATGTTAATTTCATGTATTTTTAGTGAGGTTTATAGAAAGTTAGCTAGTTTGTGCCATTTTTATAGGTTTCCCGAGTTAGCACAACTTCAAAATAATATGCAGTTACATGGCGCAAATTGTATTTTACGGTTATAAATTTCCATTTTAAAACGTAGTATATTTTTTTTAATAATTGTAAAATTTTTAGCGTGACCCACTGATCAAAATTTTGCTTTTTATTTTATAATACACCGCAGAAGAATCAGAAACTATAGGGTAGGTAGTTCTAGTAGGCTTGGAGTCATGTAATATAATTTGCAAAGAAATAAATATTAAGATAGATTATGTAAACAAAATAGTAAAATATAGTTAATTTTTTTAATTCAACAAAAAAATTATGATTACACCTTAATCATAATTAACATGCTAATTATATCATAAATGTATATAGGAAAGAAATCAATACCTAATACTTCGATTTCATCCTGGTTAAATGTAGCTGCCATGAAATAATGATATTTGAACAGAACATTTTTATTTGCTATATGATTTAATATTCAATATGAGAGTGATAAATATTATTAGCATGAAGTTCACACACACTGTTACTACAAAACAGTCCCGTAATTTCATAACACTCTTGGGACACCGAAACACTCGTACTTGATATTTAGTTTCTAACGTTTCTTAAAAGTTGGATTTGTTTAATCTGTCAGAGGGGACGTAATGACGCCATCAGGGTACCAATCTCAAATCTTCCATACAACGATCCTAATTGATTTAGGTACGATTACGTTAAACTTTTGCGAACTTGAGTTTCATGGCTCCCGTGGGATTGTGAAATTGTATTCTCTTTCTCGTATTAAACTCAGCTTTCTGTGTAACATTGTCGTTTAAAGTATCCTTTGATTTTGGCAAAAATACAGTAAGCTACAGTTACAAGACGTTGCACGCCAATAACTTTGTACGTTTGTCAATTGTTTGCCATACGCTGTTTCATATATAAAAAAAAGTCCTGCAAATGGGAACACCAATACGCAGAAAGATCGTAAAATATGTATTTATTCAGACCTTTGTGATTTTAACTGGCGCCTTTATACGCGTCCGTGTAGCATAAATTACATGGCGATGGAACGTTTGCCGTTTAATTCATTTTACGGTTCGTTAGATTTTAACTGACTTAAAAAGAGACTCGTTCTAACATAAGCATCAAACTTAAGCTCGTCAATTACGATACGATTACCTCCGACTTATTTGGTTGGATACATATATTTATGTAGAGAATTTTTGTAGAATATTTAAATGATGTTTGTTAACTTGACGAAAGGAATAAAGAATTAGCTTCACCGATGCGCAACTAAAACCAAACTGGAGATGAATTACAGATGATTTCTATAGAGATTACAGACGACTTCTTTCTTGTACTCATTAAAGTGTTTTGGCAGTTCTCAGCTAGAACTTAAAAAAACTACCACATTATTTGAAGTACACGAGAGAGTCAAAGAATGACAAGGACCACAAATGAATCATTCACGTCTACAAATAAAAAACTGCATTTGATATTTTTCAATTTCTGTTTGAATCTGTGGTTAGAACGATATACATTGGTAGATATGTGATAGAACAATTGAAACCGCGACTAAAGTGCACGGTTTTTTTAATCTATTACCAATATTTTTTTTGTGATTGGAAGTGCTTGCTTAATAATAACCATAAATTTTCGACATATAATATTACAAAGCATTTGTTTTAAATTTACTTTAAATGCTATAGTACTATGTCTTGTATCAGATATACTTAATGTTAATAATATTATTTTCATGTGGATGAAATACAGAATAGCAGAATGGGTTATTTTTAAATACCATTTTAAATTATGAAGGCACCTTGCATCATAATTTATGAGCTTTAAATTCTGGATATATCACTATTATTAAAATAGAATCGCAGGTCAATGACTTCTTCCAACGAGGTTCAGAAGGCAATCTTTTAAAAGCGAAATCAATAGTTTATTCATCAAATACATTTTCACTTAGTTTTGATGCTATGCCATTGGTTCAAAAATCTACGGTGATGTCTTTTACTGAAAAGAACCAAAAAAAGGCCTATATTTTTCTGTATTTATACAAAGTCATCTATTAGAAGCTGCTCTCAGATAAATAGCTTAAATATTATATCTATGAAAACTATAGTTTCATTGTGATATTTATTGTACTCAAAACCCTTTACACAAGGTGTTCCTTTGCTTGATGACTAATGACTGATGCCTAACCAAGATTACTTGAACAAACACAATACTAACTCTTTCCTGATAATATCAAAAACATACAAAAGAAACATAAAATATCTTATTATTTTCTTTGAAGCGAGAAGTAACATGACATAATAGAATAAACAGAACGCGAAATACTACAGCGATTCCAAAATACGTTTCTGCGCAACTCTCAGTTCATCGAGTTACTTCTATTCCCCTACACCATTAACCTGTTCCTTTGTTATAAAGTATGAATAAGATGAACACTCGAATGCAAAGCGCCTGCAAACAATATAGCTATCGAAGAGCCGTTTACCCCGACAATGTCTGTAACTCGTAATTGAATTCAACGAAGAAGATAGAAAAAAGTAAACTGGCTACGTGAGACGAAAACGAGATTCACGCCATCAACACTTGTTTTGTGAGTCAATGAGACAACACCATTCATTGCCGAACTGAGCACTTTTGAACCTACCAAAGTGAGTTTTATTGACCGTACAAAATTATTTGTAGTATTACCACTTATTTATAATACTATCACTTATAATACAATTTCAATGAAGGCATGTTATTATTAATTGGACGATATATTGATAATTAATAAGTAACGAAAAGTATATATGAAGAGGAATTCAAATTATATTTTTCATTTGAATTAATTCATATTGCGTATACTCAGATAGTGAGTAGAAGATGCGACCATGTTATCATAGCAGTTAGCATGTTAGCATAGCTTTGAAGTGCTATGTTCATTTGCCAAGAATGGAATTTATATTTAAGTGGTTAGACAAGCTCAGTCAGTACTTCTGGAGATTATCCGAATTGTCATCACAGCTCATGTACGTGCCCACCGAGGGGCGCGAGCCTACCCTAACATAGTTAGGGTAGCTCTAGTTACGGTATAACATAAGGGAATTGGGTTTTAGTCAACCAGAGCGTCAGATAGATGTAGATATGAAACTCCATAATTGAAAAACACATTGGTACAAGGCAGGTTCGTCCCCGGACCCAAACTTTATCTCTGTATAATATTAGGATGAATGACAATTTTATGGGATATTTTCTTATAAGACCTACTTTAAAGTTCTTAGAGGTCACCGACAAAGACACCGAATGTCCTTTGAATGACGGCGCCCACAGATTTGTAAGACAAAACAAATTGAAATTCAAATGATTAAAGGAATTTCAGAACTTCAGAAACAAACTGGGGTAGCTATTTCTTATTAACTTTATGTTTTCACAGTCCTATTGTAGATACCCTATTCTCTGTAATTATTAATAAGGCACTCTATACAATAACTTACTGAGTTATTTGTTCATAAAGAACTTACAAGATTCAAATTCATCTATGATTGTGTGTAATGTATAAAAACTTAGCTATGTGCAGAGATTAGCAATGAACTATTCCGTAGAAAAGCTTAAACACGTGAATATGGCCAACAAATATTTTTCTAATAAAAAAAATAATTTGATAATATTTTTTTCTTACACTTAATTAAGCTAATTGATAGCTTAGAACACAGTAAACTCTATAAGGCTTGTGTTATGGAATCTAGGGTAACGGAGAGATATACATATATTATACAGATATAAATATTTATTATGAAAATATATTAATATATATTTCCATCAAAAATATTTATATATATTTACTATAGTATACTACCATGACTAGGGTAAAAATGATCGCATTTATCACACAAACATCTGCCCTCACCGGGATTTGAACCCAACCCCTAAAAGATGGCCACTCCTTAAAACCGGTCTATTAACCACTCGACTACGAAAATCTTCATAATAAATAAGATTCTGTGAGATGCTAGTAGGTTGTAAGTACAAATATTAAGCTGTCATTTATTACTAAGAGCATGTATGAGAATTATCTGCAAAATTTGTTACATTTATGGCGATGTTAGACTATTGTATTGAATAAAAAAAAGAAAGACGCCATTACTAAAGAGAATTTGGCTTTAAAACAGAAGTTATCTGTCGTTCTTGTAATCCTCAATAATCATCATCCTCAACAATTTTAATCAAATAAGTGGTTTCTCATAAAGATATGAATGAATGAAAATATTAAAAATATTAAAGTTATTCGTATCTTCATTACCCTTAAGTTCCTCTCAATTATCGGAAGTGACGTTGTCTACTTGTGATAGAGCAACAAGTAGGATGATAGTGATATGAAAAATTCTTATATATTCTACGAATATCGTTACTATTTTCATAGTTTGTTATTGCGTATTTGACTATGATCTACTACTATCTATGATTCAAAATTTTGTTATTTCCAATTAAAATTGAGCTGTGGTAAATCAATCCAAGCGTATGGCACTGTATAAATATGCATCAAAGCAATATTCAAAAATGGCAATGTCCAAGACATCCTATGAAATGTAGTTCAACGAATTTCCCTCTGGATTTACTCAAAGCCGGAGTTACTAGCTCAGTAATTACTGTTAAAGAAAAGCTCAAACTGTGTACTAGGAATATTATTTTAATAATGTTCCTAGTCTTTTTAGAAGCTTGCAAAAGGATTTCAGCGAGAAAATTAATTTTAGCCCTCATCTTTGCTAGCGACGATAAATCTGAAGTCAGATAAGGCGAATTTAGGATACTGCTCAAAACTTCTTGGTAACGATCAAAACGAGGCTTGTAATTTGGAATGATATTTTGAAAGGAGGGATTGTTAAATGAAGAGAATGGCATTATCAACTGCTATTTATAGTGCACATTTAGTTTTAAGGTGTGACTTTTCAAACGATATTTGTCTCATAACTGTAAAAAAATATAGTGGTTTGAAAAAAGTTATAATACAAAAGGGTTTGACTGCCATGAATTGCCAGAATAAAGGTTATCCAATGATTGAAAAATAAACCCAACACTTTATAATTGGTTGTTGTAATACTACTACTTAAAATACCTGCATGTAGTTTTGAAATGCATTATATGTTTTATAATTATGTTACTGTATTAACTTTTTTTACATACGACAGAGAAGCGATATGATTATAAGTGAAGACAATACTGTACTGTAACTACTTAATAAGCTCCTGAATGAGTTGAATTTATATCCTGTCTCTAAATATTAGAGCAAAAATGATGTGGCTGATGTTTTTATTAAGGCAATAATCTTGGCTACATAGTTATTAAGCATTTTGTAATCTCCGGTGTCTGATCAATTTTGAGTACAAGTTAGACGCACACATAATTAGATGCTCTAGCGATTTTCTTAGTAATCCATTTAGATTATGATTGCCAGACAATCGACGCATGTACAAGGGCAGACTTATGTCTATAAGAATTCTCTTCTAGCCATAAAAAGCATTAGTTCGAATAATTAGATATATCGGGAAGACTATGTATATACCGAAAAATATTATATTTTAAGGGGTGATAATCATGCTTACGATACCTCCAGGGGTTTGATCTAAAGGTGTATGGGTGTTGACGCACCTATTATACTGCGTACATCTGTAGGTTGATTATATATCTTAGTTGTTATTAAATTTGAGTGGAACTCACAGATTATGGAAGTAGCTTGCTGCTTTATTTTGAGATTTGACGTGAAAATTATTTATAATTATTATCTTTATAATGCACAATCTGGATGTTGGGCTATTCCCATGGTGTCTCAACTACCAGGTTAACTTCTTTTCGCAATCACTCTGCGACACGACGACTCTGCAGACGGAGTTCTCACTCGGGTTCAGGGGTTTGGCGCCCTGACATTGCCAAACCTCACTGGGTCTGATGAAGAGAGATTACCAGGTTCTTAATTTATTTACGGCACTCTAGACGATACACTAGTTGGGACCATAATGAATTTTAGCTGATTATTATAATTGAATTCATTTCAAGAAGATACGTCTCTTAATACGGTACTCTACGAGCGGGGTAGCGACCGGGAATATTTCTCCCGCGTCCGCTACGTAGCTTCCTTCTGCGATATGGTTTATTCGCGGGTAGAAGCAAAACCTCCTATAACGCTATACTGGTGGGCATCTTATTGACGTGTAAAAGTACACGAATATTGCTCAGAAATTTTATTCTCAGCCCATTTTCTAGTAGGATTGCCATAGAAATTGTAAATGACGACAATAGAAAATAACTATTAAATGCGCTAAAAAGAACAAAATAAACTTTTATATATAAAAGCTTATCGCGAGATTTACTTACTTATTGAATACTTTTAACGACAAGCTTTGTTCTTTTTAGTGCATTTAATAAAAGCTTGTATAAAAAAAAATACTTTTAATTTATTTTCCGACTAAAAACCAAGCATAGCAAACCCTTTCATTTGATACCCATATTGTAGGAGTGCATTATAAATAATTAGTCCGCCATCTTGGGAAAGTCCGCCATATTGGATTAAGAGTGACGTCACATTATTTATTGAGGTGTTCTTTGCAACCCCTTTCATTTGATACCCATATTATAGGGGTGCATTAAAAATAATTGATCCGCCGTCTTGGTAATACCGCCACGTGGGATTTAGAATGACGTCACACACATAACCATGCATTGTCATCCGACTTACACGTGCATGCAAAATTTTAGCTCAATCGGAGACCGGGAAGTGGGTCAAATTAAGATTCCAAGATTTTCTTAAATAGTTACAAGTGAAGCTAATATAAAAGCTTGTAAAAAATATATAGACTTTCAGAGTTTCTTCTCGGTTCATTCCAAGAAGGAAATTTTGAATATGTGTAGAATCTTATTTTTTTAGGATGTGTATGAAAGGATGTAAAGCTATTCGTATTCTTTTATTTTTAAATATGCCTTAACGTCAATAAATGCTTGTAAACGCGTATGTTGAATAAATATTAGACTGATTTGGAAAATTCTAAATATTTCAGTTATTTTCTAAATTGTAGGTAGGTATTTTCAAAACGTGCGTCTTGCAGTTCAAAACTTAAAACAAGGGTATAAGTAAATATTAGATATTATAATTCTCTCCCGCCTCAACAATATTTTAATAACTTTCTCAAACTACATGACGAGCCAGACACCAGACAGTGATTCCACGGGGGAAATTAATTTCATTTTCTTATCCAAGGCGCGAATAATTCTTTGGTAGGTTCTCATTTTGTGTGCTAAAGTGCTTACATTATAATATATTAAGACGAAAAAATGAGGACGCAGAGCAGGTGTTTATAATGATAGGAAATATATTACACAGGACAAATTGTTTGTTTCGAACATAATCACCCTATGTTTACGCTTTTACTTGAGCAATGATATTATTCCACACTTTCTTTCACCTTCAACCCTATCTTTACAAATCATTAGGTAAGATGTAATAAAACAATATGACCAAGAATAATTATTTATTTGACATAGACATAGACATAACTTTATTTGCAACCTTGACACAAAAAATACACCAGAACATTATTAAAAATACGTATATAGGTAACATTGTGCCCTAGTAGCAAACAGGTCTCGGCTCAGCGTTGTACTTCACATAGCGCGAAGCGCTGATATTCTGCCGAAACCCTTTGAGAGGGTAATGGCCGTTTTCACCAACCTTGTCTTAGCTTAGGCGACTCCTAAGTGACATGCTGTCACTGTTTGTATTAACCAAAAAGAGTGAGACAGCGTGTCTCTTAGGAGTCGCCTAAGCTAAGACAAAGTTGGTGAAAACGGCCATAAGTAAACCAGACAGCAGATACACAGAGAGAAACAGACAAACCTAAGCATACATATTACATTAATAAATAAAGCGCAATACGTGAATGTAGACAGATAATATTAATATATATATACACACATACATGCAATTCGTTTATGGAACGATTTACCTTACCACATTCGGGCGGCTACGACCAACACACATTTAAGAAATTAGTTCGTGAGCACTATCTGAAGACACTTGCTTAAACACTTCATTTTCTAGATAAATTTATTTATATATGTATATATATATATATATGTAGGTATATAGCTGTATATATGTTTGTTTATGTATGTATTTGTATATAATTTAAGTAGTATGTAAGTTTAGAATAGTTTTTTGTCTGCGCCAAACAAATGTTTGTATACCTACTAGCCTTTCGGTTGACTGGTAGAGAATGCCGCATGTTGCATTAAGTCCGCCTATTGTATATTTTATATGTGCAATAAAGTTTAAATAAATAAATAAATAAATACATACATATACACATACATATATATACATATACATATATATACACATACAGATACATATTTCCCAATTAGCCATCAGCATACAAATGGAGAGTCAGCATATCTATCAGGCAAACCAGTTCTTTGTTTTTGTAACACATGTTTTTTTATTTTTTTTTTAAACGTAGATTTACACTTTAGTTGCCGTATGGGAGGTGGGATGTTGTTCCAACATTTGGTTGCCTGATAGCGAAAACTTCCCCTAAACGCCGCAGTCTTATGCTGCTGATATGACAGTAGAAATCTAGTTGGTCTTCTCGAATACCCATATTTTGCAGGTAGGCTGAGTTTAGCATACAAATATTCGGGTTGTTGGTTCATTAAAATATCATGAACCAAGCATCCCATATGTACCAGTCTCCGTAAGTTTAAGTTTAATATACCTGAATCATTGAGATATGGCGATATATGAGACCGAAATGGTGTATTATAACAGAAACGATAGCAAGCATTTTGTACCCGTTGCAAGATACGAGCATATTTTGACAATAATCTCGGCCCATATACTAAGTCACCATAATTCAACTTAGATAAGACTAGTGATTCAACTACTTTTAACCTGACTTCTTCACTTAAGAGGTTGCGGATCTTATAGAGAATCTTTAGACGATAGAAGCAGTTCCAAACCAGTTCAATGAGATGCTTTTCAAAACGCAACCTGTCATCAAAAATAATTCCTAGATTTTTAGCTTTTGTTCATGTAACGTATACATATTAATCTATATGTGAATTTTTGCCTTTTTCTAGAATCTTTTTAATGCAATTGGCTGGCTGAGTACTAGCTACTAATAAATACATATTATCTGTACTAAATATACTACTTAATTACTTTCCTAAATAGTTATATTTATAGTTATATCTAGCAACTTTTAAAAAGTAAAGTCCTATGTTTTTATTTATTAGTAACACTAACGATACAAGTATTATTCATTCCTTTCTCCGCTCTTCAGTCATCCTTATTTAAATATTTTTTACAGAATGATTTATATTAGAATAAAAAAAAGTATTTTCACGTACTTCTATGTCTATATATATGAATATACATATGAATATATACTACAGTAAGCATTATTTATTATAAAGTATTGTACGTTAATTCGGATCACTGTTATGTACTCTACCAACAAGAAAGCGTAAATATATTTTTTTAAATCGTTGTAAAGTATTCAAATAAGGATGACTGGGAATGAGGGAATTATATCGTAGCATTGCTCATTTATTTTTAAAACATTGATAACATTCATATTTTGTAAATTTCCAAAAAAGCGTGCAATAATGGTTATTTTAAGTATGTTACATTAGATTCTCAGATTTCGTATTTCATGAGTAACCATTATAGCATATACATTGTAGGTCCAGAGGCAAGTGAGAAAATATTGCACTAGTGAGTATTTACACATAGAAGAAAAGGCAGTAAGATCCAACAGTTGTTGCTTTAATTACGTTGGTTTAGTTCGTCTCAGCTCACATCGTGATCCATTAATGAACCGAAAGATTAAGCCTTTTAATCCACTAATGGGGCAAGTTTGATCTGACCTGATTTGCGATGTATTGCGGTTCAACAGCAAGATGCTGTGCTCTTAGAAATCAAACGTTTCCGTAATAAAGTAATAAGTGATGCAAATATTTTTATTTAATTTCTAATTAATAATTAATTATGTAATTAAACGTAACTTCTCTTATATTTCTATTAATAAAATAAAAATATAGCAAATAATAAGAAAGAGTTATAATGTTGTAGAAGGGAGTGAGTATCGAAATGGCGAGTGATAGAGGAGAGTGGAAGAGGAAGACATGTTGCGCGACCCCAATAAAATTAGGAACAAGGCAAGAGAGAGAAGAATAAGAAAGACTTATTTAATAATGGATGATACATTATTACATTATAACACGTAGGCCCCATGAGGATTAGTCGAGTTCACTTACACCT
This sequence comes from Scirpophaga incertulas, assembly GCA_036419045.1. NCBI lineage: Eukaryota > Metazoa > Arthropoda > Insecta > Lepidoptera > Crambidae > Scirpophaga > Scirpophaga incertulas. Next base: position 14,679,979 of record CM071638.1, on the reverse strand, counting down.
ATAATTTTCTTTGCAGGTGTATGCCAGTTGCCTAACGATATTTTCCTTCATCATAGGAAAATCAGGTAAATACTGAGATGACAATCGATTCGATAGATTAGAAGTCACGTGCCTTGAAGGAACCACAACAACACCGATATGCTATAAATTCAACAAACAAATACTATAATAGGCACCGTGACACCGCGCTGGCTAGGCGCGGCCGTGTTCGTGGCTCTCCGGTCTGACAGGACCGGCCTACCCACTAAAACCCCCTGAGTTCTCTAGGCCGCGATGCACTTTCGCGATTCTACCGCCATGTGCTCCGGGGCCGGCTCGACCTAGATGTGGTCGAGCCAACGCCAAGGGAGGGACTGTCCGAGAACCCCTGGACAGTCCCCCAGACGGAGAGACATCACCACGACGTGCGCGGTAGCCAGACGCGCACGCAGCCTCGGCCGGCCGGTAGGGTCATCAGGCGAGCACCGCTCTTGCGTGTGCCCGCCTTCTCCTACCTATCCGTCTACGGCGGAGAGGAGCGGCCTCGACGTCCTCGTCCCGTTCCCTCTCCGCTGCCTCCTTTTGCGAGATGACGTTCTCGCAAAAAGAGGCGACAGCCTCCCATTCCGCCTCGCCGCGGAGCATGGCCACGATCACGTTTTGTCTTAACCTGGTAATTCATTATTTTTTGGAATCAGAGTGTTAAATAATAATGTTTTCAATAATAATACATTCGAGTTAACTACAACCACTTTCTCAATTGTTAATTTCAAATTATCAATCAGTAAAAATTCTCAAACTTGATCATTTAGCAAAACCAATCAGTCAATTTAGCAAAAAATCGATGCATTTCTTAACATGTTAACCCTTATCAACCAATCTGTATGTTAAATGTCCACTGACGATATTACTTGGTTATAATACTTGAGAGAATATCAATTAAGACTACCACGAAAGCGGCAAGTGGCAAGAGAATTAACCAATTTCTTCTTAACATAAGCGACATCTAGTTTATAGATCGTTTCTGTTTTCCAAACCAAACAACGAGGTTATTTTTAAGTTGAATAAGAAGACATTGACCAATTCATATTCAAATATAAGACTATTGCTATATGCATAAAAACTGGCAGCTGTAGTAGGAGATGCTACGAATGTTAACGAGTGAGGATGTTTTCCTTTAGCGTACCTACGCTAGTAGTTACGCCAAATATATTAAAAAAATCTTAAAAATATTGAAGATAGTGGATGTGAAAGCAATGGATCATTGAATTATAAGAAGAAAAGGTATTTGGGAATTCCACGTACGCACCCTTCTGGATAGCAGTGGCTCGCGTCTTGTTCGAGATTTGACGGACCCGTCTTTCTTCCAGGTATGAAGACTACAACTACTTTAAAATTACTGGAACGCAATTTCCGGAGTTAAATAATATTAATATGTAATTAATGTGTACCACAATGTCCATTCCGCGGTGATTATTCAACAAGAAAAGGTTTAAGTCTCTCGCCGCGTCACCTGTAGTCTGCTGTACAGAAAGGCTCGTGATCATTGATATATATTCTACCGTTACACAAGAACACTAAAGGAAAAAGTGTGTTCAAATGTTAGAACTATAATCAGCTAGATCGCTAAATCTATGTGACCTCGTCTGACCATAAAAAAAGACAGCTGCTGGATCGCTTTTTGAAGTATAGATTTCGTTCAACAAAAACGTAACCGCCGCTTACTTATGACGTTTTGCCGAGCGCAGTTCACTGCGCTCGGCAATGACGTTAAAGCGCGCTTTGTATCAAAGAGTTTTCACCGCAGAAGCGATACCAAATTTAATAAGCACATTGTACCTCATACACTTATTATGTTTTATAATAGAAGGAATGGCAACATAAAAGAAAACAAAATATTAGGACTTTATTTAATTATGACTACTATATAAATTTGTACTAAACAATAAACAATTACGAACTAAACATTTTATAATCATCCCGTCTATACATTATACGAGTATTAACCTAAAGCCGCCGCGTATGGCTTTACTCTATGATTTTAGCAAGCACGTGCCAGCGCGGCGTCAATAAACACAAAATATTGTTTACGTTGTATAATTATAATATTATTTCCACTTAAACAACTAGATATTTTTTCACATAAATTTTCAATAATTATTTTTGTTCAGGTTTACTATTTAATCACTGTTTTAATTATGTTTATGGTCGGCCTATGAGCGATGCACACTGCACGAATGGCGACGACTCACTGAGCGAGGTGCAGAGTCTACCCTGCACTTCACTGGAACGTAGTGAGTGTTCGGGCGGGCGAATCTAGTACGTAGTACATATATATATCGATGCTCGTGATGTACCATAAAGACACAATATACGTGGCAGAATCGTACTCAGGACCGATTAGAAGACTAATGCCGGGACCACAGGACCACCATTTATATATCATTTACACATTGTAGAAGTTGAAATAAAATTTGACTAAATAATCCATATAAAACAAAACAAACAAACCCACCAAAAGACAAATGTGAGGCACTTAAACTACGAAGAACACATTTAGTAGAATTGTTGACTATGGAACTTTTTACCTTTAACCACAAAACCTCACCTGCATAAATCATTCGTTTGATCGTTAGCTTAAACATTTCGGTCACGAAAAGGACAAGGTTTGGGTTCTGTCATAGGATCAGCGAAGATTGCGGTTTTTGAATGAAGTCACTTTGAACCTAATATCCAGGAGTATAGAGACAAAAATTGAAGTGTATTTTTACCAAGAGTTATTTAGGCACTTTATATCGACTTCATTCTAGTTGTTTTTCGATACGGTCGGCGATGTTTTGCTTAAAACATTTTCATGAGGCCTGACGTTGGTAAATGCTAAACTGATGTAAATTTTCACTTGGGAAAAACAGAAAATCTTTATATATATTTAACATAAGCGTAATATATGAATCTTGTAGTTATATTAATATATAATTATATTTTAACAGCGTGCATTGCTAAATGATATGGTTTGCTTGTTTTCCTACTAATGTTAGAAAATAGGTGTTTGTGAGTGACGTGAAAAAACAAAGTTCAGCGACCTTCTAATTGGGAGATGCTATGCTTGCCGAGTAGTAAAGTATTTATGAATTTCTTAAAACGAAGTGTTCGTATTTATCCGGTGCCGAAGAAGAATGAAGTCATTGTAAAAAATACCTGTGCGAGAAAATGTATGACAGGTTAAAACAAATATTCTACATTGGAGAATAAGCAAATATGGGTAGTAGCCCAGTAAAAGACTGAAGAAAGATCGGTAAATCATTAGTAGACGACGTAGGTCAAGAACTGTAAATAGACTACAAACAAGTATTGACCCATTTGATAACCATGTATACCTACCAAAAAAGCTCGATATTAGAGTTCCATGTGATTTCGCCAACAACCCAAATGAACGGTATGCTACTCTGTAATCATTTATTGAGACATTATTACATCTATAAAACCAAATTGGTTTTGAAGAGATTGACAATTGGTGATGAAAAGTGAATCACGAACGTACACAATGTGAAAAAAGGTCTTGGTCAAATATCGGCCCTGTGTATATGATGAGATTGGATTTATTATGAGCTGATTTATTCATCACCATGCAGAACTATCATAAAATCATTTAGAATGTTTACTGGAAATAAAAAAAGTTCTGATGGGATTAAAGTAAGAATTTTAGAGAAAGTAACCGGATTTGAACAATAGAATGGATTTGGTTTTTCATTACGATAACGGTAAACGCTATGTGCGTTTACCGTTTTAATCTATTTAGAAAAAATTAAAAGAATTTGCCTGGGAGGTGATAATGCATCCGCTCAACCCTTTCCTTTTATTTTAATATGATTAGGAGTCTTTATGTAGTGACAGATAAATGTGATTGAAGAATGAGAAAAAGTGATTGAACAAATTAACAGTAATATACTTAAATTAATTGTAAGTAAACGTTAAAAAAAGTGTTTCGAATATTCCTATAAAATATATATAATAAGAACGCTGCTCCATTTTAGGTTCGAACCCCTTGTTGTCCACGTAAATAACCAGCTTGATAACATCTCACTTTGACGTCAATAAAAATCATAATCATAGATCGTTCAATATTGCTACGAAAATATATTACCTACTAAATGTATATTAGCGTAGGATGTTACTAGTAAAACACGTTCTATATAATATAATAATATCAGCTTAAGCTAAACTATTGATCTTATAAATATAGTAGCAAAATGTAATAGTAGTCAAGTAGTATTTGCATGATTAGTCTCATTTACAATGTTGAATGATGAATAAATTATTAGGACGTTTCTTGTTAAGATATTGCCACTAATAAACTTTGTAACAGACAATCTGTTGAAATATTGCAGTACATTGGTATAAGAAATACGTAAATAATATAATAATAAAATATTTTGTGTTATTGAAGTGGTCACTCGTTTATTAAGACTAATGGTACATAAAAACCTGCGTATAATGGACTGCAATTTGAATATTTTGTATCGAGAGTAAGCAATTGCAAGTGTATCCTCCACTTACCCTAGTTTTATCCTTATTGGGACTGACTTTTCATTCACGGACTTATTTCGCTTCCGGACTTGTGATCGGTATCTAAGGTCAAGCACTTTAACTCCCCTAAACGTGAGCCATATATCGGAAGTGTATATCAGCTACGGATTACGCGCTACCGTATTCGCTTATCATACATCCTCAACAAATATAGAGAAGTAACAGTAAGAGTTGAATCAGCACGAGCGTGCAGTACATCTAGCATGCAGGGCGACATAAACCAGGTCAACTTTCATTCTGTCTTCTTTCCCCCGTCAAATAAATATTTGTAACAATTATGTCAACAAAGCGGATGGAATTTATTTTTAAAGAAAGAATAGCAACTTTTTTGGCTTTTAAATCTAAGGACACGAGCAATACTTCATACAGTCTCTGGAGATAAATACAATATCCAAATCCTTATTTCGCGGAGAGCTTTATGAATAATTCGTTCACACACTCGAGCTTTTTCCTGCATTTATAGAAAGTTACATGCTTTGTAGAAGGAAGATATTTAAATTATGTGAATAAAAATATAGAATAATTAAAAATTGGGAATAAATAACTTTAATCACAGTGTTAACTTATAACAAAAAGTATGAAGTACATTACGATTTTTTTACGATATAATAGGAACATTGTTTTATTTTTCTAGACGACGCTATTTTGTAGTAAAGAATAAACCTATATTTCTCTATTATTTTTATAAACTTTTTTCAACATTTTTTGCTTTGTTATACATACTGGTATGACGATATGGAGCCTTATTACTAGAAAGCTTAAAGGAACGGTCACAAGAAAAATAAAGTGAGCACTTTAGCATATGCAGAGAAACGGAAAGAGATAACGACATTAATAGTTAAATATATAAAAACTTTTAATACAATATACATATATTTATTTTCTTACGATTAATAAACATACATAGCTATAATTATGTGGTGCTATGATTCGAGTGATGCAACTTCCGCAATTTATTTTTGAAACTTTGTTTACGTGTAGTTTACCATATGGAAACAATATACTAATTATTAACATTTTTGTTAATAATAATTCCATCCATCTCCATAGACTCGATATATCACATGTATATATATATATATATATATATATTTATATATTATATATTTATATATATATATATATATATTTATTATATATATATACTGGGACTGCGCTAGAGTATCAGCACATGTCGCGCCCCAAACTAGTGGTCGTCCCATCCTCCATGGCACGAGGGTCATGCCGTCGGGTCTCATACCGTCGTCACGGCTAATGCCGGTTCTAAAACAGCCGGTGCTCCCGCACTGGCTAAGGCCCTACGGATCACGTCGTTAAGGCTGGCATGGCGAGAGGCACGCCCCGCGCTTCTGCTGCAAGATAGGCCGTGATGACCTAGTTGGTCAACATGATCACCACAACGACAGCGATGTGGCATAACGCAGGTCGCTCCCAAGCGAAGAGCAACTGATAAACGGAATGTCGTGTTATCTAAAAAGGTTCCTAAATTGTAAGAAGGTAGAGCAGGCTTGGAGCTATTTCCCGGATTCCCACTTAGCGCTGGCAATGAGGCGAGCGCGTTCTACAGGGCTGGTTGCCGTATGGTATAGGTTGTCCTGTACCAGCCTGCAAAGCGGCTCGTCCCAAAGACGCTGTGAACTGGTGTTTACAGGCAGGTCGACATTTGGACAGGCTGCGCTCCACGCATCTCTTATGCCTCTGTTATAAAAGAATCTCCACGCCTCTGTTATAAAAGGAATATTAACTGGCTGGATTTGTGATTTCATAATGTTGCTCATTAAATCTATTGAACTGTGTATAGAAGACAGATATGCGGGGAGTGAAACGCTGGTTACTTGCCTGATGCCTATACCACCATGTCTTATCGGCAGAGATGCCTGGGTCCACGAGTGATCGTCTAAATTTATATTTAATACTGAAGCTAGAATTTTGTCAATTCTTTCTAAAAGGTTTCGAAATCTCCAAAAATGGCTGCACCTCAGGACATATGTGAATTTTGGTACGAAAAGACAATTTGATATATTATATTATATATACATGTGACCAGAAACTGCTGGACCATATCTAGCGCAGCGAATCAGCATCGCCATATATCTTGGCAATGCTGCTAGCCTTATGGGGACGTTGCCTGACGGCAGCGATTTATTTTCATAGTCAATAAGTTATTTTCTTAATTACTAATTACTTCTGCTACGAACTAGTGGATTGTCCTTTTGTTAATCTCTTTTGTATCATAATGTAATATTCTAGTCGTTGTATATTATTGACTACCTATACATAACAATTAAGAGAGTTGCACATCACTATATTTTTTGTAATTATAATTAATTATAAAAAAGATATATGTACTATAGGGGTCTCTCGCGCCTTACCACTTTTTAGAAATATTCGTGTGCAAGCGGCTCGCACGGGCACGACCACGTGATCCGTAGCTATCCCTGATTGGTTACGTATTTTACTACGTTTTACTACGACCATTCATTATACCAAAAAGAGATTTCAAACAAACGATTTTGAAATCTCTTTTGTAATACCCTTTCCATTGAGATATTTTTTTTTTAATATCGCTCGCTTATCGCTATCTCGCTTGCATGTTTCCACGCGAGCACAATTGTTGAATGAACGGAAGGCGTGGCTTGTGCCTTAGCATCGTGCAGTGTGCAAGCGACTAACGCTCTAGGACTGGTAAGGCGCCAGTGTCCCGATAGTACAACCAAAAAACCAAAAACTTGTAATCGTAATCAACATATTATTATCATTTAAAAAGTTTTAAACTATAAAACTTTTTAAATGATAATAATATGTTCCCTATATATATATATATATAATATATATATATATATATATATAGAGCTAAATTATATTTATTTTTATAGCAAAGTATAGGTTGGTAGTGTTAGAAGCTTGGATCTATTATGTACCATAATTTTTGCTTAAAGAGTTCTATTGAATAAGCGCGCATAACAATGCGTACCGGAATACGCACCTTACTGGCTTTTTCCATTTCACAAGCAGAACGGGGCGTAATGCGGGTGAATATGTCATCCAGATTACAATGGAATATAAGTCGGGGACATTCATTATTCCCGCCGGCTGGACCGTTCCGCCCATGTTTGCACCCGTCACTGACGAACGAACTACACTGCTAGTCATTGAAATGGCATATAGCTTTAACTATTTATTTTAATCAAATTACAACTATTATAACTATAACTTTTTACGTCGAACTAAACTATAACTAATCAAATGGAAATAAAATATGAAAAGTAAAATCTGTTTGATTATTGTTAATGATGTAAAAAGTTATTGCTAGTTGGTTTCCTATTATCATCGATTCCACTTTATTGAGGAACAAAATAACTAGACCTCATAAATGGAATGTCATTATATATTTTATTATACTTATATCCAGTATAGACCACGTCGATACCGAATACTTCTGAATGAAAGAGTATTTGGTGCTCTTCCTTGCAAATAAATCATTGAACTTCGCGAATTCCAAGTTCATTCCTTCCATTATTACTACTGCTTTCTACACTATAAAAGTAATAATATTTTTATTTAATAATTATATGTAATTGTAATATCTTTGTTCAGTTTTACGAAATTCAAAATAAAAATAATGTATAATTTGCCATTTTGCATGGCGCTAAGTGATTCGCGTTGAGTGACGTAAGCGTACAGTAGCAAATGGTCCCACAAATGTAGCAGCTGTGCCATATTCGGACACATACATAAATTTTTTCATCTAACGTGAGATGAGAACAGGAAATAAAATAGAATCTTAATACTATTAGTATTATATATACTAAACAACTACGAAGTTGTTTTCAAATGTATTAAATTTTAACTGAAGCATATTTAAAGATTTGAAAGTGCAACATTGGGTATTGCATATCTTACAGACTTCCTAGTATTTTAATTTTGATTAAAAACAGGTATCTTAGGTATAAAGACATATTTTAATTTCTATATTGTTATTAACTTAATGTAAAAGTAACTTTCATCACTCTAATTCTCTGTGATGTATCACTTTGTGATGTATACAAAGCATTTAGTCGACAAGTATGATAGATGAAAGCAGCTAAATGGGATCGTATTAAAATTAACTACAACACAGTGTTAGCTTGTGGTTAGAGCTAAGATAACGTGAAGTAAATTACTGACGAAACAATGTGCTTAACTCTTTAGTGCCCTGTTAAAGTGGTAAAGAGAAAATTAATGACATGCGTGTAATTTAACGAAATATCCTTAATATTCTCTGGCTTTACTGCTTTTTTATACTGTAGTGAAACCGAGTAAAGTACTTAATAAGTAATTGTACGAGTTTGAAACAATATATTTGGATACCATTATTGTAAGAATTAAACTTTTACTCTCCCCCTAATAGTCTTAATGTTTTGTAAGCAGTGGGGGAATATAATTAGTTATGTAAGATTTAATGAAATCGAAAAAAACACGTTAAACAGTCTGTCTAAACCAATTCAAATACGAAAACCTTTTAATAAAGGTAGTGATGCATAAATGTGACAAAAAGGGAAGTTTCTTCGTGGTTTCTTATGTATGTTCGAAATAAAATACGACTAGTCGTACTTGGGTACAAAATTTTATATAAGTAAAAATTGAGTTACACGTGCTGAATAACTAACAATAATTCATTACTGTTGGATAGAGACAAGTATTTTCTAGGATTTTTTAATGCGACATGGCTTCCTTCAAACATTCCAATAATAAGTTATGTTCCAGACATCCAAAAACACATGGTAAGAATCCATTTTGGTAATAACGTTACAAATATTTGTTGTAGCTAATGAAATACGTCATTCTAGTCTGTAAAACGTAAAATATCGTCCTCGTCGTGTCCTTTTTCAAAACAAAAGTTATTTAAATTTTGACAACAAAATCCGCCGCTATTACGTGTTACATAAGAATTCGACCAATAAAGTCAACCAATAAAGTCTGATAAAAATCACTGTACATATATATTATAACACCTCTGGATTCAAATGGTCGAAATGTGGATTAATTTAGCTCTTTACTAATCTTGCGCGCCAACGTCTAATTTAGAGCTTAATTTGAATCGCGCTACACCACGAGCTTTAGTGTGCTGTTAATTAGTTTAATTGTATCAACTGATATATCTACTGCAGTTAAGTTCATCAAATTTTAGAATACTAACGTTATTTTTGTTTGGTTGTATATTGTCCAATTGTTTAACAGGATTAACAAATTAATGAATACATTTATGATGCTAGAAATAATAAAGTTAGAATTTACAACCATGATGATAAGATCAAAAAAAAAAACATTTATATATTTACCACTTAATTATTTACTCAGTGCAGGACTGACACTGAAAAAATAAATTATTTTATTTTATTTATTTATATTTACTACCCGCTTTATACACGATTTATATTGTTAGTATGCGTACCGAAAACAAATTGTCTTTCTATGTCAGACTTTACAAACTTTCTAAGTTTGTAATGTGTCTTCCGAGGTAACACGTCGCTGTCTCTACCTAAAATCATTTTCGTGTCGTTCCAATTTGTCTGTATTAAAGATATTCAAGTCTTCTACATTATGACGTATAAAAAAATCTTCACAAACCTATTTAAACTAGCTCTAACATAATTCAAGGAAGCAAACGAAGTGCCACAAAAAGTTAAATTGCCCAAGTTTTAATTTACGGAACTCTGTATTCCTTACTCGGATTTCTTGTAAAAAGTGAAATGTCATTTCGTATTAGCAAAGTTCAGTGGTGAATTTTGAATGACTTCAGAAAACGCCACCTATTGGGTGTCATTTTAAGAGGGTTATATTAAGGAAATAGTGATGAAGAAATCGGAAATATTTTAAACCAAATTTTTCATTTTAAAGTCAAAAAATTCTTTATTACTTAACTTGATAGTGGTAATATTTTCAATTTGAGGAATTGAGGATATGTCTGGGTTTAATAATCATATTTATATATACATGATATATAATATTTAAGTCACTTTTAGATACTGAATCATAATGATAATTTTGAAAAAGGATTCAATCACTAAAATTAGCATGAGCGTACAGACAAATAATAAGATAATATAAAAATAAGATAAGACATAAGGTATGGATGGCAAATGGCAAGTAGATAAATCGGCGAACAATCACTGTGAGCTAATTAAGAGCTGGATGGAATCTGCGCATTGCCCGGAATATCTGCTGACCGTAGAATCGTACTATCACATAATTACGAAAATTTGCAAACAATCGCAATGTCATCAGATAAGTCCAGAATAATTTATTATCAACCGATGACGCGGCGAAACATGGCGAAAATTTGTTCCCGTATGGAAGTTATTACAGAAGGTGATCAATCTTACTCATTGATAGCTGCAATTAGCCACCACGTGTTGCTTTTGTTTGAACTAACTCTGTATTTTTATATACAACTAAAATGAAAAGCAAGAAAATAACTTACTAGAGATTAATTTATTCTATAGATTGACAAAGTAGTCGACTGCGTACCTAACGTTATGTGTTTACACTCGCCTATTGTATATGTTGTTTTCGTGAGATTCAAGAAAGAAGTAACAGAAAGTTTATGAAAATTTAATTCAAAAATTTTCACTAAATTCAAATTTACATTTTTTGCATAAATAGAGCATATATTTAAACTAAAAAATAAATAGCAAAAGCAGGATTATATCTTTGGAATTTTATTTATGGTAGTAATTGGCGAAACTTATTATATCTGTTATTTTTACATGTTATATTTCAAGGTCCAAATTAGTGAAGTTCCTTGTTTTTGTTTTATTTCAATTTCATATTTATGATACGCATCTACGCCGAAGGAAAACATCATGAGGCAACCTGCGAAAAGGCGTGTGTGAAGTCAACCAATTTCACTGGGTCAATGCGGAAGACTAAGGTCTTTTTTTTTTTTATGTTCTCCTGAGGAAAATGCATTAAATTGCATACCCCGGCTGTGACAAGCCGGCGGTTATGTGGGGTTCTCCTCCCCAGAAGGGGAGGGCCTACCCACTAAAAACCTCAGGGATGGCCTTCCTCAGGCATGAAGGGAGCCCCCGGGAACTTACAAGCTACTTCCGGGAACCCCCAGCCTTCGCTCCCCCGTTGATACAGCGGAGCCCCCCTCGGGGGTGGCTACACTACCTCCCCGGTCTCCTCCACTGACGACGCCCCCCGGCCACGGAAGGGGCGTGGTCCATCCCGGGTCGCCGTAGCGTTAGCGACTTGCTCGCGCCGCCGGCGACCCGCGGCGGCGCGCCGCAGCTGTGCTACCGAGCCCGGCGCCGCCTTCTTCGAGCACGAAGTGCCTAAGCGGAGTGACACCGACGGATTGTGGCAGCCTGGCGTGCGCAGCTCGAATTACGGATCTGCGCGCGCCAGCGGGCCGTCGTGCCGTACTCCCGCACCTCGAAGCGTGGCTCCACGGGAAGGAGGAGGTCACCTATACCGATTGACTCAGATACTCACCGGGCACGGCTGCTTCGGTGAGTATCTGTGTCGAATAGGACGGGAGGGATCGACACATTGTCACCACTGCGCATCCGACCTTGACTCGGCCCAGCACATGCTGGCGGAGTACCCGCGTGGGCCTCCGAGCGTCGAGTCTTGGTCGCAGAGATCGGGCGAGATCTGTCTCCGCCGGCATTGATTGCGGCAATGCTGGCGGACGAGGGAGGTTGGAGGGCTGTGGCCTCCTTCTGTGAAGCAGTGATGCTCCAGAAGGAGGCCGCCGAGCGGGGTCGGAGATGGCCGATCCCGCTCGAAGAAGGCGGCGCCGGGTTCGGTAGCATACAGCTGCGGCGCCGCCGCGGGTCGCCGGCGGGCGCGAGGAAGTCGCGACTGCTACGGCGACCCGAGATGGACCACGCCCCTTCCGTGGCCGGGGGCGTCGTCGGTGGAGGAGACCGGGGAGGTAGTAGCTTCCCCCGAGGAGGGCTCCCCTCTAGGCAGGGGAGCGGAGGCTGGGATTCCCGGAAGTGGCTTTATGTTCCCGGGGGCTTCCTACACGCCTGAGGAAGGCCATCCCTGAGGTTTTTAGTGGGTAGGCCTCCCCTTCTGGGAGGCCTACCCACTAAAACGCCGGCTCGCCACAGCCGGGGTATGCAATTTAATGCATTTTCCTCAGGGAACAAAAAAAAAAAAAAAAAAGGATGTCGAATGGGGGAGCGTCCCAGAACCGTCGCCGCCTCGTACGAGACTGTACGGTAGCCTCGTACGATCCGCATGGCCATTATCCACTGCAGGCTCCGTAGCAGAGCTCTGCAGCGGGGGGACCTCGCGCAGTCTTGCGACCACACGGGAGCCCCATACATGGCCACGGGTCGCACGACGCCCTCGTACAGGAAGACTAAGGTCTAATCGCCCTAACATAGGTCTGCCCCTCGGTGGGTGTGAATATGACATATGTATCATAATGTTAATGTATTATTCCATTTTTTTTCTTTACCTAAAGCTATTTATTAAAACATAGAACGAAACGACAATATACATTAACTAAGACTTAAAGAAACTTATATATTTTTCGTTTTGAAAATCTTTTGTTTTTTATTGCCTGATGCATGAATTGAATGACTTACAAACTTATATTACAGAAAATTATATTTAAACGTGTAAGTGTTATAAGGGTGAAAAGTTGAAAATACTCTTAAGCTGTCAACGACAGGTTTACATTGTAAACACGAAGAATATGACGGCGCGGTGTGTATCAAACATAAATTTACTTACCATTTATATTAATATGCTGCCGTCAGACTTTCATGGATACTTGAAAGCAAATTCTGCTTGTCAGTAGTGAAGTTCTCCCCAAGAAACGAATATCTAATTTCAGGCTCGAGGAGCAAAGCAGCCATGCTGGGCATGAATATTAAACGTTGGATATCTGCTTCTGCAGACATCGTGAAATTTTACCACTATCTAGAAATGGAAATCTCACGTTTCACTTGAATACTGTCATTAATATGATTTGAAGTTCATATTCAAATTTATCATATTTGTTCTCTATCAGGATATTAAATTTGGAATCATTCAACTAGAATTAACTATGGCTTCCACGTTTTTGTAACAGCACCATTCGTTATATTTTACTGTTGAAATAAGCTTAAGTAAATTCATGCAAGTTTATCAAATACTAATTAAAACAAATAAATAGGTAAATACAATTAGTATTACAGTGTCAATTACACTTTGTTCTGTTTATTAACTTAGTAATGTATACATACATACATACACTCACGCCTTTTTCCCACGGGGGTAGGCAGAGATTACGTCTTTCCACTTGCTACGGTCTTTACATATCTCTTTCGCTTCATCTACTTTCATAACATTCCTCATAAATGCTCGACGATTGCCGGTACTTCTGACCTGGCCTTTTTTGAGGACACTTTCGATTTGTTCGAAATATGTTCGCCATATGTTCGTAGTAATGTATAGACAGATAGTATAACGTATATATACGTAGTCTTAAATGTTCAAAGTGGGGCAAAATATCAATTTATGTAGACGTGAACATAACGTTTATAATATAACGATATAGACGTGAACATTGACGAACACGTAAACAAATAAAATTTTGATGCTGCGTAGTACTTACAATACAGATGACTTCCCTGAAAGTTGACTTATGGTTGACAAAACTTTAATCTTCATGCCTAAGGGGATCGGGCGGTCTCGACCGATGTAGCTTAACTGGCACTCCTCCCTTTTTGGTATGTACACGATTTCTAGGTGTGATTAATTATTTTTTGGGTTGCCGGCGGATGCGATGGAGTCACGCCCGCGGATACGGTGACCCGGGAGGGACCACGCCCCTTCCGTGGCTGGGAAACGTCGGAGGCTGGGGGTTCCCAGAAGTCGCTTGGCGTTCTTGGGGGCTCCCTACATGCCTGAGGAAGGCCATCCCTGAGGTTTTTAGGAGGTAGGCCTCCCCCTTCTGGGGAGGAGAGCCCCACATTACCGCCGGCTCGCCACAGCCGGGGTATGTAATTTAATGCATTTTCCTCAGGGGTACAAAAAATTAAAAAAGGTGTTATTATTTTAATTTACATTAGACCTTAAGCGGCCGCATTATTCGTATTCGCGGTTTTTATTTCTTTCACTTGCAGATTTATAAAATTTTTAATACTCTTTTGATTTAACGAGAAATTTATTTAAATGTACTTATATTTTAGAAAGTTCTTTTTTATAGCAGTAAATTGGCAAACAAGCAGACCGCCCACCTAATTGAAGGTGGTTACTGTTGCCTATTGTATATGTGGTTAATCTCCAAAATGTAAAAATCAAAATCAAAATCAAATATATATTTATTCAACATAGACCTTTACAGGCACTTATTGACGTCACAACAAAACAAAAAAAAGCTAAAGTAATAAAAAAAAAAAACAAAAACCTTGTCCGTACGTACGAATAAGGAAAAAAAAAAAGAAAAAATATATTGACTCGACGCCTGTTCGGAAATTGGGAGAGCCTTCTCGAGAAGAACGGCAAGAAACTCTGAAGGTCTATTTTTTATCTCCTCTTTCAATGTTAATAATTATAATATAATATAAAAATACAATATAGTATAAGATATGTAAATCTTCAAAACCCAAAGAAGTAAAGTCACAGTAGGTACCTAATAATATTACTGCCCATGTTACTCGTATCTTTCACGCCGGAGTACTAATGCGAACACTACTTTTACGGCAAAAATAGGGAAGACGAAAGTACCTAAGCAGACCACTCTCGTATTTTCGTATTCTTCTTCCTTCTTTCCTAAAGGAAAGAAGGAAGAATACGTATAGTTCTTTTTAACTTTTACTTTTTATTATTATGACGTAATTAAACATTGAAGTTATTTTTATAATAAATATATTTTTGTTAATAAAGTAGTTTTTGTTCTGATTAGAGGAGAAGTAACATTTGGAGGTTTAAAAGCTAAATTTTTTTCTCAAAACAGTTCTACGATTTGGATATACGATATCTATTAGAGATATATATTATTTATTTATCTCTGGAATAAGTCAATTTTTAAGTCACAATTAGTATAAACAACGATATTTTATTATCTATTGATGATGATATTTTAAATCCTTAATCCTCCTGTGCCGTTCTAAAAAATTTGTGTGCTTTGGATATACGAGCACGTACTCTAGCCAAACATGAAATCCAAGTGAGGAACGACGTCTTTATTTACTCGCTATATACGACTAAACGTAATTACACCAATTGCCGAAATTTTATCAGCATAGTTTCGATGCGTTAATGCGATATCTACCTCTTGTTTGTATATAACTTCACTATATGAAACTAATCATATCGAGGATATGGTGTAAATTTAAATTTTAGTCCATACGATGGATTAATTCTAAAATCTGAGATGAGGCTTATTTTTCAAATAACTGTTCTCCAAATTCTATGTTAAAAATGTATGCATTAAAATTACTTATCCGATTGTATAATTTACGATACGGAATTACAAAATATGTTCATTTAAGAGAATTAACTTATTCAGTCATGATCGTACTGCTGTAATATAACGAACATAAGTGGCACCCATTATTTATATTGCCACTACAACAATGTAAATAAAAACAAGGCATCCCTTAGGAACTACATAATTAGATACATATGTTTAAATTAAGTTCTACAACTTTTTTATTAATGACACATAACACAACCCAATGGAGTTTAATAAAGAAGCCACATAAAACCCTATTAAATTTCTTTCCACCGAGACTATGAGTAGAGGTAGTGGGTTATTGGAATTAGCAACGAATAAAATTTCGATTTCAGAGTTGCTTTTGTCTATGTAGATATTAATGCGGTCGGTGTTATTGCTGCTCATGCATTCAACACAAACACATCCCCTAATGAACTTTGATTGTGCATGTCCCAGATCATTTCATATTCTGTGAATATCGTATAGCGAATGGAGCAGTCGCCGTAATTCAAATATTTTTGTTGGCAGCTCTAGCGGCCAGATGCGAACTAGAAAGAATAACTTCACTATTGCACGACGAAATATGAATGTCAATATGGTTATAGCTTTGATTTATATTGATGTTTATGGTTTGGCTCTTGTTCGGTTATGAATTCTATGGCAAGTTTATAATTTAAAGTAGTTAATATTTTTATATGAAACAGCACATCGATTAGTTTACGATTGTCATTAAGCATATTAAAACCTCTCCGAGAAAAGAAATATGTAGTGGAGCAGATATTCAGGGGAACTAGGGAAACACTAAATTTCACCAAGGACAAAAATTATTATGGTACTAACATTTATTTAGAAATAGTTATTTTAAAGTCTTTTATTCTATGTACTCACGATGTAGAGAAAAAGGAGAAATGGAAGGAAAGGGAATTTTCGGTACACATTCCCAGTACACATTCCTGGAATATTGCCCGTCTAACCTAACTACCTACCTACGGGGATACGAATACTTCTGTAGTCGGTAGTAGCAATATTGCTTCGAAGGACGGCTGTATATTCATGCCAGGCTCGGAGTTTGAATGCTCGTCAGTACTCGAAATGTTGATCAGAAAAGACACTCGTAGCAACAAGTCGGTAGTGGTTTTTTCAACGTGACACAAAGCAAGGGTAATAGAGAAGAAGAGCTAAGGAGCTATTCAAAATTCTACCTTTTAGCATTACCTTTGTTTCGTTCCTTTCAACAGCTTCTATTATGATAACTAGGCCGTTGCTTCGTGAATTATGTCGTCGAGTTATCTAATACACTACTGACTGTAGTGCTGTTCAATGTATACTACCTGCTGCTGAAGCCTCTATTTTCGGTTGCCTTTGAAAAACCTCACTTTCTACATAATTTTCCTCTCGGAGAGGATGTAACGTAACAATTATCATAAATACAATGTAATATAAGAGACGTGAGCAATTTACAGGGTATATCACGGAATATACTCACAAAATAATGATACTAACTGCAGATAGTCTTAATATTATTAATAATGTGAATTATTAATAATATTGAGAAAAGCTGGAGAAAAGGTAATATATTTCACAATAAACATATTAATTTTTCTCCAGACAATGCTGGCTATCTATATACTGCGTGATATTAATTATGAGTATGGTAGATACGTTGTTTTATTTATAATCTAGTCCTGAGAAAAAATAAAATATCTTGCTAAGTGGTATAGGCAAATGGATACGTTTAATTATTTTGACACAGACAGTATAATATTTAATTATATTTCCAAAAGGTTCAATATAACTGTATAGAAAGTAATCAGGTTAATGGAATAAATGAGTTTTACATGAATTCAAATCAAATTATGAGCAGAACCAACATTGAGGTTTTAATTTTTCAGCAAAGTGAAACCTTTCGTTATAAATAATTGTGTGGTACGATAATCCCAACACGCATTGGAAGTTTAATGGTCCAATCTCCTTATAATTGAGGAAGCGGACCACTGGGACAGTCGAGCGTTTAGCCTGAAAATGGCTTGTAATAAAAAAGTCCGTTTGATAATGTTTAGTCTTTAACTAAGAAAAGGTAAGAAAATAACATTACTGATATACAATGGTCATATGTATTGCGAAATTATAATATTATATATATATATATATATATATATATATATATATATATATATATATATCATAGTAATATTATTAGTCAAATTTTAATAATACATTGAAATTGACAGTTAATTCACATCAGAGATATGCTTATGATTTTATGGTTATAATATTTATATAATTGTAACTGGCTCAGCCGGCTAGGGCGAAAATCTGGGTGTCCACATATTCATAGGGTAGCTGGGTGCTTCTACACCAATACAAAAAGACCTTTAGATAGCGAATAATATAAACAAAAAATTGAAGTTACACAGGCATGCTTTAACATAAAAAATACATGTTCATTCCCCTAATGGCAGTCACAAATTTAATAGGTTACACAAATTTTCTTAAATAATTTATACTTTGAGTGTTCTTAGGGAACTATAATGTAATTTCTAAGTGAGGGAAGTACCATGGAGCCACCCGCCTCACCAGTATCCATATCGAAGCGAGGCCACGAAGGTTGCGTAGCACGAAAATATATTCGTGAAATTAAAATTTAATTATCGTACTAGATATATCGTTCGTAATAGAATTTACATCAAACGTTGTAACGTGATGTAAATTCTTTCTTTAGCAAGGATTGGCAAGGACGGAACGAAACCTTACGAGATTTTATGGGCGATTATAATCTTATATCAGCAAGAACATCCTGGTAACGATATGCTACTGGATGCTTGTTTAAATTATTAACAGTGTCCGTGAACCCTAAAACAAAGAACGATAGGATGGGATGGGGTGATAATAAAATTTTATATTTTTTTAAAGTATTAAAAGGTCAATGTGCAATAAACTACTTAACACGATTACAAACATATTAGATAATGCATCTATTTTCCAAGTTTCTCTGTTTGTTTCAGATTGAAAATACGTGTAGAAGGTGACTTAAGATGTTTTCATTCATATATTTTCGTATTCCAATTCCAAAAATACGAAATCTTTGTCCGAGTTACTTTCAACAGGATTTTATTTCTAGGAGGAAGATGTGATGTTAACATATGTCTATTACATCGCTAAGAATAGTTATGTTACTTGGAGTGTTGACTATGTTCGAACTGATTAATCTTGAACGCCAACATAAATTTCAATATTTTTTTGCTATATATTCACAAACCGACCAAATGGTAAGTCACCTAAAGTAGGTACCACATGCACAACAGGTGTATAGTAGTACCACATGTATATACATAGTTCCTGTGAAATTTTTAGTAAATAACATCAACAAAAAAAATAGTGCACGTTGTCAACACGTGGCATAAAGTGAAAAGTTACAGTACCCAGTAACTTCATACTCTTTTTTATTTTTCACACTGGAACGAAAAAATATAAACCCAGTTATTTATGGCAGAAAGAGGTATGACTGTATGGTATTCAAGCAGACGACCCTGCTACAGAGTCTTACTGCCTTCGTAATAAGACGTCGCTGGAGCTATAGCTCGAGTATCCTAATACTCTTTGAGATGGATTTTGAGATAGTAAGATTTTTAATTTATTTTGCACATGATTAACAATATTTTAATATTAGATAGAGCTCTAAAATAATGGTAGCAAAATATGTGCGCATAAAAGCCACTATTAAAATTTCACTGGTTCAACCATATTAGCGTAATGTTGACTGTATGACCCTTAACTGTATATTTTAAAGTTTTGAACACGTTCAGTCGTCGTTACAATATGCAAACATTCAAGTTTTTAGTTACCAATTCATATTTTGACGACCGGCGTTGGCAACAGCAATAAGCGTTATTCTAGCGGAATTGATTATGGCGCTACGCCAACGAACGAATACAAATGTTCTGGTGCCACAGATTCAAGCCTGTTCGAACAGACATCGTGTTTTCGCACTTGATTGACCCCGTCGTTTCGTAGTCGAACAACTATAGCATACTGTTGGTTCGAATGCAAACTGTACTATTTTCATGTCATGCGTCATCTGGATACACCGTTTCATTCATATTTTCATATTCCTGACCATGTCATAAAAATTATTATAGAGATGTTATAAATTTTCTGAATTCTTTTGTTGCTAGTAATGATAAAAGCGTAAAGCCTTTAACATTATATTTATATAATTTTTTATTATATTTTAAATTCTATGTTCATGTATAATACCAATTTTCATAAGAATCGGTTCAAGAATCTCAGAGCCGATTCAATTTTCCCGCAGGATATATATATCTTTAATTAAATTACGCTATGTCGTTCTTCTGTCACAATTGTTTTTTTTTTTTATAAAATTTAAGTAATTAAATTAAATATTTGGAGTAAGACGATTGGAATCTATATCAGGAATATATGGTACAGGCTCTCTTATAAAGCATGTAGATCAAAATTCAAAAAGTTAATGACTCTCATATTGATGAACCTTTATTTTTAGAAATATGTTTCTTTATTTGTAATTTGCTATATCCTAAAGAAAAGGCAGGTAAGAGTACAGTAAAATTGAACAAGAAAACTTATGCTTAGATCGTTACAAGTAGAAAACAGTGATCACTCCCGATCCCTATGGGAAGAAAGCGTGAGTATATGTATGTTTGTCATATAAAATATACATTTTGTTATTTTGTAATAATGTTGGTATTCTTAAATATTATACAACTCTAGAAGAAAAAATATGTGTTATGGGTAGGCTAGCTAGCTAGCTATGTAGATTTTGTGAGATTCGCTTTGACCCGCAAATATGGAGAATATTTCAGTAAGCCTTTTTTACGCCCTCCAAATATGCCTTGGACATGAAATAAGATTTGTCATAGTATTAATTATTTGACAGTTATCTTTGTTCAATTTTGTCGATTGCATTGCAAGTTTTAACTTATGTACACTATCTTAATTAGCATTCAATTATAACAAACTCAAAATCAAATAAAAGTAATATATAAAAAACATATAAAAGTACACAAATATCAATTCTTGTAAAAAAGGCAAAAAAAATACTCTGAATTAAGGTCTACTTTTTGTCCTTGACTTTGTGATACTTAATTGTCATTTGAGTACAACATTTTATTACATGTAACATCATAATGTAAACAATACAGAAAATATTAATTATTATTGTCATTTTATTTATCTTTCAGTAATGTTTTGTTAGTATTATATGGAATGACACAAAGTTATTTTTGGCCTTCTAATCGGGGGATCTGAGGTGAAAAAAGTGTATACGTAGTAGATGTGGACCTGTGTGGTTGACCAAGGCCTAGTCACCCTACCTTATTTAAGGTTGGTTTGTGCCTATCAAGGGGAAATATGCACTTTGATGGTAATAATGAAAAAATAAGTAAAAGCTTATTTAAGGTACAAATATCGATTGGCTTCGCGTTTGCTTGTATCCAAAGTAACAATGTAATTTAAAAAAAAGCAGAAACTCGTCAAAGGAATGCCATGCCATAAATTGATATCATTTTAAACTTGTTCAAGAATTGCAAAAACAGGTTGTATAAAATAAATGTTTTAAGTCTATAATATACTAGGTTGTAATTCGAAATAACAGTTTTAAAATGAGTGATATAATATGAATACCATGTATCTCTGTATTAAGCCTGAAGCTTGACGGAATTCTGTTTTGTTAGCATTATATTCCGCGAAACACAGTATGATGATAGTGCGACTATGCAGCTCCATTCTAAAATCCAACGGAAGCAAACGTGGGATTGTTGGGGATTAAGTTCCATAAATTCTAATTGCTTCGTAGTCACTTCTGGAAACTGGGAGTGGAAAAAGGAAAGGAATGACCGGCATACTTTATCCGCAGAACGCTGGTACCAAGGATGTTTATTGCCAATATAGCGGCTCGATTTTACCTTAATTACTGGGACGTGTGCTCTTAAGCCGGGGTGATGGTGTTGTAGATCTTCGTTTGAAAGCAGGAAAATGTCAATTATGCGTGTTTTTGGTTTTGTCGAAATTAATGTTGGTATTGTAATTGAGATTCATATACCACCAGATTTTTGATAATGCTGTTTTACAAGTTTTTATGTAAAAAGTAAACATGAGAATTGATTAATAGTTATATCTGTTCAATCCAAACCATCCAGTCGAATTCGTGCTGTTCAAAACGTAGATTTATTTAGTACATTATGTAGTAATGAAAATTATAAATATTGAATAATATCCAAAGCCGCGGTATATTTAATTAACTACTTGATATAATAATTAAAGTCAAATAATATCACAGGTACATTTCTTTTTATTAAAAAGCAATAATAACCAAAATACATTTTGCATAAGGCTAAACTTCATTTAATGACGAACCAAAATTAGAATTCGATGACTACAATCGAGAGTGCAGTGCAAGGCATCAAAGGCTATCTTAATAGGCAAGGGATTCGTTCATAAATATTAATTGCCTTCCGTTTCGTTTTGCCATGGATGAAAAAGGAAAAGTTTGCACTATGTTGGGTATTACAAATTCAGCGCTTGCCTACAAATGCAAGCCTGCAGATAAACGAGAAACCAAACAGATTTTATAGGAACGCAGCATCATTAAAAAATGTTTTGGAGATGATGTCCATAATAATAAACCTCAATATAATAAAGAAGAGTTTTGTGAATTATGACGAGCCTACGTGTAGTGGTTCATTACATTGGCTATTGTAATTAGCTGCGCCGGCGCTTGATTCGATGAAGGAAGTCGCATTGTTAGGTTGGTTATAACATGTTAAAAAAGTCATTTTTGTTTGACGACAATTAGAGTTAGTTTATTAGAGTATGATTTAATATTAACGAACAATTAGACTGCCCACCTGATGGCAAGTGGTTACAGTCGCCTATAGTGCATGTGATTGCTATGAATTTTTCAGCAAATCAGCAACCCCCACTCATATCATCATAGTGTACGTTGAAAACATATGACATACGATGTGAAGTCACAACAATGCGGACAATGAGGGTAGACCGACCAAGTCGTTGATAAGTGCAACTCTTTTCTATTTTGCGACATTTCACGTATGATAAATTTACAGATAGACAACATATTTTCTTACTAAGTATATAACATATTTTCTTACTATGCTCTTTCTAACTAACTGAAATATTAATGGTCAGTTGCAGAAACGTAGTTTAACGTCAATACATCTTTAGGTATATTATTGCGATCAACAATAACAGCAATTTGGTTGGTGATAGGAATTCTGAGCTTGCCTGGCTAGAGAGTACTATTTTACCTAAGCCTGTACAAACATTGTTAATATCATTGCTATCTTATGACAATTAGCGGTGAATTAATCAGCTTCTTAGTTGTTGAGGAGTTCAGATATAGTTCACGTCTATCTTTGGCCTTATCGTCACTTACCATGAGATTTGTATACATATAACACCTATTTTATTATTATCATTAATATTTTTTGTTCGAACAAATAATTTTTTGCTTAGTTATTGTTGAGAAATGGGGAACAATATTGCGAGAATATCATCACCACTTTGCTCATTTTTCTATGAAAATATGTGAACTTTTTTATTTTCACTTTTTTTACAGCCTGTTGCTTTTAAATTCTGACATAAATGTTGTTACAATCTTTGTTGATATTATTGTGTATGATTACTTCCGTAAGTTAATAACAAGGAAATATGCTTTGCTTTTAAGAAATTTAATAGCTGAGCCAAGCTATTTTAAACAACCATGAAATTCCACCGCGGCGTTATCTGAGAGGGCTTTCGGAATTGTTGGTAAAATGTTAATTGAATTTTTTTATCTCAGTAAATCTCCTTTAGCCTCCATTATTACAGAATTTGCGGCCTGATGGCAATTAAGTAAGTGAACGACTAATCAGTTTCACAAACGTAAAATCCAATAATGTTTACGTCGGTTACTTTCATGTTACTGAGCCCTTAAATTAATGTGGTATTGAAATCAATCCCTTTACATATATAGGTAAGTTTTGTTTAAATATCATAAACTCTATCGTGAGTCACTTATTTGTTATACTTAAATTTTCTCACAATACTTGTAAGTATTGGTAATAACAGTAATAAAAAAACATTTGGAAATTTCGCGATTTTTTTATGCATATACTATGTGTGTGTGTATGTAATACTGAGGTGTTATCCGCACGTATACCATTCCTGTAGCAAGTTATGTATGTTTGTGACGTAGAAATTTAAAAATATTGTAGCAATTACAGTTTTTTTAGGTATAAATTGAGAACTGGCATATATGCTAATTTTCTAAGATAAATATTTCTTTACTCTCAGTAATGTGATATTATGCAAGCAGTGGCAGAAAAACTGGTATCAATGATGGGGTGAGCCATCGCTCAGGAAACCATCAATTTCTTCGACATAAACAAGTAAAATAATGCCATCCTTTTTTCTCCTTTCGCAGAACCATTTTATTTCATTAGGAAATGAAGGACGTAAATAAGATTTCACGGCAACCTATTTGATGGAGCAGTAAAACTTCACGTCTGAAGATGTTTGAGTGCCAACTCTATTGTTTCCGTCTTAAACAATATGAGGCTTTGTTAGGGTGCCTTGGTCTATTATTACCAGTACAATGTAACGTTTGTTATTTCACGGTTTGAAGTAACAACCGAAAGATTAAATAATTTAAGGCAGGCAACTGGCGTTTGAGTGTAGACATTGTGCCTCTAAGTAGTTTACATTCACGCAACGTTAATATTTTCATAATTGAATATTTTCGTGTAAGAAGAAGTAGCAAGTATTTAAATTAAATACCCCTTTCTTCTTGCACCGTTTAAGACGGTTTTAAACATCTTATAAGATTGAACATTTTCAGATCTATTTTGTAATTGAACGGAAATTGTAAACGAATTCAAGACTTGGTTATGAAAAGCACTAACACTAACTCATCACATATAATTTCTATTGGCCAATCCGTTTAACAAATGCTCGGACAAAGATATAAATAGCTAAAAATATTAAAACAATGATAACACAACAAAATAATCAACTGAATACGACGGCGATACCTTTCCTCGGATTTAGCTGTCCTTTTTAATGTGATTCCTGTGATAAGTGTACTTAACATGTGACCACGAAGTAGGCAATAATACAAAATCATTAATAATACATAATCATTATGTATTATTTTATATTTTTAAATAATTAAATATATTTATGTTCTCCAGCTTGAAGGATAAGTATGGTAGTTATTGAAAGTGAATTTACTAGGTTCGGTGGTTTTAAATCTTATGTCACTTGTAGGCCACACACTTTGTGATTCCAGTGGAAGTTACAAATTTGTTGCATCTTACCAAGTCATCGTCGGTCCACCTTGTGGAAGCTCTACCGTCAATACTCTCCCTGGTATATGCTTACCATTCGAAGATATTCCTACTGTAAAAGCACTACGAGAAATGACCTGCCCATTGTCGCATAAAGTTCATATTTTTCAGGCTTTGTTGGATAATCTGCACCTTGACCCTAGATAATCTGCAGATTTTACAATTTTTCATTCTATCACGCAGTGGAACTCCAAATATACATCTCTGTATTGCCTTATTGACGATATAAGTGACTTTGAGCCTGTAAGTGGCTTCGGTGACATATGTCATCAGTATTAACAAGCACAAATCAATAACTTTGATCGGCGATAGATGAGTTTGAATATGTAGTTATAATAATCGCTAGGCTATATAATACTAACTAACCCTGCAAATGTCATATCACTTCATACTATACGTACTATAAGTAGTAATCTTCCGCCGTTAACAAACTGCGGACGATATCGAAATTACAAAACTGATATATTGTTTTCTTCATAATTCCTTTTCCTTGTTTTTTCTAACATTTCAATAATTATTCTGTTATTGTTGACGTGGTCGAACCAATTAAAATAATCACGTATTTGCGTGATTATTTTAATTGATTGAACCGTTCTTGAGTAGTAACCAATAAGACTTTGTTTTATGTACATTTATTTATAGATTTTGGTGAATTATAAATAGATTTTGGAAATCCCAAGGCTTAAGTAGTACCTACATTAATTTACAGTATTCCACATGCTTTACCTTGCTATGAGTACATGTTCTACATATATTATTAAAGCCGTCATTCTACGCCACTTGAAGCTTTGATTTACATATTGTAATTACTATGCCATAATTGCATGCCTTAGTAGTGACAGACTATGAATATAATGTGTCTTCACGTGTGTATTTACACACAATTAGATGATATTTGAACAGAAAATATTGAAATTAGGCGATGGTGCATGATATTAGTACACATCGTTTTCCATTTTCCGTATATACTGGTGCTACAGAAAGTCTAAATAATATTTAGTGGTTTGTATCCATCAACAGAGAGAGATTCTATAGAAAAATTGGCTTGATTGAAAGCACCCATATTTTTTTTTACTAATATTACTTTAATTTCCAGTAGTCTAATTTATTAATGCCATCGGTTTTGACAGAATTACATCTCCCTATCTGCCATTTTATTACGGTTCGTTTTTTACTTTCATAAAGATCGCACTACATGAGCGGAAAATGGGCACTCTTTTGTTTCGCGGCAACACAACGATAAATGTTTCCAATACGCAAACATGTGGGTAACAAATGACATCGTTTCAGCGCAACCCTCTCGATTTTCGGCTAACATTATAGGCCAATATCATGCAAAATGGCGAGACTCGAATACGGTGACCCATTCGTCATGTTATATCGGCGATAAGTTAGCGAGGTCCGTACGTCGCCGTAAAGAATCGAGTTACAGCTATCTGAAGTCTTGATAAAAACCCACGACACTCTCCCATTCAAATTGTGTTGATTGTTACTTACTATAGATATATGTAATATTTTCTTTTACATTAATATTTGTGTTATATATAATGCTAGCAGTGAATTTATGAATTGATTTTTTCTAGGGACAACTCTTGCAAATATTTTTAAACATTTTTTTTTTCAATATACGGCATAGTATACAAGTATCGATTTAAAAAAAATCAGTACATATTCTAGTAGCTTAATAATACTTAAGTAAATACTATTTTAATATAACTTATTACTTATCTTTCAAAAATTAAAGCTTTCAAATAATATTTAAACATTGGGAGGCTACAATCTAGATAATATCTGGAAAATTATCGCCTGTATTTGATATGATAATTAAGGATTGCAATAGCTGTGTATTGGCTGTTTTTTACACGAAGATAATAATAATTATAATAAGTAGAGGCGAATTTACAAAATGATTACATTTAATGCTGTTACCTTCCACAGGGCCATCAGCATCCGATTCTTATGTAATTGGTCACAGCTACAGCCAACTAAATCTTATCAACTTGATGTTTAATTTTCAAAATTCCAAATAAAAAATAACAGACAGTTATATATGTAAAAATATGCGTTGTTACAGATTATGAAGAATTTTTTGTATCTCAGAATTTATATCGCATAAATTTTTCTATCTTAGTTAATGTTAATATCGACAATCTTAATTCAAACACGATCTATTTCGAATAGTGTATCCGCTATATGAAATAAATTGAATCGAATTGAATGTTGGCAGAAATGATGATGATGATGATATATCATAGATTACCTACTGCTGAACCTAGGTCTTACTTAAGGATTTCCACACCGATCGGTCTTGCGCTGCTAGCATCCAGCGCCTTTCTACAGTTTTCACCAAGTCGTCTACCCGTCTTGTGGGAGGCGTTCCAACGCCGCGATGTCCAGCATATACCTGCTTCAATGATATCACTTCTGCGAGCAATGTGCTCTGCACAGTGTGCATACCGACGCTTAAGATTAGCAATTCTTCAGGTTATATCCGGTGGCCATAGTACTTCTGCGGATTTCATAATTTATGATACGATTATACGCAGATGTTCTCCGAGTATAGCCCTCTCCATTGCCCTTTCAGTGACTTAGCCTCCTAATAAGGCCCATTGTGAGTGGTCAGATGTCAGTCCATACGTCCAGTTAACTTCCGGTGTAGAGCGTCCAACGTTTATCCATTCCACTATTATAGTGGATACAACATGGGAAGTCGACATGATTTTCGTGGTGTCCATGTTTATTTTAAAACCTACTTGTTGGGTCTCCATTGTGTTAGTCATTACTACGAATACATTCTCCGAAGTAGCTGTGAACAGTTTCGATGATATGTTATCGCCCAGTCCCACACTTCGCTGGAGCCGTATCAGTCTCTAGTTCTGATCCTGAAAAGCCCACTGATATTGTATCATTTTTGTTAATGCTCTATTAATTTGTTAATTTATTCCAGTTAATGGTTTATAAATATGTTAATTTAGCCAAGTCATACGAATGTCAAAGGTGGTTTTACTTTATAACTCTTTCATGCATTCTTTCTTGGAATATTCTATATATTATTAAAAACCTAAAAATATAAATGATTAAGTCAGGTCAGTAATATATAGAATATATCAAGTAGGATATATAAAGGTGATTGGAACATAAAGAAGTTCTTAACACATTTTCTGATTGTATAAGCAATAGCAAAGATACAATGTAACTTTGATCGATCTACATTTCATTGTTACAATACATTGTCTGAAAATTGATACTCACTTAACACTAAGATAGTTTGCTAGTAAATTGATCCATATATTTATTAAGTTATTATAATGAGATAGGTATGCAAATGTATTACCTTCTGATTAGTAACAATAGTACAGGTAATGAATTTAAGTTACATTTATTAATAGATATAGTAACTGCTTGAAATATAAGAAAGTACTTAAACTAATTCTTAGGTATAAATTATTATATAAATCCTCTGTACGTTTGTTAGTCATTGAACTCCTCCTAAAGGCTGGACCGATTATGATGAAATTTTTTGTGTGTATTCCAGGGAGTTCGAGGATGGTTTAGATTCACAATACGGTCATCTAGATTTTGTTCTTTTAGTCTGTGTGACAGGACAACGTCTGTCGGGTCAGCTAGTGCTATATAAATATCAAATTGCATAAATGTTAACAACTATCCGATTTGATTAATAAAAAAAACCAATGAATGTTATTTATGCATATTGCCGGAAAAAATGTATTTGCGTAATATACCAATCATCATGATTATTAAATTTTGTTAGAGTAAGAAACGAATATACACGAAAAGTATCAATTTTACAAAGATAAAGTAGCACCAACATAGGAGTTGTCTTACAAACTCTTCTGGGTAATTTGTTTTGCGAAAATTTATAGATATAACATATGAGAAAAAATACAAGTCAAACTATAAATAACTATGTATAACACGAGAAATTGATTCATCCCTATTATTGTGACAAATAATATCTGCTTATTTCTGCCAAAATCATACAAAATATTTTTTACCAGGGACAGCTGTGCTAGGCAAGCGAACTATGTTTTGTAATGCAATCTCAATTTTCCTTACCTTTTTAGTAATTTATCGCGCTTGCCGTCCACACCCGTTTGTATTATTAAGTCCTGAAAATATGCTGCAGCATCAAAGAAGGGCTTATACAGAAATCGTAAGGAAACATTCACAAACGCATGTGGTTCAGTGAGATATTATTCATTATTTTAACCTTTGGAAATTCCTTTGTAGGATGCTATTCGTATATTGGAACTTGCCTCGATACATGAAAATATAAATGGACAATATTGATAGGGTTAGTTTTTTTTTCTGTTATTTCAAAGAATAAATAACCTATACTTAAAACTTGTAAATAAAATATTTTAATCCTACTAAAGTTCAATCATTTGTTTGCGTTTTTTAAATGAAATATAAAGACAGAAATATATTTAGTTTAGTCTTTAGTTTAGCCATAAATATTGCGATAAGGAAAACTCTTTTTCTTCTATTGCATATGTATATAATATTTGTTATTTTGATGTGTCATCATTAATATAAAAACATAAAGGAGATTGAAGTTTATTTAAAAATATCTTCATTAGCAGCAGTGTAGTCCTTTAAACGTTGCAGCTAGTTTTCAAAAGAAATGTTCCCATGGGACAATTCGCCACTTTTAATCTTATGGAATACTTCAGAGAGTCTAAATAATTACTGCGTTTAGAGCAATTCTTTATCTCTAAAACTGACCATATATAAGACAGCCAGTCTCCAGCTCTTCAACCAAGCTTGGGTTGATCAAGCTGTATGACGCGACGCTGAGCCTTAGTGACATTACCATTCTTGTTTATAAAACATGGTATTGTTAAGGGGCTTAATCACCTTCACAAGAATGGTATCATGATACACTTATTATAGTTTAGATTTTATCCACAAACATAAAACTCAGCCATTCCTATATAGTTAACAGCCGCTATCACTTGAGCTTTGAGGGTAGGTTTTAAAAATATCGTAAATTTATATCAAATTTTTTGCATGACAAGACAACCTTAATACTTAATTTTACATACGAGTATCAATGTAATACAATAAAAACGTAATAAGTTTTGTAAAAATATCATTTTCATACATTAATACGGTTGTAGTGTAGTGTTGATTGCCCCAAAAAACATTGACAATATTGCCAATCAATTAGCTTTTTTTTGGACGGACCTAAGCTGAAGCCTCAGATGGCTATGTTCAGCTTTGCAATGAGTGAGCTAATCAATTAGCCTGCACAGAAAAAGGCTTGAAAACTTTGAGGCATGTCTAATTCCTGACAGTGTCACACAGCTGAAACTTTATATGTTAAAGCGATTGTTTTACTAAGTCTGAACGAAGGCACAGCTTTTGAAAACTTTCCTTACTTCAGAAAATACGGCGAAATACTCAAATACTGAGAACAGAATTTAAATACCTATTTGAAATTAGGAGATTAAGTAATTTAAATTTGAATAGGCACTTACTGTGTTCGTTTATTTCTTACAAAGGTTTCTCAAAAGATTGTTAGTTAATGTAATCGTATATCTGTAATGTTATGATATCTGTAATCGTGAAATGATAGCTACGATAATGATAGATACGTATAGTAAAATTATTCAAATAGTTAATGCATCTGTCATCACTTGATTAAGGAGATTTTGTGATGTTTGATGTGACAATCTAAAACAAATTATATTTAAATTTATTATTATATTCACATACTAAAGTGAAATCTCAATAAAAACCTACCACAAGTTTGTTTTTGAAGAGTATAAATTACATATAAAGAGAATAAGAATACAGGAGATAAAAAAAAACTCTGGACGTTTTCTAAAGCGGGAGGTTTCGAAATATCCAATAAAGAAGTAAGCAGAAGGTTATAATGAGCATTATTAAATTCTGGTCATTCAACTTAGAAACACGAGCCTTTTTAAAAAACGATAAGCTTAGTTCTCAATTCTTAAACTATCTTTTTATAAAATGAAGAAAGGGCAAAAATAAAATGTTGTGCAGTTCATAAAGTGTAATTATGCAATGTAAGTTTTTTAAAAATGAAAACCATAAAAATGAAATGATAATCGACTACATTATGTATACCTAATATAGATAGTTATATTACATACTATTAATATATTACAAACAAAAAACCAACAGTACATAAATTGAACAATTCACTCTAACACTCGACAATCTATCTTTGGGTTTTCTGATTTAAAGTGTCTCAGTGCAAAAGTTTTTTCACTTCACCAATCTACCTCCCATTTTATCTTCAACAAGATTCCGACATGAACTAATTATACTGCTCTAGAGGACTCCTTACAGAGCACCAGTATTATCTAGTCTGACAGGTGCTTTAGTCAAAATGACCATTTGCAAGGGATAAGGGGGTGCCTGGGGTCGACATAAATTCCATTGGCGCCGCTATTTTGGCCCGTATACTTTGACGAAGGTACGATTCAAATTGTCGAGGCAATCTCAAAGCAGATCGCACCCTGAAATTGTCTCTATTGTTTACATTTATACGGCACAAAAGCTGGATTTATATGGGATTTTCCTATTTTAATAACCACTAGCTACTAAATGTGTTTTTGGAGATATTGTGTTACACTACACAATATTAGCTGCCGTGAGAACACGTTCCTTCCTGATTAGAATTTATAGTGTTATATTACGCAATGTCTAAGGCGAGACTTAATTAATGTATAAATCACTAGCTTACAGGTCTTAATCATAAGTAACTTTTTTCCTTGTAGCGCTAAGTTCCTTTCAGTTTCGGTCTAATGGCAGGTATAGCACTCTGTTCAGTCTTATACCTTAGACCAATTGTTTATAAATTTCAATATGGAGAAATGTGTAATGTATATGCATCCGATGCGGAATGAAACGAAACTCAAAACATAGAAACTCAGCGGTACATGTGAAGTAAATCCGTACTGGGCCAGTGGGCATCACTAAGACGTAGTTACCTTGTCTTAGTTAGAGCAAGGTCAAGCTAGTGGGTTCGGTTCATGAGCTGTAACGATTAACTTTATCATTACACATTGTATTTTTCATTATTTCTGAGATTTTGCTTATTATATTTATCTACATATAATGTGTAAAAGATACGCTACTAAACAAACCGTTAAACTTTTATTTAGTCTTATTATATTCATACTAATATATTTTTTTTTCAACTAGAAACCCTTAAATAATTATGCGAATCTAAAAAATCTTCTGCAAAGAATAAGTTTTCAATCTTTGGTACAACGTTAAAACTTCCTTGAATCTTGCAAGACAAAGGAAATCTACGTAAATGCTCGAATTATAGTTAAGAAAATCGTGATCTTTTTGAAATGACCTTTTATAAATTATCATTATTTTAATTTATATCATCATGATAGAGATTTACAGAAAATCATACACCTGTGTACATATTCACGCGTATTTCAGTCTTCTTCTACGAACTTCTACGAACTAAACGTACTTCTTTAACTTTAACTAATACTTTCATTTACGCTCATTGACATATATGTACCTAGTACATATATGTGTACGCTCATTGGTTGTGGATATTTTATACTAAGCCATTTTTCAGGATATGTTCTATTCAGTCCGGGTAAGTTCGTCTATGTTATTTCTTACCAACATGCATATTCTCCTTTGCCATATAAATTTCGTCTCTCTTTCGTCCATTCCTTCTATTTATGCAAAGCATTGTCTTCCCGATTTTCTGACTACACTATTTTTTTCACAGTAAAAATTTGCCTTATTATTGCCTATTTCGCAATTTATCCTTCATATCACTTCAACTACTTCCCTCGAATTGTATGAAAGTCTAATGGAAGAATAATGTTATAACAACTCATATATATGTTGCTCTTCTTTCAATACTAAAATCAAATGGTAAATTAACTATATGAGAAATGAAAAAATTACAAATTTTGTTAAACAAGTTCCCAGCTGGCGATAAGTACTTAAAGTAACCTAAAATTGATTAAAATTAGAAGCAAACTTTTTCTTTGCTCGAGCTATAATTATAGTATCATATAAACAAAGTAATAATCCAGTGTTGTATACTTAAAGTTTGTTATTTATAAGGGACTCTAAAGGGTTTCTATGGACAACTTACGCAGATTTAATGTGACCTATCCTGCCGACTTAGCTGGAATTGAAGAAGATTAATCCTAACAGTAATAGCACCAAAGCAATGATGAATTAACTATTCATTCAGATGACGAAACAATACAATATATATGTGTATTTATTAAAATATATATGTATATTAGATTTGTTATAAGTACTGTGGTGTAACATGTATCACCGATAGCTGATAGAAACCACTTACTATTATGAGAAGACTGCTTGTTTGCTCTATTTAAGTCGAATGAAAAAATAAGAAATACTCTGAGTGTATTGTAGCCACAGCTAAAACCAACCCGCCTTTTCTGCCGAGATCCCCTCTTAGATATGCGAGTAACGCAATTTGGTCCCCCGCCAAATGCTTATTTCCGAAGTGATAGTTATTCCTAAAGATAGACCTTCATACCACTCTTACTATCTGGCTTCAGTGAACAGTATGGGGTATGTTAAATGCTATATTTTCAACTGGTTTTTTTGCTTAGAGAGTAGTTACTTATTTAGACACGATAAAAATAACTTATTCATATATTAATAATAATATTATAACTACATACACGTACATAACAATAAGAAAACACTAGAAATATTTAGTTATTAAAGTCTGTATCGTCGGTGGATATTTGTAGTTGATTCATTATAAAATTTTAGAATAAGCTGATATTGCTGAATCTGGAAAAAATCAGTGTTGAGTTTTTTCAGGATTACATTCCATATAGTGAGCGGAATTATGATATTAACCGACAAAATTGAATGACTGAAATACCGATTATTCCTAGAAGCCTCGAAGCACATTTATATTATATCAGCGTTAATTAAGGCTTCCTAAAAAAAACTATAATAATAATTATATGAAAACATTTATTTATTTGTTGTTGTCATTAGTTAAAAACAGAACAAAGTGCAGTCAAGCGGTAACTTAGCTTCTGGACGGACATAAGTCAAGCAGACCGATGGCTTCCCTGAAGTGACGCTAAAGATTTGCGACCCTGAGCCCCATATTAACGATTCATTATCGACCGTGCTAGCAAAATAATAGGGTTCCTTCTTCGTGCAAGATTCACGTCCACCAAATTCAATATAAAAACCTAAAATTAGACGCCTGATTTGGCTTATCAAATTACAAGGAACTAGCGACAATGACCTTGACCTCTAAAATGATAAACCCTTTTTATCATTTTAGAGGTCATGGTCATCATTCAATCAACACACGCCATTTTCGGTCCTGGATGAGCATCAAAAAATTTGTGACAAAACGGCTTCCGTGTAACCGCTCAGCGGATGATCATTTTTTGTATATTTAACACACCGTTTGGCGGTAACTTTGGAGAGCAAATATATTCTTATCGCGAAGACGATTGAAACGGTCTGGAATAGGGGCTTCTTACGAACGTACTATATTATGGAATCCTCGAGAGACTTTGCAAGTAGATAACCAACTTCTCGATTGATTGTTGTTGTGAGATGCTGCTCAAAAATAATGTCTATAAACAGTGATGTTCCACACGTTGAGTTTCTATTTCTTTACAAGATGTTCACAACTTGTGCTTGAAGTCAAAGTCTCTACAGCTAAACTAGGATTGGGGTACAAAGAACGTTGTCAAGTCAACAAAACAAAGACACAGGTGTGCGCTTCCACTGCGAAGCAGAACACATTTATCGTGTTGTCTTAGTCCAGTCACTCTTCATATATTCAATTTTATTGGGATATAGATATTTCTCCGTGAATAATGGAGAACAATCATTTGGAGGATAAAGCCCAATAACAGAGTAAAATACTGGTTTGTACAGGGAGAACGATTCTCAACCTCATTCCTGTATGAATGAAAAAAATAATAATTTATAAATAACGTAAGTTGGTAAATAATTTTCAACTTTTATATCAAATTAAAAATATTGAAATTTCTCTAATTCCTCCTTATCTCCGCTCCTGATTCCAATTATTAACACCTCCTGACTGTTCTTCAAGAATGCTTGAACTTCCTGGTAGCACCTCTTGTATGACAAATGAAAAATACATTTTCAATCGTTATCTTTTCGTACCGCCAAACTCCGAAATAGAATTTCTAATCTTCAATCTGCTGCAACTTTTTTGCGGTTATGTTCATTGATATGATTTATGATTGCCAAGTAAAAGTCAAATATATAATTTTTGTGTAAGCTTATATACTTTACTTTATTAATAACTACCATTTTATTCGCGACATTTAGCTCGTGTTCTGATTTTTCATAGGAATGTTATATTTTCCTATGGTGTGGTGATTTTATATCCTAACCTGGGTTTCAAATTGTACTGGGTACCAAGTTGTGTCAAAAGTGGCATAGTATTTTTTGGGTTTATTCGTTATATATAGAAAGTACAAATCTTTCTTTATAATATCAACGGAGACCAAATATGGTTGTTCTTGTTGCTCACAAATGTAGTTTGATTTGTCATTAATTCAAACAATTTTTTAACTAGACTGAAGGAAATCCATGTTAGAGATAATTGTTTAATATTTAGTGTAATATTTTTTTATTTTTTAGTCGAAAACGTGTGTAATATAGTAATAATAAATAATATTTCTAGTATAAATATTATATTACCCCATATACTTGGATGATATCGTTAGGCCAATAACTCTTATCTAAACTAGCACTTTTACATTACTTTCAACTGTACAAAAATGAATAAAAATTGCTTCACCGCGCAAAGCCAACACAAAGCAACTAGAAAGAACAAAGTGAAATATGACTTCCTAGAAAATTCTCTCCTAACTCTAAATCGGAAGGTAATATCCAGATATGTTGTTTAGTCGCTATAATCAAAAATATTAGTTTATAAAGTACACTTTACCGTGGGAGAGCCATGCTTTAGGCACAAATGAGCTGGCTCAGTCGGATTGATAACAAGTCCACACAAAAAGTCGGCGTAAAACTTCAGCTTGTGTTTTAGTTTTGTGTGAAGATAGTGGACAGCCAACTCTCTATTTCCTCTTATGAAGGCACGATTCATAGTAATTTTGCTAGCGTTGGAGAGTATTAATTGGCTATTATTAAATAGCGTTCGAGAGGAGAATATAATAGCGAACTGTCCATAGCATCCTTCACTACGCTAGCCATGGACTTGTGTAACATTATATCAGTATACTCCAACCTTAGTATTATTCACCACCATCTTGAAACAGTTAAGCCAGCCTTGTTGTTCTTGAAGGAAACTCAGATATCATGTCAAGCGGACACACTCCAGCGGGCTTTGTATAGATAGCGATGTCCGTCCTCATGTCTATCCTTGACCTTATAGTTGTCATAGGGGCCTTCAACACCTTCTTCATCATTCTTAGCCTATGTAAATTCCATAAGTGGAGAGCCTGAATGCTTTACTGTTAGACCTTCTGCTGACTTCTCATCCACAGGGTACAGTGAGTCCGACAGCGCTCTACTCGGCTCCTCAAACTTTTGATTTATCTCGAGCGCGGTGCCACTTAAGTATTCACCATGACTACGATTTACAGTCAGCTGACGTGTGTGGCACTCTGCGTTACGGCTACAATACCCCTGAAGTCATTAATAAATCAGGAAAACGGTTGAATACAATTAAAAGATCACATATAGATTGAATTCATCAAAATAGCATATTGTTACTCGGGGCAAAGAAATTATGACAAAAATAATTTGTGCCAATTTATTGGCTGATAGAGTCTGTACTCACTACTTATTTATTAGAAATTGAGAGTCAAACTCAAATCTCTGTCTGAGTACAATTAGAAAATGATAATACTATCGAGCTCACATAGCGCCATTCCTTTTTGAATATATTTAACCTTTCAACCGTAAGTTGATGGATCGTTTTAATCCTACAGAGCATTTTGTTGCAGTTTGTATCGATACACACGTGCGTTAGAATCGCATTTGTATTGATTCATACATGATGTTGAACTTGAAAAATATGATGTACATGAGCTCTAAGGAAGTACAAAGTTTGTAGGGTCAGCTGGCATAAAAAAAATACATACACCTCTCTATATCACTGACATACCGAGTTGCCAGACTAACACCCTCTAACAAATCAAGTATCATAATATATCAAGAGAGTTAACTAAAATAATTTTTTATTTCCGAATTACACCTTTAAGGTATATATTTTAATATATGAAAATGTTTTGTATCGACTTTTGAACGTGATGTATTTCATTACATAAGCGTGGGAATGCTTTCATCTTACCCAATTGAAAAAGTAGATAAGACCCAAATAGTGTGGAAGCGAACTTTATTTGGACTCCTTCATAAATGAGAAACTGACAATATAACCTCATTATTTCCTAACACGACAATGGCATTAGTATTGTTAGTATAGCAATAAGCTTATGTGGTATTTGCTAGAAAGAGAGGTTTAAAACTTTACCATCAAGAAAAGTACTATACCATTGTTTACAAATTCAATTAAAATATGATTGTTAATAATTAGTTACAATTAGTCGATGATCGACCTATGATATCTCATGCATTAATACTTATTCTTACATACAAAGTTAAGAGTTTGTTTAACAAGAAGTCATGATAAACTTCAATTAGATTTTATAGATATGTACCCATGTTTACAAATGTTTTAATTTGTTTAATCATGTTCGTAGTAATTTCGGCGATGATCTGCGTTAGGGATGCCTGATGAGGATAACAGCTGTGCAGCTTATAAGAAAGAAAAAAGTAATCATAAAAATACTTTTACGATCATAAAAATACTTTAAAATAACATTTTATCTTAGATAAGAATATTCAGGATTATGTTAAGTCTAGGACAGAAAGAATTACATGAGAAAAACCGACTTTGTTACCAAGAATACATTAACTATAGCTATCTGTTGTACTGGTTTTAATATAGCAAAATATTATAAATGTGTTGTATAATTACATATTAGAATATTTTCTTGACTGATAAAAAAATTACACGCATCAACGATAATTTTTTTGTCTTTATATTTTATTATTATATTAATTTAACTCTCAATGACGCACTTTTGTATTGGTTTTGTCTTGTAACTAATCAATGCATAATGGTTAGTTATCAACTCACCAAGGAACATTTTTTTTAATCTATGTCAGTTTGTCAGAGAAATTTTGAACAAGAAAGCCATAGAACTTCATGGTATCCCTTTTTTTTAAGAGGGGAAATGCACCTTCTGCACCGTGACACCGCGCTGGCTAGGCGCGGCCGTGTGTGGGGCTCTCCAGTTAACAGGACCGGCCTACCCACTAAAACCCCCATGAGTTCTCTAGGCCCATGCGGGGCGGGGTTCGCTTTCGCGATTCTACCGCCATGTGCTCTGGGGCCGGCTCGATGTAGGTTTAATCGAGCCAACGCCAAGGGAAGGACTGTCCGAGAACCCCTGGACAGTCCCCCAGACGGAGAGACATCACCACGGCGTGCGCGGTAGCCAGACGCGCACGCAGCCTCGCGGTAGGGTCATTAGGCGAGCACCCCTCTTGCGTGTGCCCGCCTTCTCCTACCTATCCATCTGCGGCGGAGAGGAGCGGCCTCGACGTCTTCCTCCCGCTCCCTCTCCACTGCCTCCTTCTGCGAGATGACGCTCTCGCAAAAGGAGGCGACAGCCTCCCATTCCGCCTCGCCGCGAAGCATGGCCACGACCACGCTCGGCAGCGAGAGGTCTCTGCTGCCCAGCGCAGTGCTCGGACGTGTCGTCGGGAGCGCCGCAGTGGTGACACAGAATTTTTTCCAAGCACTTCCCGGACTCGTCCAGCAGTACCACCGGTCGGTACCCAGTCGAGGAGTCCGCGGGGCTCCTTACGGAGCAGGCATAGCCTGCCCGCCTTCCACCGGCTGGGGAAGCGGTCCGAAGCGAAGCTCAGGTTGAGCAGCGATCGGAACCGCTCCTCCAAGAACTTCATGATACCCCTAGAAGACAAATATACATAGAAACTTGAATCATGCTTAAACGACCGAGAAATCATGGTACTAATCAATCTCTTCAATTATGTTACAATTTATAGAGGCAAGTAAGTTTAAATGTAACAGCTATCACGGGATCAATCTTCTAAGCCATTTCGTGTAGTTATATCAGAGGGTTATCAACAGGAGCGCATAAGATCCGAGAGTTGTCTTAGCTTATCGCCTATGGAACCGATGTTTGCTCTAAAACGAGTACAGAGGAATATATTACATTCCTTAATCAGATCGTTCATAAAAAGATTATTCCTGAACATCACCACCATATTCGATATGTACAGTCATGCGCGATCAGTGGAGCGAACAGTAGTGGTAGAGGACCAAATCTATAGCGATCACAGAACGCGTTCATCAGGGCTTACGTTGCCAAGCGTGTAAGTATATTTATAATACGCAGTAAAAGAAGTCATGCATACGCAACACCCAGATATTATAAATAGCGTAATATATGTGCCATAAAACTAAGTAACCAATTCAATTCAACTTATCTACTTAATAGATTAAATTTTAGATTTGTATGTAATGCTAGTAATACTGAAATAGATAATAACATTTCAAAACATTAATTATGCAGTAGTTATACTTGTTTTAAGTTTAAATATCTATAATCCTTAACACAATAAAATAAAAAAGTCTAAGCATTCTTCTTTATTATAGATTTGCTGCAAATTTCCGATATTAGGTAATGGGCAACAACATTTCAACTCCTTAGTGTAGATATTACACTTTTTTTTATTAGTGTTATAGTATATACTTCTCTATTAGACAAACAACACACTGATATATTTTTCAATATCTATAAAAACAACACATATACAAAAGCATTATTTAAAACATAAAATAATCCCATATAAAATAAGTACTCACACAATCTATTTAATTTTTCAAACTAAATTCTCTCTAGAATATGATTATTTTTTTCAATAAACAATAATTGCATATTTCATTCAATAAGTTTCTTGCAATTGTTATCGTACCTGTGTTAGTTTCAGTACTTAAACTTTATATGTGAAGTGTCTATCTCCATAAGTGATATAGGTGGCCATTAAGTAAGGATGGAAATACCTATATTCCTTTGGGTATAATAGGATAGCCGAGATACTGCGGTACGAAAATGCCCACTACCCGGCATAAACTAGATCGTGAAAACAGAATTAACAATACGTTTGGGTGTTTGGATATTGTATTCTATGTATTGAAGATAAAAACTTAAGTCCACTTTTTATGTTAGTAGTACATTTTAAGTAGGTATTACTTCTTTTTTTCAGAATACAAAAACGTGTTGTTTTGTTTTATTTGAATAAAAAACGTGTTAAAATAATTCAAATAATATAAAATTCTGTTTTATGAAAAGAATAAAGTCTTAAGTGAAAGTAGAGATAAAAATGCCTTCAAAATAGACAGATGGGATTTCCATATCGCCAATTTAGTTTGTTGATCGTGTATGTTCAATCAGCTACCGCAGTATACGCCTTTGCGTTTGTGATTTGACTTCAGACTCGTAAAATAAGACGTGGTGTAGATGTCAAAAAAGGGAGCGACAAAAGACGTCATTGTTGAGTTATTTTCACCAAGTGGCGTTTGTAAACGTTCGAGTTTGTTATGCTCTCCCGCAGAATTTATGATTTTCTAACAGCGTCGGCGGTTCTTATAAAAAATATGATACTAAATTGCGTTCGGAGACTTGAAAGAGATTTGTTTACATTTATCCATAACGATACAGCCATTTTGGTAATGTCAACATCATTAAGAACTGAAACGTCAACTGAAAATTTGACTTAAATATGCTGAATAAATACATGTTTGATAGATAGTCCATTTTAAAATTATTGTTACATTAATAATATTTGAGTTATATAAAAGCTATTGGAACCACTCGCTATTGGTATCCATAAATATGCTTCAAAGGGTACTACTAAGATTATACAAATGATAATTTATCGTCTTTTTTATGCTTCAATGCGTTTCAATTTACGAGAGACTTCGCTTAATCCGAAGTTTTCAATTATCGGTCCCATTAAGGAAGTGGGATGAAGCGCGATTTGATTCTTGTAGAAGGTTCATCAATTTTTATAGCACTGTGCAAGATAGGCTACCTCATTACTAATGTCTGATTAAAGCAGTGGTTCATTGACAATAAAGTGTATAATATTATCAGACTGGTGATTAAGGAAATTTCTCAAATATGCAATATTAAAATAATTATTGATTGCATATTTTTAAATATGGCAACGTACTTATATTATAGTATTTAATCAATCGGAGTTTTAATAGTTGCAGATAATTTTTATTAATTTAAATTAGAAAATATTGGAACATGTAACCCATCTGATATCTCTTAATGATGCATTTAACTTCCATTATTTTTCATTTAAATTATAAAGCTTAGTTTCGGGAAGGAGTATAAATATTTTAATAAAACAACAAACATTATTAATTAATTAATTGAAAGAATGTTATCAATTTACAATGCTTCTGAATCCAGTCGATTATTAAGCGATTCTATTTTGCAGTCACATAGCGACCTAAGCCATTTTGACATTAATTCTTAGGCTGATGAGGATAGAAAATCGATATGTCTGTAGAATCGTAGAAAGAATTTTCTCTTTGTTCCGCAAATAACACTGAAACTCGGTATATTGGCCATTGACTATACATTGACAAGTTACCACTTACAATAAATATTTGGTATTATAATAAAATAATATGATTAAAAACGTATTGTTTGATAACCAAACATACTCGTAGTTAGATATGACAAATTAACATATAATATCACACTCGCCTCAGTAATTTTTGGTTAAAAAAAAAGTAATTTTGATGTTGTAATTAAATTTGGAATAAACATTAAATATCCATTTTATTAATTCAAACATTTTTTGTGTATTGAGCTAGCCCTGTTGTTTGATTTACAATGCTAACATTGTAATGAAAATAAAAAAAGTACATTCCAACGAACGCTTATCACATCCCAAAACGTTTAACAGTGGATGATTACATACAATGTATAGATATTAAATTAAATCAAGACTACATTTGGGACTCGATAAACTGTGCTAACCTTTTCGGTTCAGTGAATTTCCATATCGATCTGGCTTAACATTATAACTTGGCGATCTAAGATGACCATTACGAGCGGAGTGCCAGTTTCCTTTCACTGAAATAAATGTATTGCGATGTCCAAAAGAAGACAATAAGTTGAGAACAACTCTTGGCATCGCTGCCAAGGTCAACACTTTAATTTCTATTTCATTGATTTTCACTTTAGAGAAGTTTTATTCCACTTTACGGATTTCTATACTGTTGCAAAGATTCAAGTTTAATATTTCTCTTTACATATTCTTATAATTTGATAATGTTTCTATATTAACTGTAATATATTTACTATGAATTAAACAATCACTGTTATTCAGGTAGGAGGACTTTTTGTCTTGGTGCTTAAAAGATACGGGTACTACGAGTACTTCAAAATTTTTGTAGCAGCTGACCCGACGGATCCAGGAGAGACCTATTTTTGAATTACGAATGCGATTTCGAAATCACCGCTGACTAAATAGTCAGCGGTGACTTTGAGGTCACGGATTCCTAAAACCCCAATTTTGAAAGTCGATCGCAGAGCTGCCAACATAGATAAAGTACACACATAAATATAAGAGTTCGGTTCCACGCAGAATGTAGCCGCTGCCGATTATTGTCGGCTTAACCATTATGGTTTTATATATATATATATGCTACATTCATATATATGTATGTATATATTATAGGTATATAAAGGTTATATATATAGGTATATATAATGTATATATGAATGTAATCGCTGCCGCTTATTGCCGGCTTAACCATTGCGGTTATTATATACACATACATATATATATATATATATACAAACATATAATATATGCTACATTCATATATATCTATGTATGTATAATATATATTATATATATATACATATGTAAATAAACCTTTATATGCTTATAATATATACATACATGTACCTATATATGAATGAAAAATATATAGACTGAAAAATCAAACAAAATACAGATAACATTTCCACAAGTATGACTTGATTACGAGTGGGTGAGGGCACTCGTAATGAAATCACACCTGTGACTAAGGTAGTCAAATCAGTGATATTCAAAAATAAGAATTATTGAAAATCGGTGATTATTAGTCACATCGGTGATTTCTAAGTCGCATTCGTAATTCAAAAATAGGCCTCCTGCTCGGGTGGTAAGATACGAGGCATATTCTCAGTGATGACCCTAGTATCTCAAGACCAAAGTCTTCAGACCAAGTAAAACCGATCCGTGTGGAGATCCTTGGGGTGGCCTATGTCTAGCTATGGGCGTCTCTCAACTGAATGATGAGCTGACCCGACGAACTTCGTATTGCCTACAAGTCAGTGAATAGACCTACGAAAAATGGTAGAGGTCCAAAACTGGTTATTATAATAAAATGACATAAAAAAAGCATTGTTTTTTAAATAAACCCTGCCCTGATAATCAGGCAAACAAAAATAAAGGAATAGTCCAATTTGGTGCAATCGAATGGAACCCATTCGGGTATCTATATTTTTTAATTTATTTCCTATAACCTCAAAACATCGTTCAAAATTGAAAATATAACTTGAAGTACTATTATATATTTTTTATTATACTTCACTTACAATAATGATACACTTACTGCATCTAGTGTAAAAATAGATTACATTCAAGTCATTCGAAGCTATGCCAAGAAAACAATAATGTAGCGCATGTATTCCACGACAGACAGCATTATTACCAAGCACGAGAGAATGAAATGTAGTTTAAAACGCAATAATAGTGGCAGCAGACAAACAGATTCACAGAATACAAGAAAATGGAGCTCTCGCTGTATTAGGAGACTAAAATACGATTGTGGAAATTTACCCTTTAGCTAATATAAACATTCTGGTAGATATGAACATGTCAATGACAGTATACATGGAAGTAAACGAAACAAAGAAAATAGACAGTGTAGATTATATTAATTGAATAAATAAAGAGTAAATAGTTTACATTTTTATTGGTATATTAAGTAACACTGGAAAAATCACATTGCAAGATTAACAACCACGGCGAAAAGGTCTTCAATTGACAGACATGTGCCGAGAACTGTACCGTCGGTAGACATGAAGATTTCATGAAGATCGCAGGAAGACACTGAATTCAAGTAGCGCAGACATATCGGTGTGGAGATCTTTGGGAGGAGGCGTACGTCCAGTGGTGCGTGTTTCTCACCTGAATTTTCGATGATGGTGAAAATTTTACTATTGAAATGTTATTTTGAAAAAACGTATCTACTGTAATATAATTCAAATATTGGTATTGTACTTACAATCATTT
Organism: Scirpophaga incertulas; assembly: GCA_036419045.1. Classification (NCBI taxonomy): domain Eukaryota; kingdom Metazoa; phylum Arthropoda; class Insecta; order Lepidoptera; family Crambidae; genus Scirpophaga; species Scirpophaga incertulas. The sequence goes on along the minus strand of CM071638.1, from coordinate 14,635,147 downwards.
TCTGTCGGCCTCCTCGTTCGTCCTCTTCCGGACCCGTCTTTCCTTGTGCGTGTTTAGCATCTGAGAATCAAGGTAAAGTGTGGTAGTATCTAATACTCCAATGACCCTTCTACTAAAAAGGTTAACTTCCGTGTTACGTAGACACCTACTAATAAGGGATTGAAAGCTCTCGGGACTATGGTTATTCGGGTAAATGGTTAATCCAACGAAACGTACAAGACGTAGATTCCGTTTGTTTATTTGTCGCGATACAAAGACAGTGTTAGGTCTTTATAACAGTAATACACTTCAGTACATAAGTTTCTTATTTAATAAATTACGTTTGACATTTATTATATGGTTGAAATGTATGTAGTATTTATAAGTTATCTGACGTCCTATTAAGCTAGTGGTGAAATAGGAAGTTAAACTTTCAAAATACGAATAGATATAGATTTAGTTTTACATATTCAAAATTATTGCAGTGTAATTTTATTATATATTTTTCAAAGATATGAGACATATTTATGTCATAAATTTGTCTAAATTTCTATTTCGAAACTTCATAAAACTAATTTTAAGAAATATTGATTCTAAAATAGAATATGTTTCAATACACGCTTTAGATGCATTAAATGAAAAAAAAAATATGTTATAGGCAGTTCATTCACTTTGGGCTTGCCTATTTGATATTAAGTTAATATAGTATCTTTTTTTAAAATTGCTTTGTGCTTCAACATGTTTTTGTGTTCTTTTTTACTTTAATTTAATGAAAAATATATGAGAAAGTTTATTAGGTGTTAATTGCCGTGTGCAGTTCGGTAATAAAATGTTTAAATAAATATTTTTACTAAAAACATTTACAAACTAATTCTTTGTGCATAATAGTTACACGTTCATACATTTTGATGTTTGTTTTGATAACAGAACAAACTTTTAACATTTATTTTTAGTTTATGTGATATATAGAAGAAGAGATAAACGACCAGATTATTTATTTACTTCATCTTTACTAACATTTTTATTCATATGATTGTTTTGTTTAGCAAAAATATGTACTAGATTTTAGTAAAATAAATACAGCGTATAGAAAACTAATAGGTCGCGCCTAGTTTTCCAAATGGGAATACCACCATAAGTTTAAATCCGTTTAATAAATGTGTTTATAGATGTAATTATATTTCTTCCTAATTTATAGATTTAATTATAATTATAAAATCAAATAGACGGCTTATTTAAAAAAATATATATTCAAAATACACAAAGTAATTCAACATCTCGACACACAACAGAGTTATCAAAGTGATTATTAAGTGTGATCAACAGTATCATCTATTTAGTTGACAGTATAAATAGATTTTAAAATAATAAAGACTACTTCTGCAAGATAATCTTCTTTTTTATGTAACATAAAATTAATATTTTATATATAATGAAATCTTAATATACTACATGCAAACGTATATTTAGTCAAGTTTCTTTTCCAAAGAGTATCAGAGATCATAGTTTTTAGTCGTTCATTTTTATGTTTATGCTGGTCAGTTACGTGTACTCTTGACCTGGTCTTTTTTCAGAGTATCTCCTATTTGGTCTAAATAAGTTCGTCTAGGTTATCATAAAAATTGTTCCATATAATTAGGAACATTCGTTATTACATTATTTTGCAATTTATCCTTCATCGTAACTCCAGCCATTACTCTCTAAGCTTTTATTTGATCTGCATCAATCCTACTTTTATTCTTTGCCACACCTAAAATTCACTCCCATACATAAGCATAGGGATATAAATAGGTAATCTAGAGACAAAAAATAGTACATAATAGTTATAGTCCTGCTTAGACACAAATTTTAATTAAGTGACATTGAGATCCCAGCCATTGGATAAAATTGTCCAAACAACATTTAAAATTTTGTAATTTCATTAAATCTTTATGTGTATTTACTTTACTATTTTGAATGCTTGAATTTAACATTGAATTGACCTACTCTAAGAATCTACCTTTTGCACAGTTTACGTCGTAAAAAGCTATCTTTTGGCCAGACAACTGATCACGCGGAAAATATTACAGACATTGTTTTATTTACTACCCAAAATCCTATGCGTGCACAACCCTTCGTCTTCACTATCTCAATCGGTCGATTGGTTTACGCTGCGTGATTTACGTAAGCAATTGAGTTGTTATCTATAAAATATCACATAATATATATATATATATATATATAACTTTAGAGAAATATTCAAATTTAAAATATTTAATGTAACGTCTTTATCAAGAAAGTATAAATGTAGCAAAGTCTGATCTATTACAATGTCTTTGATTCTGACTTTGCTACATTTATTCTAATCCGATACATACATACCTACGCTTGTCCGATGTCGCCTGGAGAAACGGTAAATAATATTGGAAAGAAATATCTTCACATATGTATGGACAGAATAAAATTGTTTTGAAATGCAGTAAACGAATCGCTATTTATATTATTATATACGGAAAAAAATACAAAATGAGGTACTGTGTAAAAACTAACTACGAATTAGCTCGTTTCTTTTATCTTATTATGTTTTATTATATATTTTTTTGTTTAGAATTTCATAAAAATTGACCAAAAAGACTTGAATTCGTTTATTTTAGTTGAAAACGGTCAACTTGATTTTTATACATTTTAATACTTTTGCCAGCTGAATATATTATCTAATATACAAATACGAACTATATTATACTAATAATAGGTTTAAACTATGAAACAATTAATAAAATATCCATTGAATGTTTTATTGAACGTGATTCTGTATAATATGTAATATTTAGATACATCAGTACGAATATTTTTATATCCTCATTCTATTCGCATTCATTTTAAACGAGCATTTCTCCTTTACGAACGTAGTCACGCAACAATCCGTTGTGGATTGCTAATTTTTTTCTTTGGGATAAGCCGGCGAATGTTTCATGCCAAATAAATGATCACATTTTTCACGAAAACAAGCTATTGTTATTCACGTTACGGCGATAGATGGCGGTTGCGTAGACAGATGGGCACGGGGCACCGCGATTGTCCATTCACATTGAGTTCTGTTTGAGCTCTGTATCTTATAAAATATATCCTGTATGTTACATAATACAGTACTATTTTTCTCTTGAACTAATGAGGTATTTTCCGAGTGACATACTCGTATCAACGAGTTCTCCTAGCTTAATTAAAGAGAGCGATACACTTATAGTAAAATTTTAATAACATTTCATAAATAGATTAAAAACGGTATTTCTACAATTCCATAAATTACAGTCGGGTTAATTTAATAGGCCACATTTGACATTTCATTAAAATTCCTCAACTAACCTTGTAATGGCGGACATAAAATATTAAATATTTTTTTTAGTTTGGAAATGCACAAATGACCGTTGTTACAATGTTGCGTTCAATGATGTCTATACGTAAGTGATGTCCTCAAAAAATCGAATGAATGCAATGATTACTTGTGAAGGGATTATTCACCATGAATGTACAGAAGTGAAAGTTGGGTATGGGACAAACGACATGAAAGCAGAATAAATGCAGTAGAAATGAGAGCTTTGCGGAGTATGGCAGGAGTAAAACTGAGTGACAGATTGTATAATGAAGTGATTAGAAAGAAATGTGGTTTGTGGTTTGAAAGAGGATATCGTGACAAGAATAGAGAAAGGGATGCTTGGGTGGTTTGGGCATGTGGAACGGATGGATGAAAGTAGACTGACCAAAATGATTTATGAAGCTGGAGTGAGTGGATATACGGGACGAGGAAGACCTAGGCGAACATATTTCGAACAAATCGAAAGTCTCCTCAAAAAAGGCCAGGTCAGAAGTACCCGCAATCGTCGAGCATGTATGAGGAATGTTATGAAAGTAGATGAAGCGAAAGAGATATGTAAAGACCGTAGCAAGTGGAAAGACGTAATCTCTGCCTACCCCATGGGAAAAAGGCGTGAGTGTATGTATGTAAAACATGTTGTTCTTTTGTTTTATAATAAAAAAACAATAATAACTTCATAAACAGAGAAATAATTGATGTTAAAAAATTTTAAGGCAATTAAAATCGTAAAATATATTAATGCAGTACCTATAAAAAAGAGCGTATTCCCATTTAAAAGGCCGGCAACACGTCTGTTGTTGCGGGCAGCGATAATCACTTACCATCAAGTAATCCATTTGCTCGTTTGCCTATTACAGTTATTGTGGAAAAGTATTTTTTTATAAGATAGGGATCTTATAAAAAAAGTACTTTTCCATAATAACTGTATTCGATTCACATATGTTTGAAGTAAATATCGATTTTTTCACCATAATCGGAGTGTTTAAGCAGGCCACCTCACTATGAACAAATGTCAAATGTGGCCTATTAAATTGGCCCGACTGTATATAATATCTATCTAATATAAATGACTGCAACATGTCATGTATTATTTTTGCAGTACGAAAACCGCCGCTTTTAAGAATGACATAAGATCCTGCTTAAGGTCAATACAATACACATATTTTGCCTTATTTGTAAATCTTGCTTTACAAAGAAAATGTATGCTTTAAAACATTAAATAGAACTATGTAATGTTTGTTTCGTGATAAGTCAACATAACTTTGACGCATCTTAATATAAAAGCGCTATCTTTATTCTATCATGCAAACAATTTTAATGTCTTAATTGACTGACAGAAAATATTTTATTATTGACTAATTGTAACCTTTTTGACTCAATATTTTGTTTTACATACTTAGTAAAATGTTTACAGTACATATCTACATACATATTTAATATGTTTTGAATAGATAAAATACTACATCTAAGCTGGATTTTTGTGATCATTTAGTTATTATTTTTCATAAGTTTCGGTGAGGCGTTAAACCACAAAAGTCCTAGCACCGGTGTAGATAATATGACAGGATTTTCAATTACATGGAAATTTCATAGAGGTTGCCTTAATTTCAGGTGCCCGGAGTGGAGGCATTAATGACATTAAGTGCTTCCGATGCTATAACCACCGCAATATAGTAATACCTCGTGTAATTGGATCGGACTTGCTCTTTAATTTTATTATGTTTTTCAGTTTATCAAGCGCAATACATTACTTAAAATATGATATTATTTCATGTTCCTAGAGTAACTCTAATGCAACTCTGTCTCAATATATTTTATGTATACATAGATGACACTACGTAACTCTAGATGAACATTTATTATGGCTCACAAACTCTTTTTTCTCTTATGGTCACTTTAGTCTCTATTTCTTATACTAATAAGAGTTAGTATCATAGGGATAGCAAATCAAACCTTTCGAATTCTTGACCTTCTATGTTAATTTGATAACATTTAATAATCGCACGGCACAGCTATACAATAAAAACGTTATAATAAACATAACTAGTGAAAACGTTGGTTATTCTTACAACAGACGTTCACTTTTTGCGTTGTATCTTATTACGTTGGCAAAGTGCTACATACCTGTATCATCTGGTTTATCGGTTAAATGCGTGCCACATCAACACATCTTTCGCCGGGAGGCAGCGGGCCGATTACGAAAATTCAATGTAGCATTTACGTAATTTCGGTTTTCCGGGTTGCCGCGTTCAGTAATGGCTCTATACATGTACGAAGTAAGTATGGACTTAGCTTGGGCGTCGGAGGGGAACTGATAAGGAAGAGTCTCTTTTTTATTAATACTAAACTTATCGAGTACGCTCTGTCCTCACGTTAGTTTCGTTTCGTTGTCTACGTTAAGAGTTATTTTATCTGTTCCATGTAGGTCCTTATACTGAGTTGATAACTTTGATTGTGACAGAACGTAATATAGAAGTCATGGGCTAGTATTATTATAATAGAAATAGACAGGAAATACAAACTGGTATATGTAAATATACTTTTGCTTACAAAATTACACTTCAGGGAGGGGGTGAGATGGTTAGTGCCTGCGAGATATACGAGTAGTAATCATTGCTACCCGTTTTCCGTTTTATGTTGAGTACCTATTTCTTTCTTGAATACTCTAATTAAGTAAGGGGCCACCTTCGAGTTTCTTCGTGCGTGTATACACCTTGCTATGCGACGTTTTCCTTCAACTTAAAAACTTCAAATAAAATGCTTCACCCATATGTTATGTTAAAACGAAAAGTTACGTAGCAAAAAAGAGAAAGCGAACTACTGTAAGAAAAACAGGAGATAAAATGGAATTACTGTATTATGATTTTAAAAAAGTTTTAAAGTTATTTAAAACAAACTAATCCCAACTAATATTATAATGCGAAAGTGTGTTGTTTGTTTGTTTGTTAATTTATTTGTTTGTTTGTTTGTTTGTTGTTTTGTTTGTTTGTTTGTTTGTTACCTCTTCACGCTTAAACTACTGCACCGATCATCACGAAAATTTGCATACACATAGTCTAGGGTATGGCGGAAGGATATCAATTTTATCCCGGAAGAAAGTAGCTACTTTCCCGTGGGATCGAAATTAACGCGGACGGAGCAACGACGGGCGGAGCCACGGGCAAGAAATAACAATATAATTATTTAATAATATTAATATTGCATACACATAGTCTGCGGAACGAGAAAGGACATAGGACACCTTTTATCTGTTCCCGTGGGATCTAAATTAAACACGGCGGGCTACTAACAGTGTAATTATTAATAATATATTGATAATCAAAAGAGGAAAGATTTGTTTGTTTGTTTGTTTGTAATGAATAGGCTCAGAAACTACTGGACCGATTTCAAAAATTCTTTCACCTTTGGAAAGCTATATTATCCCGAGTAACCATAGGCTACTTTTTATCCCGGAAAAATCGTCAGATCCCACGGGATGCGCAATAAAGGCTTCGCTGAAAACCTACTGCACAGATTTTCATGCGGTTTTCATCAATAGTAGAGTGATTCTTGAGCAAGTATGCGGTATTTTTTATCTTGGAAAAACGGATAGTCCCACGGGAAGCGCGATGAAACTTCGCGCCATAAATCGACTTCCGCGCATATGTAGCCGTGGGCAAAAAGCTATGACCCTTAACCCTCCATAGCACCCAATCCCGAAACCACGCAGGCGAAGCCGCGGGCAGGAAAGCTAGTTAGATATAAAAATAAAAAAAGGTCAATAAACTCAGCAGAAGGCGGAATTCAGACTTCAGGTGTATGCAGGCTAAAGACGGCGTTTCATTATTATTTTTTTCCCTCTAGAGAAGGGACATTGAGAATAGTCATAAATACCATCGCAACCAATTGCCACGGTGATTCAAGACGAATCGAGGCGGATCGACTCGAATGACCTACCGACTGAACTCAGCTTGAGAACCGTCTCCGGCTAGACTTGACAAGGAAGATGACACCTCAATATAGGTACAGTCAGCGCTGCTCTATTAAAAAGAACATATGCGCTAGAAGAGTCGCGGTAGGTACACACAAATAGCACCGCATCTATAGGCAAGCTAAAGGCGGTGTACCAACACGACACGGTACGTAGATATGCCGAGGATAGCTAAGCTAGGTTGAGTAGGATGACGGCTACGAAGGTGGGAAGTTGGGCATACAGAAGACGACGCAGGCTATAGAGTGCAAAGCGGCTAGTGCAGATTTATTTATTAAAATGCAGAGTTAAGGTGTACACCTTAAGGGATATCCGTTACAAATGGATGGGTCCATTTAGCAATACCTACACCAGATTATAACTACTGCTCTAGGAATATAATAATCCATGTCAAGAGTTGGTTGTATTCCGACTTTTAGGGCCTAAAAACTATTAAAAATTGATGAAAGAATTTGTTTTGTTTCGCATTCTAAATATTACTTCGAGAGTACCTAGGCGTTATCAAAAGAATTTAAGCCATTTGCATATACGAGTACATAGATTCCCAAAGGTATCTACATAAAGCTGTGTAGAGCTCGAGTATTAATGAATTACTTCTGTACATTAAGCTATATACTAATAACAGGGAGGTAATGTGAAGGGGTATCCTACATAGAAATCGGCTAGCGAGCAATTTTCCTGGTATTCTTAATTTCTTTTTACATTTAAAACTGGGTACCTGAGGGCATTCCTGACAACATACAAAATGTTTCTGAGATATTGTTCATTGCTCCCCGTACAGAGGGTACTCCATTAAATGCCTGAGTACATCGTGTCGCAGACACTTAAAAGTTAAACGTAATATAATAAAGACCTAAAAAAATATGCTATAAAATAAGAGTAAATAAAGATACCATGTTATGATTGAATATACTCGTATAATAACAAAATTAGTAGACAAATTTGAAGACTGTGTTCTAGCTTCGTCATGTTGTCGGTCTCATAGTGAATCTTTAAAGTGCCAAATTAATTGTACGCAAGTGATGTTCAAGCGAAGTCTTGATAGCGGTGTCGTAGTATACCGATGAGTTATTAAATTGATAGTGCTTATGCGGTGATCTAGCGTTGACGCTACAACCCACCGCTGGGGGACTTCCTTCTCAGTTTTCGAAAGTTCTGTCTCAGGTCGTGGCATAATGGCACTCACTTTGCCGCTGACCCAGTCCCGGCTGGACTGATCCTCACATTGAAGCGATTGCCAGGCGGGCTTGAATACCACTAAACCGGGCACCATGTGCGTAGCAAAAACAACTTCCTTGTAAGAAAGAATTCTCTGGATATCCTCGACTAGATTTTCAACTTAAGAATATATGAGCACTATCCAGGTCCTACTTCTTTCTTGGAATAAATGTGAGGGTACACTTTCTTTGATAGATGGCGTTTTAATGTCCTTCATTCAGATTACATTCCTGATATTCTGGACCATTCACCTGCTGGACTTTGCACCAGAGTATTTGGTGTATTTATTGTTATTTATTTATGTTATATTTTTATTTACAAATGCAGGAAGCACAAATGTAAAGTTGAGCTTAACACAAAAGTTCATAGATACAGGATTACATCTAAAAGAGTCACAATACAAGGATCACGTAACATTAGGTAGTGTATAGCGATGTTATAGTATCTTACAGAAATTCGAAAAACCAAAATCATATCAGCTCTTCTGTTAGAAGGCCTATGCTCAATTATATCTATTTTGCAAATATTGTTATATCTATTTTGAATCTCACTCGATAGGCATATAATATATACAGTGTTGTGTCTTATGACAATTTTTGTACAAAATACTGTTATAGTTCGAACACATATTAGTGAATGAATTATGATATATACAGATACATGATATATTGCTAGATAGGCTCTCAGAAGGATATCTACACAAAATTTTCACCAAATTGTCGGTCCATCTTGTAGGTAGTCTACCGACACCATATTTTGTATATTGTGTGCCACTAAAGAACCTTTAAACTTATGACTTTACATTGTGTTTTTCAGTTGAGCAAACTGTCAATCCTATTTTATATTGCATATAAATTAAACCCCACTGACACAGTTTGTCGCCGCAACTACAAAGCACCTTAAAACAGGGCTCCCTAAAAAGGTACGACGTCGCAACAAAGTTGGTAACAACAATAAAAAGCCCTTGCCCCTACACTTATCCATTTTCCAACAAGAAGCTAACGCACCGAATTTCCAACATCACTAAGAGGTAAGGGCGCAAAAAGGAATACTAAGTACGTACATGATGATAGGACAGTTATTTTTATGTAGGCCTAATAATTCTGTTTATGAGTAAATAGCTTATGAGTTTTTGTTATTCATGTGAACCTTGCTTAGATAATTTATGTTGTTGTCTCATTACATCTTATAAATAATAGCAATATGCTATTACTTATTAGAGGAAGAAGAAACAAAATTAGATTAATTCAGCTAGGTTTAAATTAGTACATGCGCTATACGTGTTAAAACTGTTATTCACTTTTTAATATTTGTTAGAATTATGTTGACTTTGAAAATGTTTTAAAGCTATTTAATTACTTTCACGTACCTTTATTCGTCATTTAGAATGAATGTGAATCAGTGTGTTTTCTGAGCAATCTTGTTCTACCTTCTTCCTTATGTTTGCCCTAGATTGCCATCCAGAGTTAAATATTTTTTGGGCTCGGGTTGTAAATAATAATTCTACTTTTATGAATTTATTTAAGATATTGCTATACGTTCTAATGTAATTTAAGCAATAGTTTGTATATTTCTAATTATTAGGTTGATATTAATTTTATTTAATTAAATCATTTCATTTGCTTTAATCCGCTTTACATAAGATTTGAATACCTGCACGCGGATATAGAGTAATTATTTCCACGTCAATCTACTTTGTTGATTTTAGGCATTTTAGGTAGCCCTCTTCAGTAATTCGCATTGCGGTATGCAGCCAAGTATTAAAGGTTCGACCCACTTAATTCGACTGGTAGCCGGTGGTTTTCTAACGAGCAAACTTGTTGTAGGCAATTTTTCAAAGCCATATTCAGACATCTGGTTCCTTAAGAAAGAGAGAAGTTATAATTAGTTTGTTCTTGTAAATCAAAAGTTTTCCAAAACTTTGTGATAATTGCTAATTGTAAGTAGCTTCTTCACAAATTAAAAGTATATATTGTTTTTAGAGCTTTTTAGGAAATTTGTAATAATACATAATCCTAAGTGAGTACTACTCTAACTACCAAAAATACATGTCGCCAGCTCGCTGCTATTACTATAAATACGATATACCAAAATCATCTAGAGCACTTGCATGAAGTAATGGTTTGATGGTTCAAATAATGGAAAATATTATCAATAATATGGTAGCTTTTCAATTTTTCATATGTAATAATTACAATATTACAATTCTTAATAGAAATTGCTTATAGTTATATATTGTGTTTTCTAATGCAAATTCAAATTAATTAGGTTGGCAGAATTTTATCACATGAAAAAATAAAGTTCAAATACTTCAATCGTCAATCAAATATTATTTGTGCATGCGCTGCACTACCATTTTTTTTTACCAACAATACATAATTATGTCACATCTTTTCATTCGTTAATACGATAATACTGTCCTTTCGGATCTAGTTGTTTGCACGCAATCGATACAAATAGCGCATATTGGCTCAATTTAGACCACATGGTACGCAATCACGCCTACGTACACTCGAAAATGATGTGTGAACCGAATTAGGGCGTAAATGTAGTACAACATGTTAACTTTTACGAACGTTACTATCAAATTTGCACGGTTACTTAGGCTGGACCACCAGGAATTCGAGAACGCTACGTTATCATTTACTACGAAGTACCTTGCTTGTTGTAGTGCTCTGCTGCAGTATATAGTGATATAAAGCAATGTTTGGTAAGATATTTACAATCGCACTACGCACAGTTTATTTGAATAATAAACGCCCAATGCTGGACACAAGCCTCCCACAAGAGTCTTCTATACCGAATAATCCTGCGCTGCTAGTGTCCAACGCTTTCTTTTGGCAGGCCATCCAACGCTGTGGTGTCCGGCACACAGAACACAGAAAGAGGTTAGAATGGCGAACATGCATCGTTTGTACGGGAGCCGCTGTCGCCAGTTTAAGAAGCCAGCGCTGCGTCTGTAAAGTCACGCATAACCAATCAGGAGAAGTACGCATCGCGCGATAACGACTGAACCAATCACAGCACTGCACTCACCAGATTCAAATAATTCCGTCTAAAAACGATATTAATACCTTAGTGATTGACAAAATGAAAAATTATCGATATAAAATGTCGATAGCAAATTTAATATTACAAATATTTTCAATACTGAAAACGAAATATTACATTCATGTAGGTTTTAAAATTTAATAATTAATTTAATTGTATATCCTATACTATAATGATGAAACAAACTTATTAAGTGAAATAGATGTAGGTTGGAAGCAAAGTAAACTATATTTCTGTAAATCTTGTTTCCATAACAAACATATACAGGCACTTTTATATGTGTGCGATAGGACATTTTTCCGACATGTTCATACATTTTGCGATTTTGCAGTGGCTATCTGTTCACAATTTTATAATTTATTATGCCCTAGCTATCTGTAATATCATTCATTTATTACATTTACATATAGTATGCCCAAATTCAATAATAGTTTTTATATATTTAACGTATTTTCCCTAAAATCTTATACACAATCTCAATCTCTTTTATTGCTTACGCTACTATCTCTGTCTAAGGGTTTTTAATCAATATATGTATTATTATTACATACTATATGTTTTCTTCCTGCTATGGGAACCTATTCTATATACTTTATTTATTTCCTAAGCTAAAACTTATCTTTATTTATCAACTATGCTTAGTGCTATTCTTACTATTATTCCGCCGTTTAATATGTTTTATTACTATCTTAATTCTGTTATTTTATACATTTTTATTTATTAACTATTCTATCCTGAACACATATTTTAAATTAATTTGATGATAATCTTGAATCAGTAATTTTTTCTCTTTTTTTTGATATACCGTACATATACATGGGCCAAACTGGAACATGTTCTTTCAGTGTAAAATATCATAATTTTTTTAAATAACAGCAAAAAGCAAGAAGCCTGTTTCGCCGTTTTCACCTACTAAGACCCCTTAAGTGGTGCCTTGCAGCCATTCGTAGTAAATTAGCGCAGTCGAAGTTGACGTCTGTCAATCGGAGCCATAATTGCGACAGCTATTCACAGTTTCGAGAATATATACCAAAATATTACAATAAAATTAAATTTTAGAATTAACAAAAACAATAAAAATGTCCTGACAACCGTTAAAACAAAAACCTGTAGGTAGGACAGAGAATTATTTACTGGCCTTGAAAAGTATATATTTATTTAGAAGCTGTCTTTTTGTTTCTTTTTTTTAAGTAGTATTTAGTAAATAGTGAATTCTTATATTTAAATATTTGTCAATCACAACTTTAATCAAGTCTGTGACATGATTAGAAGTCGGGAATTCATCGAGTTGATGAAATGATATGTTATCAAATATATTAGTGCCAACAAAATTTCTTAAAATTTTTGTAACTATAATATCTTTTTTAATAATTTAATTTATCTGTATATTGGCGAATCATTGATTCTGCACATTTACATATCTGTATAACGTCTTTCGAAGGATATAGCAGGCCACCTTTATCTTTTTTAATTATGAATTAAACCGATTAATTCGTTTAATAAAGTATAATTTAAATTTAATTAAAACTTAAATAAATACTTGAACAATCTTCTAACAAATGTACGAGTTTATCACACAATCATTTATTCCTACCAGAATATTAAAAAAATATATTTATCGATAAAACATAATGCGTACGTTTTTTGGTAAGCACAGCACTATGGCCTTTTACTACGTTTATTGCTGTTATTCAAATGCGTCGCTACCGAATTCAGTGTACTACATTACGCGCTCTGAGTAATGTAATTAGACGCATGCGCGTACATAGCCGGCAATGTATAATTTTTAGAAAAAATATAATGTGTCTTATCGTTACGATCAAGCTTTGATAATTTTTTTGTAAAACGTTAGTTATTACGATCAAATTTGCTATTTACCGATGAAAAGATATTCCATCTTTAGCTACACTTGAGACCTGACTTCTTGCTTTGCAGGTAATTACAGCACAAGTAGGCATTTTCATTAATAAACGCGCAGCACTTCGTAAAACACTCTCCGTGATCACTCGTGACTGACTAAGCAACGCGTTCGCATTATTGGCCACAGTCATGATCATTTGATCATAACTGTGGCTCGCGTGCCACGCCTACATAGCCGTTCTAATCTCTTTCTGTGTTCTGTGGTCCGGCATATGCCTGCCATTTGAGGTCGTTTCCGTCCCAGCGGTCGTTAGTCCTCTAAGCAATGTGTCCCGCTCATTTTCACTTAAGGCTCGCATTTTGTTGGGTTTAACGGTGAACCAGGTTCTTCTGCGGATTTCATAACTTCTGACATGCAGATAGACTACAAAAATAACCCTCTACATTGTCCTTTGGGTGACTTTGATCCTTCTTATAAGGCTCATTTTGAGTGAACAGAATTCAGTTTCAATTATGTATTCACCAGAAATATGTACGAATTAAGGAATTTAGTCTTGAGGGACTGCGGTGGATGGGCCGTTATGCCACGTAATTTCCCGAATGCCGCCCAGCTAAGTTGGATCTGTCGAGTGAACTCTTTGTGGAAGTTGCACTAATTGCACTATTTGTCCAAGGTAAATATACTCATCAATAGCTTCCATAACTTCTTCCGTGTAGGCCTTCCAACCTTCATAAGAGTGGATGATACATAGCGGATGAGGGAGGTTGGAGGTCTGCGGTCTCCTTATGTGAAGCAGTGATGCTCCAGAAGGAGGCCGCCGAGCAGGGTCAGGAGATGGCTGATCCCGCTCGAAAGAGGCGGCGCTGGGCTCGGTAGCACAGCGTCGTCGGTGGAGGAGATCGGGGGAGATATTGTAGCCTCCTACGAGGAGGGCTCCCCTGTACCGGCAGGGGAGCGGAGGCTGGGGGTTCCCGGAAGTCGCTTGGCGTTCTCGGGGGCTCCCTACATGACTGAGGAAGACCATCTCTGAGGTTTTTAGTGGGTAGGTCTCCCCCTTCTGGACAGGAAAGCCCCACATAACTGCTGGCTCGCCACAGCCGGGGTATGCAATTTGTTCCCCTGAGGAAAATCTCAGGGGAACAAAGAAAAAAGGACATCATTTTCGTGTTGTCCATTTTAATTTTAAGACCCACTTGTTGTTGTTGTTGGAAACTATAAGGTCTTCGAGAATTGTGTTCAATTCTTGCATTGTCTTATGTTGATATGATGGGCATCAATATCAACTATGTTATGATGACGCACCCTTGCTTTGCTGGACTGGGTAGTCCTCTCCAGCTCAAAAGCCTAAATACATCCTCTAGTGCAGCTGTGAATAGTTTCGGTGTCACATCGCCCTGTCTCACACCTCGCTGAACCCGTATAAGTCTCAGGTCCTGATTGTGAAAAGCGGACTGACATTGAGGCATTTTCATTATAAGCCATTAATTCGTTATTGTTCGTTAATTTATCCTATTTGTGGTTTACAAATTCATTAACAATACGGGCACAAAATCTAATGAAAAATAATTTACTAGATATGAGAAATACAGAAAATAATACTTTAACTTGTCTCAATATTTGGGTTCTAATAGACAAAAAGGCAAAAATAGCACGATTTTAAAAATTGAATTGCTGTGTGCTAAGTGTGTAAACTTACAAAAATTGTCTAGTAGTTTTATTTATTGAAAATTAAAGTACAGATATACTGTAATGTGTAAGCTTTAATATAGGTACTTGAGCAGGTTTATAGTCCTTACTAAATACTTTCAATTTTTTTAAATCCCTTAGTTATTCGAGCAAAAGCTCTAAAATCACTCAAAAAAGTGTATTTTCAATAAAATATGACAGTTTCTCAGCTTGTTGTATATTTTTTTGTTTATATAAAGTTCCAACAAAAAGAAAATGTGTTAAAAATTATTTAAAAAACATTAATGTTTTTACAAAAATTGTTTTAACCCGGTTAAAATGTTTCAATTATATATTATATTATTAATTATACAATAAACAAAATAGTATGACTGCTATAATGAAGACGACGCACAACAGCAAAATTTTGCTGATGTGAGTAGGAACATGGCTTAATTTATAATGGAAAACTTATAATTTTATAAATTCTTAGCAAACCAATCGGCGAGCAGATGGTAGTCATACACCTCGTGCAAACACACGTGTTTTAAACCCGAAAAACATTTGAAAATCGCATGCTGTAGGCCATTGTTTCTTTGTTTTAGAGCTCAGAGTCCCAAACAAAAATTTTGTTGTCGTTGTTTTGTTTGCAGAAATAAATTAAAGGTTGTTCTTTTTCGGCTATTGTTTTAGCGAAACGAGCTCTCTGTAACATTGCAGTGGTCTTTATGTAAATCGTACATAAAATACGGAAATGGGTATGATACAAAAAATGTTTTTAGCGGTACAATAACAATTTTATTCCATACGTGTCAGAGTTGCTTTGGTGTTTTAATTAATTTTATCGGAATGTCTGTATTGTGAGGTACTTTTTTGACTCATAAAAACAAACGCTTGAGACAAATTCTAAAGCGGGAATTGTGAAATGTGTACATTTTTGCTTCATGCCCTTAAAACCCACGTTGGGATATTTTTGCATTATTATTCAGCTACTTTAATTAGCAAGAATCGAAAAAACGATGCACGATAATGTAAGCGAAGTCTCTTCTTTCCATGTGAATCCTTTAATTCAGGCTAGCTCACAACATCTCCATAACGATTTAACTACAAATATTTAGTTATATAGAGTGCAGTGTATTTATGAAGACACATTTGAAATAAAAGACGTCTTACGAAATGGCATTGCGATTAATTATTTTAATTAAATTCTGCATTTTTTGACCCCACTCTCATTCCAGAAGCTTTGTCAAAAGTTTTATAATTACAATTGATCACCCCGTAATTGGTACTGTTTTGAAAATATTGAATGACATATCTCTGCCATTGATAATATGTGATGTTTCGGCTAAATTACAAGGACGCTATATATAGCTACCAATATGGATAGGTAGGTACTCGTATATTGCGCCTGATTACACCGACAACGGCGACTGGACGCGTGAGCGCTCACAATTTAGAGTAGTGTAAGGGTGATTTTCCACTGTGAGTATGTGTAAGGAAGCTAGAAGCGTGGAAAAAACCCAAATCAAATCATTACTTCGGTTTACGAGTTTTGCTTAGTTCGGCTCTAATCGGATCTAATTTTTACTAACCAGATAATGAATATATGTGTATATTTATGTAATGTAACAAATGTAAATATAAAATGAAATTGTTTCACTAGTTACATTGTCACAATCTGTATAAAGCTCACGATATATATTTTTACTGAAAAAAGGTCTAGAAAATGGGATCTAAAACTGGAATATAACGCATATTATTGAATATGGTGTAAAAACTGTGCAAGACATAATCTCAATTAATATTAAACCATCTACTTTGACAAGCATACAAGTGCGTGGTATGCGCATACGTTGTGTGCGAATAAAATATATTCTGACAAATTTATGGAACGTCTAAGTATGTTTGGATTATGTATATTTGTATTTATGTGTATCTACAGGGTGGAAATTTGTAATGCCACCTGGAGGGGAAGTACTCTTAATACTGTAGATAGAAAGTTTTACTTAAAGGAAACATTCCTTTATTTTTGAAAAGAAATAAAACTGCATTCAAAGATTTTTGAAAATTCACTTGCCCCACCCGGTAATCGAACCGACTAAAATCTGCAAAAGTTTCACCCTGTATTTTTATTGCACCGATCGGTAGGGTCAATTATAAGGATCAAATCTCTCTAACAAACTTCATAAATTAAATGAAAGGAAAACATTAATTAAGTATGTACAAAAAAATGATACACTAACTAATTAATTGTTCGAAATGTGCCCCATTTTCACAAATTTACTTCGTACGATTTCATTGCTGGTAGCCTTTAAAAGTGTGTTGTGGTGAATATTATTGATAGTATTTTGTACTTCCACTCTCAATTCGTTGACATTAGCATACGATTTAATGTAAATTTGATCTTTTACATAGCTCCACAAAAAAAAATCTAAAGGGGTGAGATCTGGTGATCTTGCAGGCCATCTGATTGTGCCGTTTGTACCAATCCATGTATTAAAATGGTTATTAATCCAGGCAGTAGTGATTCTGCTGTTATGGGCTGGAGCACCATCTTGCTGTAGAATTATTTGGTTTCGTTTTCATCGGGGAAACCATTTAACTTATTTCTTAATAAATCCAATATTTCTAAATACTTTACAGTGTTTAGGTGACCTTCGTACACATGGACTAACACAACCATATTTCTCATAATTCCGCACCAAACGTTGAAAGAAAATCTTACTTGACTGTTAGTTTCGTGAACACGAAGAGGATTCACCTGAGACCAAGTAGTGGTTATTGCGGCGATTGTACATCCCGTTATTACTGAAGTTGGTTTCGTCGGACCATACAATGTTACTCAAAAAATAGGGTCACCGTCAATTTCTCTCAGCATGTTTTGACAAATTGTAGTCGTCTCTCACAATCCCCAGGATGCAATTTTTGTACAAACCGACCATCACGATAACATTTATACTTATACTTTTTCATCACTTGAAGTACGCGAGTGTGGGATGTTCCAATTACTTCGGCAGCATCTCTGCTTGAAGCCTTCGGAAATGCTTCGAAGTATGTTAAAACATTTAGATCAAAATCGAAGTTGTTCTGCTGAAAAGTTTGCCGTCGCTTTTTGTAACTACCCGTATTCTTTAAATTTTTTGCCATTCTTTTCAGTACAAACCGAGTTGGTGCCTGTCGGTCTGGATATCTCTCTCCATACCACCGCAGAGCGACGATTCATATCTTTGTTATTTAAAAAATAAGCTTCCAATAAATCAAATTGTTCTTGATAAGCCATTTTTACCGTGAAACAAATGTTAAATGATTTGTAAAAACAATCTTATTATTATGTGAATAACAAATGAAAATCTATTTTCAAATGTAACATAACATTCCATATTTAAACTACGTCACACACGCAGTTATATCGCATAAGAAAGGAGTCTGCATTACAAGATCGCATAAGAAAGGAGTCTGCATTACAAGAACGTACAAATTACTATGAAACAAATGAAATCAATGAAATCTTAAATTATTAATTCTTTGAATTAAGTTTTCATTGTTTTCCTTTCATTTAATTTATGAAGTTTGTTAGAGAGATTTGATCCTTATAATTGACCCTACCGATCGGTGCAATAAAAATACAGGGTGAAACTTTTGCAGATTTTAGTCGGTTCGATTACCGGGTGGGGCAAGTGAATTTTCAAAAATCATTGAATGCAGTTTTATTTCTTTTCAAAAATAAAGGAATGTTTCCTTTAAGTAAAACTTTCTATCTACAGTATTAAGAGTACTTCCCCTCCAGGTGGCATTACAAATTTACACCCTGTATATGCATTTATGTTTGGTCGGTTCAAACCAGATTCGCCCCACTGTTAATAATATAGTAAATCAACATTCGTTTATTGTTAAAAAAAATTAATTATAGTTATTTTATAGTTATATTATACTATAGATAGATAGATTAGGTAAATGTGAGCTACGGGTGCTTTACAGACAAGCTGTTACACAGTGTGACAGATTAAACTATTTAGAAATTTGCGATTGTACTGTACAAATAAATAAAATAAAAAAATAAGTGTCGTTTGCGAGATCCGCTTTCGAGGATTGTGCTATTCTTTTCGGAAACAGGCAAAGCTTTCATAAGAAAAACAGACAAGAAACAGAGAAACGTAGATTTAACAATTCTGATCACGTCATTTCACAATTTTATCGCTTAGCTGTGCTAGACCTTATAATACCTTCCCAGTGGAGAAACGTCCTGTAAGAAACAACTAGCAATGTATACACGTGATATAGTGCATTCATAGAGTGCTTAATCAAGCTTCAATTTTGGTAACATGTTTTTCGCTCGGAAACGAACAGACGGGGTAGAATGGTATTCGTGTGCGTAATTTAGCTGCTGTTTGACATTTACGTACTATAATGTCAGATTGTAGAATTGTTTTACACAATAGTAAATTCAAATTATAATTATCGTTCACATTTCATAACAATTGTCATCACAATAATAATTGAGTATTGCTGTGATTCTTTTATGAAGGGTATTTAAATTACTGGATTAAATATTATTATTATTATTTTATTTATTCCCTCGCAAAAGAAATTTGGGTGAAATATAACTCCTCTACGTAATTTAACTCTAGCGAATATTGCAAACTATAGATACAAACTACATTTACTAATTAAAGATTTATTTTCTTAGAAGTGAATTGCAAGCGTTAACCCGGTCGTATAAACAACAAAATTGAATTAAGTTGCCAACTGCCACAAGAAATATTATACTCCCGAGTATTAGCTTACCATAGGCTCACAAAGTTTCAAACAGCTTAGCGTACCCTTTGTGAAGCTAAAATGAGGTTTTCAGTGGTTTACACTTTGTCGATGAAAGCTACATATGCATGCTATCTAAATTATAATATTATATTGAATAATTTCAATATTATTTTAAGATATAGATACAGAAAAAAGTCTATAACATATATTAAAACATATGGTTGTGAAAAAATGCTACCTTTGTAGCACTTAAGTTGTTTGAGCACAGCTAGGCGATTTTTTTATCATGATCTCTTTAAAACAATTTAACAAATCTTCATTATGCCAAATTCATTACAATAGTTTATAAGGACCTTGTGTAATTTAATAAGGAAGAGTGTTCGTCCTGTAAAATTTGTAATAAAACAGTAATATTTATTCTTTTATACAAGGCAAAAGCATACGATTAGTCTAACATACAACAGCCCTCATAGCATGCCACTGAAACGTAACATGATACAGCGTTTCGTCAATTTGAACTGTCCAAATACGAAAGATAAATTTCAATTTAGCGATTGTATCGCAAGATAAACTTTATCATATTTTGTTTTGTTACTCATGGCATGCTATGGGGACCAGCTGAAAAAAACTTATAACGGTATTTGTCGGGAGATTGATATAAAAAAATCAAAAGGATAACATATATTGCATATAATGAAATGTCTGAATTTGTACAACAGCACAGATTTGATAAGCATACGATTGGGGGCGAGGACAAAGCACTTTCATAGACATTTAGAAAAAGTTGATACTTTTGAAAAATATTCATGAATTGTTGCAATATTGACAAATTGAAAAAACATAATAAAAGTAAGCCTCCTAGTTTCCAGCAAGCCTGAAGGTTCTCGTAATTTCCAAACAAGTATTAGAGTCAGTTTATTTTTAACGTCAATATCGTTGCATTGTTTTTTGATTTGATTGATGTAAGTTTGATATGTATTCTGCATAGTTAAAAACGAAACAATTACCGAAGTATTTTAAACACTTTAATTATCACATTCATTCATATTTTAAGAAAGGTTTTATAATTACTTCTCGTCTTAATACACCAGTAGTTAGGTGATTACAAAAGACTAGGTTCATCAACAAGTAAAGTTGTGCTCTCAGCACGGATCTATTTATTTAATTGATAGAAACTAAAATATGTGGTTAACCAGCTTTGTATTAATTGTATTTAGTGAGTGTCGTGCAACTCATCCTAAGTTTAGTTATACCGACGTACGAGTATAATAATGTTTACGCTACGAGACGCAGATAGAGCGATGTCGATATTGTGATTGATTGAGTACTCGATTGCACACAAACAAATGAGCGACGAAATGTTCATGACATGTTCACGACATTGATCCTACATTGATCTATATTAGCTATCCTGGCATGTTGTTTCCGGCCATTTATTCATTAACTGATCGATCTGTTGTTTTGCGGTCTGTATGCTGTAAACACAGCTAAACACAGTTAAACTGTTCACTTCTGACTACTCCTCAGTCGAACATTTATATGTCGATACTGTTGTCGACACTGTTGGGTGAAATTTGGTAAATAAAACCCGACCAAGTATACTTTTTACATTTATCAACTGTTCGTGCCCTTAATTCCAAATTATATGATTAAGATAAAATCCCTTACAACAATCACGTGTACTCGTAGATAAAGAGTATTGACACATGTATTCCAAGACCGTCACAGAGCAGATATACCATCCAAAATTCCCATTATCATCATTATTAAATGTGTTGAAATCTTTTTGAGACATTGAACCACTCGTGTGTCACATTTGTGTACGCAAGTCAAAGTCGACCTCCCTTAAATTGGATATTGTGTGAGGAGATTAACAAAGATTGTGTGAGGAGATTTTGAATATCTTAATATATTTTTGCTCTGAATAAAACGTGACTGGATTAAATTAACGGAGCAAAGAGTGGGTAGGTACATGTTATGAAGTGTTGTCTCTAATTAACCCTGTAATTAGATGTTGGAGCACAATATGTGTTATTGGTACACGTTGTTTGAAAATAAATTTGTGCTTAAGATAACTTATATGATATTCATGTTATGATCTTTATATATCTATATGTTTTTGGAGTATCTAATTATACAAGGCATAGCATGCCTTTTATTTTAGTCAAATTCTTGACACTATTTAGCTTGGAAGGCATTCCAAGCGTCGGGTTAACTAAATAAATGTCTTATTACTGATATAAAACAAGAAAACTTGAAAAACTGTTTCATTTAAATGTATACTTCTTGTAGAAATAATAGACATTACTACTTCATAGTTTCTTTTAATATTTCTTATATCTATTTGTTATTATATTCTTGACTTGTTTTGTAAGAAAACCAACAAATAGGTGATAATTAGGGCAGCCGTACTGAGGTATAATGACTATAATAACAAGGTTGGGTAAATATTATGGAGATCGAATCGCGAGAGCGCACCCTGCCATGTACCCCGTATGGGCCCAGAGAACTCGGGGGGTTTTAGTGAGTACGCCGATCCTCTTGACCGGAGAGCTCCACACACGGCCGCGTCTTGCCAGCGCGGTGTCATGGTGCACAAAGTCGCATTTCCCCCCCTCAAAAAAAAAAGGTTGGTTAAATATATTTTTACTTTACAGAATGCAATGTAAATGAAAAGTACCTTTTGCTCAAAAATATCTCATGTACATATATGTAATCAAATCAGCGATAAATTTATTTTATAACAGTTCCTCGGTTTCCAGCAACGTCGATGAGCGAACGTGATCAGATACAAGGGAGGCCAGTTTACGCTAACCAATTAGTGGCAGCCACACGAGATAAGCTTATAATATAAAGCTATGCGCAGTGTAACAGAAAATGTTTAATCACAATCGGTTGCCAAAACAACGGTAACATTTATTTTATTGTTACACGATGCTTTAACTGTTGCTCTTTGTTTGCTGTACCACGTGTTTATTGCTTACTCTAAAGGGTTGTTTGCTTTTAATTTCTCTGCTTTGTGTACACGTTGATATTTATATCATATTGCTCTCATGTTGTAGGTAGATATATATTTTTATTAGGTCTGTCTGATTTTCTGCGGGCTCTTTGGTCCGCACTCTTTTTTGTTTGTGTAAGTATTTTTTATTTCCTTATTTATTGTCTATTTACAAGTAACATATCAATTCTCGGTTGGGAGAAGGTGTCTTTCCTCCGTTTTGTGGGAACAGCTAGTCCCATCCCCCACAGTCATAGCTCCATCTATATGTTGTATTTAAATATACTTTCAGATTAGATTAGTTTAAACAAACTGTGTAAGGGCACTGTGATAATATAATCAATATGTATAATATATGTTTATTAGGATCTCTTGCTAAAAAGAATGTCAATAATCTGCAATATGTCTATAAAGATTTTGTTTCAATAATTTTATAGTTATTGGACACTGAATTAAAATCAACATTAACAACATATTTTTTTCAACTGAAAACGAGATTGTATTAAATATTTGTATATTTTTATGTCTTGAAATTCCAAATCACACTTATGTGTAGGTAGATGCAAATTAAATAATAGTAATATCATAAAGGAAGACTTAATTAATTAATGTAATAAATTCAGGTAATTAGTTCCGTTTATCTCGATATCCTTACGTGAGTCACTGCTTCGGATAGTGGGCGGATTATCCACACAGCCGGTGGGCGGATTTTTCCACATATTTCTCTATTCTTTCTCGGAACTAAATTAATTAAGTCGGTACAGAATTATTTTATTATTGAGGTGTACGGAATAGCTGTAGGAGACTTAGTCATTGTTTACGACAGTAAGTAATTGTAAACAATATAAATATATAACTTAATATAATAGGATTAACCTGTGTTTACTTACCAATTTTGTTGCCTCACGTTTCGATTGTTTTTGGTTGTGTTTTAGTCACCACTGGATTCCAGACTGATAATCTGAATTCTTGATGATTCATGATCCTCAATGGCCTGTTTTCCCATTTTTTTCACAGCTGCAATATGTTCCTTGAGCCATTCAGCTATGGTCTGTTACGTTTGGCTTATATATAAAATACCACAACTGAAATCAAATCAAAATCATGCCATTTAGCCTGGTGCCTGGTATGAACACAGTAGGCGTGCAATAGAAAATTTGAATTAAGTTTCAGTAGTACAATTATAAGTATGAAATTGAATAATACAGGTTGAATGTTTGAATAATGTATTATTATTACCTGTAAGTAATGTTATATATAAACACATATTTTCAATATTTGGCTTTATAAACATATTTGTACATCGATCACATTTATATGAAAAAATATGCAAGACAATAAAAATTATCCATCTAGCTCTTGGTACATACATTTATTATCCTTCCTTCCACTTTACTCTTTTGTGGGTACTAGTTTTATTTTTACAATTCAGCATATGAAGTATTACTGTTTACTTTATATAAATTATTACTGTTGGAAACTGGCTGGTAGTCAGAGACATTACTAAATCTATGATTTATATTTGACTTTTGACTGATATAATGTTTTTGATAGATGTTGTCACTTAATTAGAAATTATTGTTCGGTCTGCAACTGTACAAACTAACATAATATTAACTTGTAATTTCTTGTATTTATTTTATTATATTTCTAAAGTGAATATTACGTGTTTTTATCATTCGTCCACGCTCATAGCTAACAATTACATTTACGGATATCTTTCCGCTAAATATTTATGTATCCTCTCAAACACTATACTTGTAATAGGTTCTAAATTTGATACAAAGTCGGCTTCAAACAAAAACTGTTATTTAAAAACCGCAATAGCCCGTATCGCATTCACGAAATGTAATATTCCCCAAGTAGTCCTGTGGCCTTCTTATAGTATCAGGCACAGAGCACAATAATAAGAGATAAAATAACAAAGAAATTGTTTAAAATAATTTTAATATAAATATAAAAGGAAATTTCATCCGGCGCCCACCACATGCCAGACTTATTGGTGTTGTCACGTGCTTCTGTAGCATCGTAACTTCCTTCTGTTCATTTTTGTTATTTTATTTATCTTTATTATCCACGGAAATAGCTAATTTAATGTTTAATATAAATAAGTGATTATAGTGCTATTGTTCTCCAAATTGCATCGATGGAATAGAATAATGCAATTGTAATAACGCTTCCTATCGAAGAATTAATCTTTATTATGATGTTCGGCGCTTAGAACATTGTTTGGATATAGGAATAATAAATCTCTCTAGTGTAATAAAGAAAAATAAATAAATACGAAATGTACTGATATTAGAGCGTCGGTGGCGCTGTGGTCTCGGCACTGGTTTGTGCGCCGCATAGAATCGGGAGGCCCGCGATCTCATCCCCACCGTGTACCAATGTGTTTTTCGTTCCGAATTTCATATGTACATTTATCCGACGCTCCTACGGTGAAGGAAAACATCGTGAGGAAACCTGCGTACATCTGCGAAGCGATTCAAAGGTGTACGTAGTCAACCAACCCGCACTGGGCCAGCGTGGTTGACTAAGGCCTAATCGCCCTAACGTAGTTAGGGTAGGCTCGAGCCCCTCGGTGGGGACGTATATGAGCTGTGATGTACTGATATTACAAAATTATTTAACATTCAATGATATTGTTAACAGATCAGACCCATAGTTTATCTGTGAATATGTCATTGTTTTAACAGATGTGTATGTCAGAAGACTCTTATAAAAACTTTGAAACGTGTCTTTCACAGTTTCCAGTCAATTTGATAAGAAAACTACAATAAAAAACAATAATATAAAAATAAAAATCCAAATCATTTGTTTTGTGTTTTTTATTTTAGAAATTAATAAATTAAATTTAATTATTTAACGTAACTGGCAATGTTATTGCTATTTACCAACTAAAACTTACCAACACAGATGAGAGATGTTAGTACTTATTTTCCTTTTCTTTTAAATCGCTTATATAACTTTAACATTTTATCAAAATCAAACACAATGCAATTGTTTTATTATGACATGTTAATATTGTAACATATTATAAATGGTTCCTAGTGAAAACAGACATTGCCATCAAAGAACCGCGATGTGATCGCAGTCATTGTTAAGAAACATTATGGTTTGAGTACTGCGATGTTTGCGGTTGTTGTTGAGTGCTTCGTGACGCGATTACGATTACGTTACGTTTTCTACATCTGTTCTTAGACTAAACAGGGACAATGCAAAAAAATAGAATCCTACTGAACCTGAAACAGAACATATTTCGGATCATATATGTATTGAATTGATTCATTTAAAAGTGTAACTAATAAACCCTGGGAAATAAATACATTATCTCGCCGGCAATTCCATCTGATTTAGCGCCCACTTCTGAAAGACTGCCGGAATTACCTGCAACTATTTTATGGTAGTAACAATGAGCACTATTGGGAGAAATAAAAAGAAAGATCTCAACCATAAGATAAGAAATAAAAGTTAAAATCAAATATTGCTGGTATTACTGTTTTAATGAATATAGTAACGATATTGATTGACGATGCAGTGGGCGTACTCTTAAAAACGATATTCGATATATCGTGGACTTCGTCGTGTCGTATCTTACTCTTAGTTACTATCCTTTAAAACATTTCAACGGACGATCGAACGAACGATATTAATTTGGACATAAGAAAGCCTCAAATGACAACGATGAATTAAATTTGACAGACGAACATTCCTCATTCCTCTAGCCTCACGGTAGGGTCACTAGACAGGCACTAACACTGCGAAGTTTGTAAATACTAACATTTCTTAATCATCAGAAACCATTTTCTTTTCTCCTATAGCTAACTCGAGTTATCTCCTTTCTACAGTGAACATCCCTGATGTCAGCATAGCTATCAGGGAAGCTTAAAAGTGTATTTAATAATTATTTTTTTATTACATACAAAATAAATTAATATACCATTAACTTACGAATACCTAATGATTTTGCTCATACCTGACACAAAGGCTGTATTTTTTTAAAACACCATAATCTAAACATCCATTTGGTGAATATTTAATGTCGAGAATACAAGGACGAATTATAAATAATTGAAAGTCAAATAAATTTATCTCAAGTGAAGTTTGATCTTCTTTTACGAGCCGCTGCGTCAGATTTATACTGCCATCCACCCTAGTTTTATTAACCATCTAGTAAAGCACCCAAATCGGTATTTTTTTAATCAACTCAGAATGAATGATGCCAATAAGCTTACAGAGGAGTGTTCTCCGGAGAGGGGATACATATTCCTTTCTATAAGTATGAAACTTTAATTTATTTAAAATGATTTACTTTGTGTATGATACCTGATACATTGAGAAGCAAACTATTTGGTGAGCATTAAACCTTAAATACATTCATTTTTACCCTCAATAATAAGTCAATATTAAAATAAAATCCGCAACTTATTTTCACTATGTACGAAATTGCTTGTAATCCCCAATTCGCTCTTAAGTTACAGAAAAGTGGATTTAACGCCAATGGCACTTTCTTTTTCTTTTAAGCTGCAGCTGTTTACCTGAGGTATTTTATATTTTTAAGTACTTAATATAAATAATTTCGTTCTTTTGCTTCTAATTTTACAATCAAAATAATAAATATAAGCAATAAATGGCACTCCGTTCAGTTACGCAGCATGTTATGCAGTGAATGAAAATATCTTAATTAAACGTAACTCCCTGATAAGAAACTTACCAAGCCATCACTGACGCATTATGACAACGTTGTACCTGTTCTTCCATTTGAATAGCTTCTTTAAAACTGTGAAAGTACACTTTGTCATTTTGCTTATTGTCGTTATTCTAACTGATAAGACTGAAAAAGTATATAAAATCTTATACAAATACTGTACAAAAGAAGTTTCAAGCAACCATTTACATTCTATACATTGTATCTATAACAATATTCGGGTTTCATTCAAAAAATATGATAATTGAAAGTAATCCGTCATATAATTAAGACTTTATAGGTTATCAATCATTCTACAACTTATAATAAATTTCAAGCTTACGCATATTTAGTAGTTCAGTGATATTGCTCTGATATTTTCGTAGAGAAAGACGTAGCAGTGTGAAGAGTTCTGAATTACAACTGATGAGATCCGTGTCAAATTCAACTACACGTGGTGCAATCTTATATACCAACAGACCAGGGTCTAGCGTTCTACAAACTCGCACTGGGCTAACGTTGTGGACGATAACCAACACCCTATTATCTTGTGGAAGCCTATATCTGACATAATGATGATTTTTTCCTCTGAAAAGGAGAGGCCTGGAGGTCGATCTCCATCTAACCTTCTATATCAAATAACAATATTTAAAACTAATGTTTTTCTTTTTAATTCAAGATATAATATTGAGAGTCTATAAAAAGGTTATGCTGACGATTCCATATTACAAGATAAAAAACAAAACTTTTCATGTTTATTACTCGTAAGTAAATCGCTACAGTCACCAATAAGGTAAGGTAAAGTCGTAAAGGTAAAGTCACACAATAAGGTAAAGTCGCTAGCGTATATCGTGAATGAAAGAATGGTGTATCATAAATCAAGAACTCGTCTTCTTAATTTTTATCTAAGCTCACATCTTTATACAATCGTTTGAATTGTGAGCCTGTTGTAAGTTGTGTGTAATTGTGTGTAAGTGGCAGTAGACAGGATACATTGCTCGCAGGGGTGATGATCTTTGGGGCAGATATACTTGAGTGAAAGGCATATAATGGGAATCCGTGTCGGTAGACCACCCTCTAAGTGGACAGACGTTCTGATGAATATCGTAGAAAAGCTCTAGATATGTACAGCGTGAGGCTGATCGGCGTCCAAAGGTAGTCCACCTTTGGACACCTATGTCCAGCAGTGAACCTCACGATTGACGACATATAAGGTTTCCAAAAAATATGCAATTCTTGCAAGATTCATCAGTATACGTTACCAGCTAGTAACTTAAGTTGTTAAATTATAGCAGCCAGTAATATAAACCTTTAGAACGGAACACATAGCAATCACAATCAACTCTTAGAGAAATAAGTACTACAGCTTCTATTTTTTAGTTCAACTTTTCACTCAACCAACGCAAATGAATCATCGTTACAGTGAAAATTAATAATATCCTCCAAAGAGATATTAATCATCCCAGATCGGATAATTACCGCATTCCGACACGCATCACGTTTAATTTTCCAACACATTATGTCTGTATGAAATTGCTATTTTGTGTATTAGCAATGAATTATATGATTTACTTTCACTGTAAAACTGCTGGCATAAATAATAATATTTTCACAACTTTAATTAATGCAGGTAATGTGCTTAAATCTGGCGCTAAAAACCGTCGTTTGTCATGACTAAGAAAACCAAGAGGGTACTTTAAAGAATTTAATTATCTTAGGAAGAAATTCAATTTTTGTCCCACTTTCACTTTTAGATTGGACAGTTTATTAATTTGAAGTCGTAATTATCTTTGTAAAATGTCTTTGGTGCTTGTATAAATTAAAATGGATTCTACATGTTGTAAACATTCATAGATTGTTGCTGAAATAGAGACATAGTTTATAATATTTCCTATTGACCTACTAAAGAAGTACTTATAATTTAGGTTGAATATTCAAATCAAAATTTAATTAAACTGCTAATAGTTATACTATTGTTGCTAACAACAAATATTACAAAATAAAAACGTACTAAGCGTTTTGGTACGTTGATTTTGATTCACTGAAATAATTTGATGGTCGAAATTTAACAAAAGTCAATCTAGTGAGGGCTCAAGAGGGAATAACTAACCCAATTTGGCCCACTAATGAAAAAACTTCCGACCCCCGATGTCAGTTCATCTGAAATCGTTAGCTTTGAACACGTTACTGAAAAGTTTACAAAACTCATTAGATTGGAACAATTTGATTACTAAATGTAACTATTTTACTGTAATAATAATAATTAGTTATATAATATTAATAATAGCAATCTAAACAATTCTATCAATATTATATTAATTGTTGTTCTATTCTGGTGTATATCTATGAAAACCCATCCTGTTAGTGTGGGTAAATTTGAAACTATAACATAACATTGACATAAATATTGTATTTATACTTGGTGATGTTAAATAAATAAAAACTTTATTCCTTCTTCCATATCAATCATGTAGGTATTATAAGATAATAATTAGCTGCAATATTTTAGGTATTGTACAAAATTTGATTATATTGCAAAAAATTAAGACTAAAAAAAGTGTTTCTCAAATATTGTCTATCAGGGGGAGACTACCACGGTTATCCCTTGGGTACCTCCGTTTTAACTATTTCTAAAGGAACACGCCAGTTTATATTTCACAATATAATTGATGTGATTCAATGATTCTGTGAAGGGAATTGAATTTACAGATTGATGTGCTTTTAGGTGTCGAAAATTAGCGTGTAGGATAATATAAATAACGTTTGTTATTGTTTATTTGTATTTTCAGTATATATTTTTTCAGTAGTTTAGTTCATATGTACTCGTACATATTTTAGATAAGAAAATAGCTAAATCAGTCATGGTCAATAACCTAGGAAATCTATGCAAGATAAATGAAAATATGGGACTACTCATTACAATGTAACGTCACTTGTATCTAAGAACGTTTTATATCATCAATCGAATCAAGAATAATAAGCACCTGAGGCACCTGAAGGAAGAATGAGTACGTCAGAAACAACTAGTGCACCGAGAAGGCTGCTTCGTTGTACCGTGAAACTCTTAACATCACCATGTATTACACAAATCTGCGTGTACATGTGGTCAAAAATAAACGATAACTTGCTTGTAGGACATGTGTGTTTAATTGTAAGACGACTTTAATTTCAAAACCTCTTATCCCTTTCAGTGTGATCATCCCGCACCTGACATCTACAACCAGCAGCTTTTTTTGTACAATCATATATTTCATTATGATATAACTTACAATATTTCTCCATTATTTTCAAATTTTGTGCAATTGGTTTAAGTGTACCATATTACTATAATCTATACATAGATTTGGTGCTTTGAATTCACCTCTTGTCCCCCAAATCTTTTAAAAAATATATCTTACTTATATTTGGAATATATTCGCAACTAGATATTTACTAAAGAAATTCTTTTCTGGAATAAGGGAGTAATAGATCTGTAAAGTGTGAAGCATCTAGTTGGTTCGCTAAGATAAAATGGCCAATAGACATAAAATGCGTAATGGCCCGTGGCATAGTAACTACCTACTCATCTGCATTCTCAACTGCGCGCAGCAACTCACTGGGCTATCGCTTCACGTTTCATTTAGTGCGCAGACTCATTGGTTTCAATGTAAATCTTAATTGCATCATAATGTTTTTATTACTTTATATATGTATGTTAAAAAGTTTCTTACTCTAAAGCTAGAACAAAGTCTTAATACAACACAGTAGATACGTATCCTACCATTAATTATATAACAAAAATAATGTATATATATATTACAAAGTCACATAAAAGAATTAAGAAGTCCGTTCTTTGATTGCACATGGCTCGAATCGTGCTAGACTAGCACGAACACCAAAACACGATATGATATATCTTGTTGAACTGTCATAATACGATGAATTTGCTAATGTATTGACAGTTCAGTGTTTAATATAAGTTAATTATATCTTGCGTTGTTATTCGTTACAGGTAGCTGTAGTAGTTATATGCACGCGCTGGCACTTGGGTGGTGTTCTTTCCTCCTAGCAACCTGTGTATAGAATCCGTGTAAAGGTATTAATAAAATCAATACTCATTTCTATGATATATGTAGAAAATGGAGTGTGTGGATCAGCACGTCTTCATGTAAAGCTAAATGTCAATTTTTTGTCAAAGTCTGGATGTATATGAAGTTATCAGAGTCATATGCTTCCCGCTATTACTTATTTTTCAATATTTCTTTCAAAATTTACTTATATAGATTAATATTCAACATTATGGAGATATCAATTTAAAAAAAAAAACTAAAATAATACAATTGCCTTTATACGAGTGTGTTATATGTGAGCTTTTTGGATACTAAAACGTGGGGGCGAGTACCCATTTGAGTACAGAACTTTTCATCTGGTGACTATGAAAAATGTGAATAATGATTTTTTTTTGAGAATAAGTCTTGTTATAAAGCGTTGTAATGCTACCAGCGTTTTTGACACATAATTCTTAATAAAAGTGAGCTGTTATACTAGTTTTTATATTTAACTTGGTATTCTCTGTTTTTGCTATAATTACTTTAATAACTCTTCGCTGCATTATACAAATTTTTGATTTGATTATTTAAATGATTCATTGCCATAGTATACGTATAATAGGTAAAAAATGAAGAACGTTTTATATATGTTGAACTGACCCACCTGAAATATTAATACGTCATTTCCTTATAGTTTCTTCTAAAGCCTTTTATATTTCAAAATGGTATAGCATTTGACGTCAATAATTCTGAAAGCGCTTAGTTCCCCTAAACTTTTATCAGGTGTTTTCGTCACACTTTTTCCCAGCGTATAGCGGTACTTTAAGACGATTTTCAATTTTATCGACGATTTCTAATATATAATAGATAATCTCGATAATCCTAGCACACTTCATTACTACACTAAAAAATGAGGCAGCTTTAATTTTTTTTCCTTATTTTCAAATAGCTGAGAAAAGAAATTAATATGTGTTTCAGATAGAATAGTTGATGAAATGTCAACAATAATATATTTATCTCTTTAATAATTTATTTATCAGTTTGAATCTGAAATAAAATAACATTTATAATATTTCTACAAAAGCTCTCTAAAAATTTTTACTAAATTCTTTATTAAGCCTGTCTCTTCAAAATATTCACATAGAAGATTTACATTACGCAAACTGAATTTTTTATATTACACTGATTTGAAATATTAGCATAATATTTTCCCTTTGATTGCAGCTGGATTCAAAGATCACCCAATTTTTTCTGCGAAGCAATATTACATTGGTGAGTAAAAAAGCCACATCGTCAAATACCAAGCAATCACGTATGAATGAAAAATTAATCATCCTATAGTTGTTGAGCTCGGCTCGCACTTTTACTTCCTCGTTTCCTATTCAGCTGAGTCTGTCGATGTGTGAACACTGCGTCTGCTCGAAAAATGAATGCAAATGCTCTGAGATTAATCCCCTTTGGCCTTTATATGAATCCATAGATCCGATTATATTCACAACATATTTCTCTGAGACTTACTGATAATAATATTTTAGTTTTATTAGCGTAACGTTTATTTAATCGAAATTCTAATTTAACCCTTGACCTGCTCAAGAAATTTGGCTGGGAAATCATCGATCACCCTCCCTATAGTCCCGACGTGGCCCCAAGTGACTACCACATGTTCCCCGCCCTGAAAAAACATCTCGGAGGGAAGAAGTTTGATAGTGACGCGGAGGTTCAGAAAGAGGTCAACACCTGGCTGCGCGAGGCGGACGGAGAGTGGTATTCTGCCGGCATAGACAAGTTCATCGTGCGGATGCGCAAGGTGTTGGAAAAAAATGGCGATTATGTAGAAAAGTAGCCAAGACCTTGGCCTTTCCAACGGTGTATCGCTTTTTGTAAATAAATGTCATTTTCTATAAAAAAAAAAATTGGAGATCTTACTTTATTGTCAGCCCTCGTATATTGTTTATATACAAACGAAGATTATGAAACCTATAACAAGCAAATTTACGTACACATTTTTAATGTATAAGATGGAGATCTTTCCAAAAATAACGAAGAATAACAGGTTAAAAATTTGACTTAAATCTGAAAGAAAAATGCCCCTTCAAATCAGCTTCTCGCATTTAATAAAAATTTACATACAAATTAATATGGCTTTACAAAAGATTGATCCACGGCACATGTTGGACTTACACTACTCATTAATATATTTTTGCTGCTTGGGAGGATAATTAACATATATTTGTTATATTACCGGACAAATCCAGCTTTGTTTTGTTATTAATAATTCACGTTAAGCATAAAAAATCAATTTTTTGTCATGAATATTTATTTGTAATCAATAGATAAAAGTTAAATCTTCAGTTGCTTTATAATATTTAGAAACTGCAGATTTCGCTATACTATGAAAAATAAAAAGCTCAAGTTTATTTAAATTAATACATCACCATCCGGCAATGAAAAAATATGGATAATTTTATTTGCTACTTCACTGTCTTAATTATCTCAACGCGCATCTAAATAAGTCATTATGAATTTATGTTGACTAAAATACGCTTTTCACGAATTTTGGAGCCGAAGGTTAACCCTCGCTAATGAGGGTGATTAAGCAGTACTTGTCACGTTCAGTTCCGTTAGGTTATACATTCTTACTAAATTATTTAAAATATCATGCATTACACACCATTAGTAAAATTTTTGTGAAATTAATTTGAGTACTCTAGGGCTACAGATTATTTTAACGAGAAATTTTGGAGTATTGGATAAAGTACTAGTAATCAATATGTAGTGATACTATAACCGGTATTGCTTTAAATTTATAAATATCAAGAATATCCAAGGAGATATCTCAAATAATATACTGTCAATATTTTCCATAGACAATTCCGTGTACTTTATATACATTGTAATTAGTGTTGCATTATTAATATCGATTTAAATAGATATATGAAGAATTTGTGTAATAAAATCAACAAAAAGTAAGTCTTGGAAGAATTTGCTAAACTTCGTATTTCACACACTATTGGTATTTGGAGATCGATTCTACGTGAAGTTCATTAAAAGTTTCTGGAATCAATAATAAATAAATAAATATTTCTTGCACTTACACTAATTAGTCTAGCCCAAAATAAGCTCCGTAAGGCTTGCGTTATGGGATCTAGGGTAACGGATAAACATACATACATATATATATATATATATATATTTGATGACGTGACGTGTTTTTCATAATGTTCGCAGCTACGTCCGATTGAACGCCTAATTGTTTCTTGATTTATGAGATCGGAATATACATATATTTCATAAGAAGCATCTGTCTAGAATGTCGATGAATAGTAAGAACCCTATATAATATTTATTTGAATTTACATTCAATAAAGGGAAATTTATAGTACTCCTAAACGATATCTATCTAAGAGTAACAATATAGCATTCCGCTTTTTGTAACATTCACATGCTGATACGGGATCCGTAATAAAAATAAATGGGATTTGGCTTGATCTAAATATTAGGATACAAATTCACACGGGATGGATTGCGACTATTTCGCACAAATGCTCATTACAGTAAACTTTTAGAAATTTAAAAGAATATAAAAGTGATTATCATCCTACAATTATATATATCTATACCAAAGCTTAAATTACTATTTATAATCGTAGGAATAAATATTTTCATCAGTAACCAATTTAACATTTTTAATATTGCATATAATTAACCTTATAATTTCAGGTGCAAATATTTAATAAATTATTAACCCGACAATAAATTAGTTCAGTTAAAATGTGGGTCCATTTGTTATTTAATTTATTTATATACACTTTACACAACCTCTTCGTGGTGTACTCCGTTTTTTTTTTTATAAGGATAGGGCAGCAAACGAGCAAACGGATCACCAGATGTTAAGCGATAACCGTTGCTCATGGACACCCGCAACACCAGAGGAGTCACAGATGCGTTACCGGCCTTTTAAAAGGGAATAAGGGGGGAAGGGGGGTTGGACCTCCGGTACCCTCACTCACTCGGCGAAACACAGCGCAAGCTCTATTTTACGCCGGTTTTCTGTTCTGGGGAGGAGAGCCCAACATAACCACCGGCTTGCCACAGCCGGTGTATGCAATTTAATACATTTTCCTCAGGGGAATAAAAAAAAAAAGGTTAAACCCTGACCCACGTTTGCGTCCCTGTCTACAATATGAGAGACATCTCGCACACCACCCAGCCTTCTCTAGTTGATCATGCAGCCATGATGGCAGTAGTGAAAAGCACCCCATTTGCGTCTTCTGTTCCCAAAATTAACAATAACTAGAAAGTTTGTTGCTGAAAATGCTCAATGAGGGAATTATGCCTACTAATGCCGTCCCACCTAATATGGAGGTCCGGGCCGCTTCACCATGGGCAAGTTGTGGGCGTGCTGTGCAATAGGAGCAGGCCTCAGTTAAAATTTGATAAACACTAATGTGTATAAATCTGCTCCGAAGAAGACAGAGAGCACTTAGTTTTGTATAGCCTGTTAAAAAAAAAATGTGTGATGGGACAAATAGCGAAACAAGTACACTGCTGACATGACAAAATTCGTGTAATATTGTTTTTCTTTATCTAATAAACTGCCTGACAAATCTCATAGTCAATATTTTGAGACTACTTGACCGAAGTATCTATAAATATTTATTTTGGCCGCGAAGAAAGACAACACGCGCGGACAAAAAATAACGATCTGTACACGCTGACATTGAGAAACTCCGCAATGCGCTTGGACTAATATTGTTTGAGCGGATTACGTCCATTTATGGAGTAATTTCCGTAGAATTGTCTATAGAATTTCGAACAACATAATAATAATATTATACGATAAACAGACGGGTTATTGAATTATAATAAGCTTGGGTTTAATTCAATAGGACGGCCAATTAAGTATCATAATCAGACTTTGAAAATTGATTTACTATTACTTAAACGTTTGAACATAATGCGATACGTCATCTATACTTATAATAAATATGTATAGAGGTTAATTATGTACATGAAAAATATTTCCAAAAAATCTATCAGGTGTTGATTAGGGATCGATAATGATGCCAAAAATGCAATCAGTAAAATTTTTGTCTGTCTGTCTGTCTGTATAACCGTTATAGAAACAAAAACTACTCGAAGGATTTCAACGAAACTTGGTACAATTATTTTTCATACTCCTAAGCTAGTTATAATTCGTATAATATACAACGATACTTTTCATCACGCTACAATCAATAAGAGCAGAGCAATGAAAGGAAATGTTGGGAAAACGGGAGAAGTTACTCCATTCTTTAAACTTCCGTCGCGTGTGTAACCTTCACGGTTAAAGCTACTGTAACGTTGCATAGCGTTACACTATATAAATATTATAATAATGTAACAAATTATATTTTAATGTTGATATGAGAAGCAGTAGCTAGTGAGATAACTTCATATATTATCTTTTAAACAGCACTTACTTAATCTTATTTCTTTAAAATATTATTTACAATTTATAAATACGTCTAATTCTAATAAATAAAAATTTAAACCAATATTTTGATAATCTGAGTAGTTGACGCGTGCGCTACGGTTCTTGGTTGGCTATCTCTCTCTCCGCATATCGCGCCTTCCCTTCTCACAAGGAGACGAACATTGAGCTGCGCCTGCGCCATACGACACCGAGAAGGACACCTGGGGGCGTACTCTTTAAAAACGATATTCGATATATCGTGGACTTCGTCGTGTCGTATCCTACTCTTAGTTACTATCGTTTAAAACATTTCAACGGACGATCGAACGAACGATATTAATTTTGACATAAGGAAGCCTCAAATGACAACGATGAATTGAATTTTGACAGACGAACAT
Source organism: Scirpophaga incertulas (assembly GCA_036419045.1). Taxonomy (NCBI): domain Eukaryota; kingdom Metazoa; phylum Arthropoda; class Insecta; order Lepidoptera; family Crambidae; genus Scirpophaga; species Scirpophaga incertulas. The sequence goes on along the minus strand of CM071638.1, from coordinate 14,597,727 downwards.
TCGCAAAATTTACGTCAAATTTGCGAGAAGTAATACGATACGGTTTGAGGTGTCGTTGTAATTATCGTAAATTTGACGTTTATTTTGCGAATATTCGTCTGTCAAATTCAATTCATCGTTGTCATTTAAGGCTTCTTTATGTCAAAATTAATATCGTTCGTTCCATCGTCCATTGAAATGTTTTAAACGATAGTAACTAAGAGTAGGTTACGACACGACGAAGTCCACGATATATCGAATATCGTTTTTAAGAGTACGCCTACAGGCACGTTCATCGCGCATCGCCGCGGTGTCTTCATACGTGGCCTGCTTGTTGCAATATCGCAATAACTTCTTTTTTTTTTATAAATTCTTCTTATTGAAATAAAACTCAGTGTGTGGAATCCCGATACCTATCGGTAAGTGTTGAACAATAACAGTAAATTTCTCATTATGCTAAGTAGTCGCTATTCCTTGCTTTTTATTTCATACTTATCTACATGATATTTTATACATATTGTAATTGCCTATTTTAATTTTAACTATCTATCTTTCACATTTGTTTTCATTTTATTTATATTGTAAACTCCGCTCTGATTGTGACAATCACACGCCACCATCATTTAGTACTTCCTACCATCTTCGCTTTTGCTGTTGGCGTGGTCACAGACAGGAAACCTGTGAGAATATATTTTAAGACGCTGGAAATGGTGTTTCCAGGGTTCCATGCTCAGAGTGACATCTGACCTTATACGGTCAAGTATTGGTGGTGCGCGCCCGACTGCTCCGGTGCGTTCCAGCCTGGTCCAGCTGCCTGCACTGAACACCTGTCTACCATCGTCGCACCCCCTGAGAACCCCACAACTGCGTCTGACATCTAAAGCAAAACCAGGGGAGTACTTTTCCGACTTAATCTTCGCGGAGGGCTCGTAATAAAGTCACAACCGGCGGTAGACCTACCCTGAGAATTTCAATCAATAAATTTGTTGTTTACTTGAGGTTCCTTGTTTTATTTAAAACGCCTCAACGTAACACTACATAGAAATCAATTATGACGGAAATGTTCTCCTTAAAATTATATTAAAAATATCCCACGACAGCATATGTCTGTCTATTATGGTTGACTCACAATAGCACGTGTAACTGTAGAAAATTTATAAAATGTGTCTTATTTGAAGAATAAATAAAACTGCTACCTAAAATTATGATTCCAGCCGGAAAAAGTCGTGGGCACAGCTAGTACTATATGTAGCATTACAAAAAATAACAATAATAGTACTTTTATTACTGTAAATACCCACCACAAACTATCTGCAAAATAACAGCTGTCTATAACTATGGCTAATCTAGGTAGTTATATGTACGTAACATAAATATGTGCTATGTTATTTATTATTTTCGGCGCAGCGGCGTACTGCTCACTAATGTTTTGTAATGATGATGATTGGATATTTATTAATAAGTGCCAAGATCACCGTAGCATATATTATTTGCCCAAATACATTTGCGGAACTATATAATTGCACCACACTATTTAATGATTTTGGAGTTCTACCGCCGCTGAATATCAACTTTTGATATGAATATCAATGTAAATCAGTTATAAAGTAAGTTCTTTTGCAACTCTCACGCAGCATACACTTTTTCCCATTTAACACCTTACAGTCGGGTCAATTTAATAGGCCACATTTGACATTTCATTAAAATTCCTCAACTAACCTTGTAATGGCGGACATAAAATATTCAATATTTTTTTAGTTTGGAAATGCACAAATGACCGTTGTTACAATGTTGCGTTCAGTGAAGTCTATACGTAAGTGATGTCCCTCAAAAAATCGAATGAATGCAATGATTACTTGTGAAGGCATTATTCACCATGAATTAATAGTCAGTCAGTTAGTTTATTGTATTATTTTTGTATGTAAACATACATACGACTGTAATCGTATTAGGTATGATTGTATCTTATACTATATTGTATTATATTATTGTAATTATTAACATTGTAAAGAGGAGATAAAAAATAGACCTTCAGAGTTTCTTGCCTGTTCTTCTCGAGAAGGCTCTCCAATTTCCTAACAGGTGTCGAGTCAATTTTTTTATTTTTTTCTTTTTTTTCTTTATTCGTACGTACGGGCAGGTTTTTGTTTTCTTTTTCAAGCTTTGTTTTTTGTTTTGTCTGTTGACGTCAATAAGTGCTGTAAAGGTCTATGTTGAATAAAGATTATTTTGATTTGATTTTTTTGAGTCAAATTTTTTATTAAAATAAAACATGTTATTCTTTTGTTTTATAATAAAAAAAACAATAATAACTTCTTAACAGAGAAATAATTGGTATTAAAAAATTTTAAGGCAATTAAAACTCGTAAAATATATTAATACAGTACCTATAAAAAAGAGCGTATTCACATTTAAAAGGCCGCCAACACATCTGTTGTTGCGGGCAGCGATAATCACTTACCATCAAAGTCATCCATTTGCTCGTTTGCCTATTACAGTTATTGTGGAAAAGTTCCTTTTTTTATAAGATAGGGATCTTATAAAAAAAGTACTTTTCCATAATAACTGTATTCGATTCACATATGTTTGAAGTAAATATCGAATTTTTCACCATAATCAGAGTGTTAAAAGCAGGTCACCTCACTATGAACAAATGTCAAATGTGGCCTATTAAATTGACCCGACTGTAGACTTATTAATTACTATCCCAACATACAACTTAAGTCATAATATCCAGTAATCAAAACGCAACATTGATGAAACTATTCCGCAGAAGTGGTTAAAAATAACAGTAAATGACAAAATTTTTGCAGTATGCACAACGCTCGCTCTGGTAAGACAAATTTTTTTACTCTATAACTAGATCTGTATGAACTTTGGGAAAATTTAATCACAATAATAGTTCAAGACTTAAACAACAGGTAACTATTTTACAAGGTTTAGTAAAACAATTTCGTATGCACAGATCTATAGCCTGAGGCTTTAACTGTAGATTCCTCTCAATGAGCACGGTCATGTTACCTGTTAAACGTGATAAAATTAAGCTATATACGGTACAACGGTACAAATAAGGCCTCTAAAGGATATTAAAATATGTATTTTCTACACGACAGGTTGGAGACACTTATCTGAATTACACACAGGAAATGATATATCGTTAATTATTTTATTACAAATATTTTATATATGTTTGATATTCATGCACCGCTTAAAAAAATTGTACTTTGCAAATACCCCGGCCCTGGGATTACTGATACAATTAAAGTGATAATGAGGATAAGGGTTACTACATATTTATTTTATATACTTCAACAAAATATTTTATTAATGTTTTATGACAGACTAGGTAACTAGAAAATATAATTAAAACAAATGACAAACAATGAATATTTGAAATATGATAGCAAAACTTTTCTACAAGAAGCAAGTTGAATTAGATAATAAAAAATGAAAATCTTTAGTATATCTCTGTTTATTTCATCTCAAAATATAAAAGAAAATTTCTAGGCATCTTGTCCGGTGCCCAATTTCACAGTCACAGTTTCAATAAAAAACACATTAATTACTTGCACGTAAATATAGTACCAGATAAAACTTTACACCCGTCTGCTGTAAAAACTTGTCAGTAAAACCTGTGTTGTTCAGGTAGACGTACTCGTACGCATTACGAGTGCTGGATTTCTAAACTGTATGAAATAAAATATCTATACTGAGTGCTAAGGAAAGATTGACCCGTTTACGGTCAGTATTAACATATTATGCCTGTAGGATCACTCACCTAAGTTTCATCTAAAGGTTTATAATATGAAACACGGCGCCCATTTCTGAGAAGTTAAGGCAATACGTAAAATATTGAGTGTGATGATATCATATTTTTTATAGAATGTTTTAATGAGTTAAAATAAATATTTTTTTTTATGTGAAATAAAATGTGTTACAAAAATATTGTAAATAACTTCCAAATTCCAGTTTGTAGAAAATATTTCACAATATTCTTACAAAATATCAATTGGTGGTAATGTTTCATCCATCATACAAATTAAAAAGTTCATGACAAATTTTATTCATTGATACTATTATATACTATTGCCTTTACTTTTCTAACTAAAACATATTACTGTGGTATCGAAGTATATATCTATTTCCACTATTGTGAATCAACTAGTACCGACATATAAAGTAAAATTTAGTGTTTAAAGCCTGTAAGCTTTAGCAGATAAATTGCCAAGGCACGTCGTACAGATGAAATAATTTAACTCGCCGAAGTCGCAGCGAAAACGGGACTCGATGGAGTTTTTATAAATTTATAGCGCAACAACCCCGCCGGCGCTGCCATTACCATCCATTTGGTGCACTTACTCCGCCAGCTAACTGTTAAATAACAAAGCACAGGACAAATTCTGCTCTTGCTGCAAATGGCATGTGCAGAAAACCTGAGTCATTTATGAGGGCATACGATGCGGTCGCAGTTGTTGAGTCTGTATTTCCTATGTATGTAGATGTTTTCATATATGTAGTTTGTAAATGCTTTTATGCTATGTACACTAGAGAAGTGTAGTGCTGTGTTGAAGGTGCGATAGGTTCTTACAAACAATAGACAAGTGAATGGAAGAAAATATTCTCATTTCAACGTATTATATACGATATACTACTACTACTTTAGATATAGATCTTTTAAAACAAGGAGAAACTAAGCTTCTATGTCACGCTTCGGCATGTCGTTGACTATATCAGATGGTGACACGGTCGATGACGCTCTATGGAGCCCCGGTATGAGTAGAATGTCTCTCTCTCCTGACGGTGACTATTTTGTGGAGGCCACAAAGGGTTATTGCCACCCGGACCGTGCATGCTTATCGTACAGTCAGCCACGGAACAGTTTGTGTCTTAGCATGATCGCTACCGTGGGATGTCGATGCACGCATCCTTGCCAAGGTGTGTTGTCATCGGGTGGAAGCAAGAATTCGAGGGCAGCGACTCGCCTTTCAAGATTAGGTTTGGATAATGTGTTGCCATGATTTATTAATATTGTAACTTAAAGGTATTGTAATTGATACATTATTTTGTATTCTGTTGTCATGATTAACGTGCATTAAGCGTTTTAATTTCATAAACAGTTAATGAACAGAAGCTCGCAGCAAATAATTGACGCGTATTGGTTTAGTTAATTAATATTTCCACTATCCACGTAATCCGGAAATTGCTCAAATATTGCTGACCGATGCAGGATATAATTAAAGAACATTTAGTTTTTCCATACATTTTGTAGGTATTTATTATTTGTTAAAGATTTTTATGAGTTAGAGAGTTGTTCAATAGAAAAATGTACATAAAAATTTTATTGTTTACGTTTTAAGAAAAATAATTATTTGATTTTGTAAAGCTAATTCTTGTTTTAATGTAAGTTTTAAGTATTTTTGTGAGTTACCTTAGAATTTGTATAGTAATCAGTTAAATACGATCCATTTTTTTAATCGTATTATTTGTGATTTGAATTAGAGAAACATATTATATTATCACATATGTCTTAAGTGATGAATTTAGCAAAGTTATGTAGGGCCAATTATTATCGAAATAAAGTTTTAATAACATTGTATGCCTGACTCATACTAACTATTGTCACTTTACTACGGTACTATTTATTATTGGTGCTAAGGCCAATTCTATTAAAGTAAATTAAAAATATAATTCAATGCAGTCTATAAGTATTGTCGGACTTTGTATCATACGACGTTGGCTAAAATTCCTGTCCAGGGTCTCGCACCTTAAAATTTCTAACCAATGGGGTAGCACTCTTTGAGGTTTAAATGTAACTATATAAATTCTAATTGAACATCATTATCTTTATGTTATCTTATTGACGAAAGTAATTTTGGAACATCAATGGTTTCATAAATTATTTTAAGTACGTAAAGGAGATCGTATCGGATTCAGTGGGCTTGTAAAGATAACTCAATTTAGATAACCTTTCAAAATAATTGACGACTGAGATAAGTATCTTACCAAAATAATATAATAGTCAAGACATATTTAACGCATTATCTCGGTAAGTTCAAGATCTATGTAAATCTTAAGAAGACCAAGTCACAAACCTAAGACCTTTCTTGTTGTTTCGTGTTTTTCAACATTTTCAGAATGTTTATTGTCTGTGGTAGTTTTAATTATGAACTCTAAAAGCGTAAGCATAAAAATATATTATGTATCATTGTTTATCAAAAAAGTAGTCTAATATACCTCAATTTCTTTTTTAGATGTTATTCGGCCTTGTGTACATAAACATATAAACAAAGTAAGTGCATTGTAAGGCTTGTATTATGGGATCTAGAGTAACGGATCATAATCACAATCACCATTCTTATGCGTCCCTATTAAGAGGGACGAGCCTAATCTAAAATAAGGCGATTAGACCTTAGTCAACCAACGAATTGCTTGACTGCACACATCTTTGAATATCTTCGCAGGTAAATGCAGGTTACCTCACGATGTTTTCCTTCACCATAGTAGCGTCCGATTAGTGTATACATATAAAAGTCGAAAGTTGAACAATACATTGGTACATGGCAGGATTGACATTTAAAAAAAAATCCCCTGCACTTGGATTTTTATCTTGTAGCGTGGGTGTAGTTATAAACATGCACATACGCCAAATCGCGGAATCGAAGAACCGCACAATAGCCAATCACTTACCTGCTTTGTTCTTGTTTCCCAGTGAAAATCTTGCACTGCTACCGCAGAGATGTGGATAGTGAGGGCTGCCGATCAAAAGGTTTAAGATGGGTGGGATGGTGTAGATCGCACAGCTACAGGTATCACGTTAGTTATTTCGATGGGTCCAAAAGGACGTGCCTAGGATTACTGTTACCTATGCCCGGAGGATAAGGCTGAGATATCTGTCTCATAATTTCAGCGCTATATTGTAGTCTTATATTATACGGTAGAAAGTAAAATCAGTCTTGAAACATCGGTCGCATACCTTAGTACAAAATTATATCACATAATTTTTTAACTTTATTGTAATATAGAACAATATGTCTGATCGGCCAGTGGCTGTTTTGATGCTGCCCATAAAACGTATGTAACGTAATTTTATATCCTATAATTTTATAATAATATTGTCATTATGGTCCTGTTATTAATTAAAAGTAGAGAAAATATACTATTGATTGTTGAGTTTTGTGGTGGGGAAAACTAGAAAGCTTCCGAACGATGTATATATACAATAGAATTGGAGAAGAAAATTAAAAATACTCAATACGAGAATGTGAACTTCATACAATATCGCGTGAACTTCTAAAGCATATTTTATTATGATTGTTCGTAAATTGTATAAGCGGTGATCCATTAAATTTAATTTATTCGAATTTAGAACATCATGTGATTTTTTTTTACTTTTAGCATTTTGTTGTATAACGAATGTTAACATATATATTTTTAAAATATAAGTACAGTATATTTATGTATTGTCACGGTATTGAGCTTACTTAAACTGTGCCTCACTGTTTATGTAGACTCTTCGGCCAATGTGACGAAGTGGGAAAAAAGGGACAAATAAATAAAAACTGTGAGAACTCATATTTAATAATGGGCTCTATCTGAAAATCACCGTACGTCAGTTTGTCGCCAATATAACAAAGTGGATTGTTGTGTTACTACAATTAGTGGTAAAATAGCAAGAAAACATTCCAAGTGAAGCTAATTTCAAATAAAGGTATTTATGAATTGCTTTTTCCACTGAATATTGTGTATAAATGTAGAAGTAACAAATGACACGGAGAATATTTATTGTTAGTGGAGTCATCACTCACGCCACGGCACTCCGGGGGCCAATTAGCTTAATGTTGCAACCTGTAGAGTGCTTACTTAACCATTATAAACTTCGTAAGCCACTGTTTTTACTGCAGTTGTAGAGAAAATAGAGAACGATGAGAAACTCAGCAGATTAATAGTGTTAGCAGCAACAAATAGTGACTGCATTAGGGATTTTATAAGCATGAAAGCATTTCCGAGGAAAATGAGGTAATATACTCTGAGAAATTTGACGAAGTAAAGACTTCTTTTTACAACCTTTAATTTAACTTACAGTTATTTTTCACCGACTATGGATACATCGAGATAGTTATGTATTACGTTGAGAATGTAATAGGTAATTGATGATATAGTATCATTGAAATGTTATAAGAAGCCATAGACTAATAGTCCAAAGTTATTCTTAAAATATCTAATCTTATTAAATCATGTTCAGGCTCATTTGAAACGTCATGATGCAAGCTTTAGCCTCCAAGCCTGCTCTTAAACTCTCTTATATTATGTGCTATAGAATTACCTGAACATAAAAGTTAAGTGATGTATCTATCGGTCTAAAGAATTCGAATTAATCCTGAATGAGTTTAAGATGAAAATATAAATTTAATATATTATTCGCCCAAGCAGTGGCTCACGCTTGGATAATATATTTTACAATATAAAACGTTACCGTCCCTATCAAGGGGCACGAGCCTAATCCTATGTTAAGACGATTAGGGCTTTGAATTCTTCCCAGGTATATAGAACTTGCGTCGCAAAGTTAAAGTCAAATAAATGTACATATTAAATTCAAAAAACGGAAAAAACCTTAATACATTTCTTCCAATTCTGATCGGGTTACAGACTAGTGCTGCTGAGACCACTCTTAAAAAAATATTAATTTATAAAGCAAACACTAGTATATCGCTGAATATTTATAAATATAGACAAATTTCAATAAAAATATTACTTTGAATCACTACTAGTTATCAATAAATTTAATTATTTCTTTTATATTTTATCTATCGCAGGGAAATTCTATATCAGGGTCATCTGCTTGGGTCTCCGTCTAACCTTTACCATAAGATGGACTAAATAATATACATGTTAAGGCAGGCCAACAAAATTATTATTTAAATTGTGTCTGTATACTTACTTGTATTTTGTTTCATGTCCTTTTTTTACAGTTGAATTACTGTTAAAGTTTTTTATTGTTTGATCATTTTGTTGTTGACTGCGAAGACATACATTCCGAAGTTTCTATGTTTGAATTACTACATCAAATTTAAAGCATCATTGATTATTGAGTTATTTAAATTGTAACCTAAAGTCGATATGAAATCAAAACAGCCCGATTGACGAGAACAATATCTATAAGTAACCTTGCGTTTATAAGCTATTTTAGACAAACTATTAAGTCAATTATTAATTCCTGTTCTTATTCATACAATTTTTTCAATAAGGATAATCTAGTAATGCAACCAAAATAATAAATGCTTTCACGTATGTGTTTAAAACATCTCCAAAAAAAGCTGAAAAAGCTACTAAACATTGAAAAATAAAAGGAGTGAACTAGAATAATTTAACTTGCTTTGATTTCAAAAGACTATTATATAATTGTACAATAAGGATTGGCATCATGAGCAAATCCATCGCCTTTTAAACCTTTATTGCCTCCATTTAAATTGGATAAGCCTTCAAAAAAAAAACAGTTCGTATATAATAAAAGGTTATGATAACAAACATTATACAACAATAGACCCCTTTGTATATATTTAAGAAAAGGGCTACCATTATTGCTGTGAATTACTCAACAGAAATTTTGTTGAATTCAGTGGTGATTGTTGTTATTGTTATATTTCATAAAATAAATTGCTTTACTAAAAATAATAATTTCTAATAACTGTAATATTTTACGGTATTAGATTTTTCGAGCAGCAGTGACTCAAAAAATCCAGAAAGTAATTACTATTACCAACTTAATTGTTAGTTTGCTTGCTTAAATATTTTGATTTTTAAATATACTCATATTCTTCATGTCAGTTTTATTACATGGATAAAATCGTCCCTCATATCGCTAGATCAATCTAAAATATTTTCATATATAAGATATACGCTCCAAATGGATTAATTTTATTACCATTTCCACTCACGCTTGTTTTATGGCGATGGTGTATATTTGTTCATTATTTCCCCTATATATTGCTTGTATTTGTGACCCTTTCACGTCATACTGAAGGCTTTCTTTGTTCATGATCCAGCCCCTTGTCTGGTTACGGAAAATTTACTTTGGGGTCGTGGTTTTTGTCCAAGCGTTGGCTTATTGTACAAGATAATGTAAAATATTTTATGTAGCTTATCGCATTGAACATATGAAATTGACGAGCGTCGATTTGTATTTAAGTAACTTTTATATCTATCAATTAATACGAAATGTTTTTAAGAAAAATTACACTAAGGAATGTAACTATATGCACAAAAATATTTGTAATAACTTTTTGAAAAATTATTTTGTTGTTGTAGAAATAATAAATTTAGTATTTGATTTTTATTTAAATAACTACGCATCATTTAAATAATAAATTTAAACATTGTATTATTTATTTATTTAAAACATTTTATTTACTAGTAGTAAAAAAATGTAGTACTAGTGATATAAGTATCTTCATTTAATTTAATTATAAATGATGTATGTCTTTGTTTCATATAATGATTGTGTTATCGAATTTTAGAAAATAAATAACTCGATATCTACAAAGCCATCGTATCACATCCCACCTATTGTTGCATCAAACCTGCCACTGCATAAATCAAATTCTTTCCGTCGTTAGTCATAGTGACATCTGTTCCAGATGGGATAAGTTTAGAAAGCGAAAACTAACAGCCTCGCAAAATACCCACTCCTATGTCAATATACCGCCCCCTAGATCGTTTGGAAAACCCGTATTCTTCTCACGAGTTTGGTATTACCTCAAAAAGTGTACAAGTAGTAGCGTCAGGAGAACAACGAGCTGTGTTCAAAGTTTCTCTTTGACGGCGAAATTTTCACAGGCTTTCCTGTCATCAAACGTTATAAACTCGTGAAAGCGGGTTGTTGATAGATTACCACATACTAAAAGAGTTTACTCGGTTATTTGATAAAACGGGGCCAGAAACGGTTGCTTTGAATAAATTTTATTTAAAAAACTACTCAAAGTATGTTCACTAAGTTAGCAGACGCAAGAATCAATATTTTTTTTGTCATTGTATTAAATATTAATAAATAATTATGGTTATATTCGCTATATATTCCTATAAGACTGTGGTTTTTTAATAGTTAATTTATTGCCTATTACAACTGCCATTACATGTGTTTATATATGTATATGAGGGACTGACTGAGGGACTCTAGTTTGTCGTAAATTAGAACTAGAGAAAATCTCAACGATCCAATCTTTGTATTTAGACTTTCCGTACATTGTGAGCACTTTGACATGTTCCCTCATAATATTTTCTTTCACCGTAAGAGCGTTAGATAAATTTATACATATAACATAGAAATAAAAAACACCGGTATGGTTAACCCAAAACATTAAAGAAATATTCAAAGGTCTTTGCAGTCTTTTTTTTTATTTAGACATCAAATTGAAGCTGAATCTACCACCTACTTGAAAATCTAAAAACTATTTCAGGAGGAATAGCTAAAAAAATAAAAAGTCTTATTTTCTATATACTTCTTTTTTTAAAATATCAACATTTTAATAAAAAAATATTCAAATGTTTCGCAGAACTAGAAATGTCAGGCAGAATGCAACAGTTTTAAGTATAATGTTAAACACAAGTCGAGTGCCGCAACAAACAGTATCGAATCTGCAAAATCCTTGATATTTTTTGGACCAATTTGTTAGAGTATTAAAATACACTATCAGAAAAAAATATAATTTATTAAAAAAAATATTATTTAATAAAGTTTTGAATCGAATAATATCGACACTACAGATTGTGAGCAACAAACATAATCTAATGAGGTAAATTCGATACTGTTCTATTACGACGGAACGCATGCGCAGTTCGAAACTGCCCGCGTCGTCAGTGTTCTCTGCGATGTGACAGACGGTGTGCGCTTAGGTTACCGATGTCAAGTTTTTTTTATTTAGTTGTATTTTTTTATCGTGACTACGTTTAGACAATGACTACTCGAGGTAAACGTCTGGTTGATCTAGTAAAAAAAGACGCACAACGGCAGCATAGTGAAACCACACCCAATGAAGAAAATGACATTCGCCCCGGTAAGATGTTTTAAATTTTGCTTTTATACTTATTTTATATTTAAAATGTGTGTTCTATAAAAACATTAACATAATATGTGATTAAATATTACTAAAATGAATTTTTTCGAATTTCTGTTGATAAAATTGAGATTAACCAGTAAAACTATTGAAATACGTGTACGTTTACATTTATTTTTGACAAATATTGTAAGTGGTAGTTACGATAGTTTACGCGTACATTTTATGTCCGAGTATAATCGAATGTGGTACTTTCGATAGTTTTCTATGTCAAACAAATTATCGAAACTACTAGTAGTTTTCGGTATCGTAAGGATTCGGTATCTGGATATCTACTATATTATTCTAGGCTGTAAGCTTGGTATTTTATTGTTATTTTTTCTTTACCCTTATTAAAGTCAAATACTATAAATATTTCATTTCTACCTTTCAGAATCTTCGGTACATTACGATGATTGTACTGCTGAAGAATGGAGGGTTTTAAATTATATTTATGACAAAGTTTTTCCTATATCACAAAAAGAAGATGACCAGATAAGCGATAATTTGGTAAATGAGTCTTACAGCGTTATACCTATCACTGAAAATGCGTCACCGTCCTCCGAACAAATTTTGAACCCTGTATCTCATTTATCTGAATATCTATCTAGATACTATAAATAATGATACAGAGAAATGCAGCAATCAAGAGTTCAATTTTAGATCACCATTAACTGAAGACGCCGCAATTACCCCGAGCCATGAAAGTGCGTCATTAGTTTTTACCGAAGAAGAAATTATTATTGAAACAGCTCCACCTATTACCGATGACTCTTTGAACTTACCAAGTGTTAATTCATTAATTTCAACATCCGACAATGACAATTCCAATACTCCTACTTCATCAACTACCCGCATAAGAAAAGCAACTTACAAAACTGATTCTGGACGTAAACGGAAGCGACACATCAACGAATGGCTGATGTTCGTAGGAAATTGTTAACAAATTCTGGGAAACAATACGTTTCTAAAAGGGGTAAGACCATTCCAGCTAAACTTAGGAAACCACCATGTCCTCCAAACTGCAAGCTAAAATGTACAAACTATTTCACAGAAGACATACGAAAAAAAATATTTGATGAATTGTAGGAAATGGCAGATCATACTAAGCAATCGGAGTATATAAACAAATTTAGTAAAAGAATTGAAAAAAGAAGAATTACAACTAAAGATCCGTCTAGGAGAAAATTTATCACAAAATATTACCTGCCTACACATGACTCTACTTACGAGGCTAAGCAAGTTTGTCTAAAAATATTTTATAGCACTTTCGCCATCACTGACCAAACGATTCGAACAGCGCACAATAAATTAGATGTTTGTGGAATTACAAGCCATGATAACAGGGGAAAACTGGTATAAAAGAAGCTTCTTGCTAATTATGGCCACAAAATATCGGTAAACGAGGAGCAAGTGAGGTTGGTAGCTGCTTGTTAAGTTTCATAGAAAAAAAAGTAGCTAGCGGTGCAATTGATATTAGGTTTTGGTCCGACAAAACGCCTGTAATAAATAAAATATAGATATTACACATAGATTCCTGGAACAACAAGAGGCAGACAGTGTACATGCTCTTATTGAGAGATCCGCAATGGACAAAATCACCAGACCAATGGTATGCTCTAGTTAGATGGGCGAAAACAAGAAACGAACCATATCATGTTACAGAGGTGTCTCAAGAAATGCTGTATGACCTAAAAGAACTTTTACAGAACAGAAATTTTAAGAAAAACACCTTAAATCAGGACATCAAGTGGAATAATATTAAAGAAATCTGCATAAAGAGATCTGAACCTAATATTATTCTATATAAATATGATTTGGAGTCTGATTTTTCAGATTAAATGCCTTAGTTCAGACACGCCGCAATAAGAAAACAATTGTTGCGACCTGCAATGATGCATTGAAACCACTTTATTTAGATAGTTTGCCAATCCCTAAAGCAAAGTATAATGATTTGATGCATCTTTGCGAAACGGGACATATTCCTAAGCAATATCATTTGTTTGTCAATGATGAAGATGATTAGATATATTTTTGGTACATTTTTGGATTCTTTTTGTTACTGATTATTTTACTCTGAACTTAATTGTTTGAAAATTTATTTTTTCTTTAATAATTGTTATAATTAGAGATTGGATAATCGGATGCATATTTACCTAAAATTAATTGTTGGCTCACAAATTATGGAAGCGGCTTTTTAAAATACATTTTGTTAAATAAAAATCCCGGGAATATACGGGACTGCAAATTTAACGTAGTGATATTGTTTGAAAATTACTAAATTAGCACGTGGTATTTATTTTCAAAAGACCGAGACTCCGGGTTCATTTATACAACTATGCATACGTATTTACATGAAGTTTAGTTTCAGTTCCCCGTGCGATTTATGAATGTACGATTTATTACATGAAGAGTGACCAACCCATAGTGATAGATAGTGATTAAAACTGTAGTAACCGAGGTAATATTTACGCCCTATTTTAAATAGGATATTATAAGCTCATATTACCGACTAGTTTTGCATTACCAAAATGTTCTACAGTACCGGAATTCTTGGATTTTTATTTATGGAAATAAAATAAAAAGACAGTTCCATACTTTGTCAAAAACTAAATTAGGTAAATAAATAAACATCCGGCTATCCAATTCCGCAATCCCGGGATTTTTATTTAACAAAACAATAAAAAGCCGTTTCCATACTTTGTCTTAAACTAACTTTAGGTAAATATGCATCCGATTATCCGATCTCTAGTCTATTGATTTCAACGGCCATAAAAAGGTGTTTTTAATTTTTTTTTTATATAGTTAGCAAATACTTAAAAGACTGATAATGTTATAAATGATTTATGAACCCCAAAGAAAGGATTTCTGTTATATTCTATTTAGTTTGTTTTTAAAGATTAATAATAATTAAGTAGATACAAAAATTAATTTAAGATGAATGTAAAAGTTGATTTTAAGTACAAATAAGTTACTCGTATGAAAGATATGTAAGGACCGTAGCAAGTGGAAGGACGTAATCTCTGTGAGTGTATGTATGTATGTATAAGTTACTCGTGATGGATCTCACTCTAAGATTTTTAAATTTTTATAATATACATAAGGAATAAATGATTACTATTAAATAACAAAACTAGTGTTTGACTTTGGTATGTTTCCTTGTTTTACACAGGCGACAAAATTTCGTAAGAAAAAGTATCGAAAGTATTAAAGTTCTATATTTCTCAAAGAATAATATCGAAAATGGCAGAATCGATATTTATTTTTAATTTAAAAGCCTTGAATATTATCGAATCTACCAGTTTCGATAAAATTCCAGTTAACACTAACAAAGTATACAATTGAATGTGAAATATTTAGAAAAATATAATAAATTCTACAATAGTGATTAGGCAAAAGGACACAAAACACAGAAAATTAGATATCATGTAAGAAAATTACTTTTAGAACACTATTCAATATTATTAATTAAACTCAAAAATACTTTTAAAACTGGTCTACTATAAAGTTTGAGATTTGTAGTTTCGATACTGTACGTTGCAGCAGTCGAAGTATGAATGGCAAAATATTAATTATAAAATCCTAAGTAGTATATTTAATAGTTAAATCAAATAAAAAAATAATATCAATCATACATATATTTGACATTAGTTTTTAATTTATACTAAGTATTTTTTTTTTACTTTAATGTAGATACATAGAGACCTACGAACAATGTACACGAAAAAATACTAATTTAGTAAGAAGTGTTGATAATTTACAAAAGATCCAATTTCTTTTTGTGTCTTAAGCAATATTGATATTTGAGAAGATTCTCTGTGATCCCCACATTGTAGCACTATACTAACTCACATCTGAAAAGCTATACTTTCAGATGCAGGAGATATATTTCACATACAAAAATTCAAAAGTGTTAAGATCTTTAAAGTTTAACATATTTAGGGTTTTATTAAAAGACTGGCATTTATAACGTTAAAATAAGGTCACAGGTTTCGTTGTTAAAACAATAAAAAGCATGATGATTCTATAAACTAGATATAACCTTAATATTTTGTAAAAAAAAAAGTATAAGTCCTCAATTTATGACAAGAAAGACCCGAAAGAAATTCAAGAGTCGTAAAAATTTACGACGTTAATGAGAAACTTTGGCGAAAACTCCCCATTTTGCCTCCAAAATGGCTCGGTTAACACTGAATACAAAATTGCCGAAATGAAATTGCGAAGTTTTCAAATCTGATTCAATAAGAATTTTGACCACAAAAAAAAACATTTCATTTAAGGTTTGTAAAAAGTAATGGCAACCGTTTGTAAAATAATATTATTTTAGTGCTGACTAAGATTTAAATACATAAAAAATATAGGAATTAAAATTGCCAAGTATAGATAAAATAAATAATGAAAATAACATTTATCAATAATTTAATTTTCATCAGTCAGTTCCACATACTACGTACAATTGAAAATTAGTTAAGGCCACCGAAATTCGAATTAATTAAATTAACCGAGAAGAAATAAATGCTTACAAAAACAAGTGAATACTATTCAACTAATAAAGCTTATGACAACGTAGCTTTTATATATGTAATGAACTCTTTATTTTTAATTGCTGTTTAATATTTGTGTGACATAAAGGCTGTTAGTTCACGCCACATTTTAACGCATGCTTCACTGAAGACTATATAGTTATACATCGTTCATGATTTAAAATGATAACCAGCGACCGACATTTGATTTCATGCCACTCAATTTTTTCCTGTCTGGAACGTCTGGATTTTTTCCCTGTCAGTCTAGAATCGACACCGATACCGAGGAACTGAAATATATAATTACACTGAAATATATATTAATTACTGAAATATATTGTATATTAATATAACTTCACTTCAGATAAGTTCATTTAATTATGTAATTATACTTCACTAGCCACTCGGCCTAGCTTTGCACGGTTGCAATGTGTTTTAATCCAATATGAAATACAAATTGAATTACTGTATGTATTGCTGAAAACTGTATTAAAATCCGTTAAATAGTAAAACAAATATGTGCAAACAAACAACGGAGGCGACTACATTGACTTAAAAGAATTAAAACCGATAACTAAATCAGTTACCCAGACTAGCTTGACAAGGTTAGAGGCAGAGACCAGGTAAGTAGGGGTGCAGGCTCCGCACATTGGCTGGCTAAGTGATTCCTGAATAAAGGTAAGCAGTAGCGACATACCAAAGTATGCACAGATGACCTACTTACCCTACCCACCGCCCCCTCCCTTGAGGAGCGTTCTCTTTCAATTTAAACCATTAGGTAAATTTATTAATATTAATTAAGGTCATTAAGAACAAAGGCTTTATTCGGAGTTTGGTTGGTAGGTCATATAGGTTGCGGCAATGCTGGCGGACGAGGGAGGTTGGAGGGCTGTGGCCTCCTTCTGTGAAGCAGTGATGCTCCAGAAGGAGGCCGCCGAGCGGGGTCGGGAGATGGCCGATCCCGCTCGAAGAAGGCGGCGCCGGGTTCGGTAGCACAGCTGCGGCGCCGCCGCTGTTCGCCAGCGGGCGCGAGGAAGTCGCGTCCGCGGTTACGGTGACCCGGGGTGGACCCGGGGTGGGGTCATATCGGCTGAGCGGCCTCGATCGGTCTGGAGTCCGACTTAACCACCGTGACACTTGTTGCGATGGTAGTCATGAGGTCTCGGCTTCTTCTCTCGGGAATGAAAATAACTTCATGGCAGTATTCTTCCCACCTCCAATTTTATAAGCTTAACTACTCCTTGATCTTTCTATGTAAAGTTGTTTGTAGGTCCGACCTATCCAGCAATGCAAAATTGAATATTCAAATTCTATAGCCGATGGAAGAATTTGTCATTTCGATATAAAATGCATAAAAATAGATTTTAAAATGGCTTAATAATTTTGTGAGATAGAATTATATTGCGTTACGTCTGATTGTTGACATAATTGTCATTGTCAAAATATTTACATAAATTATCCAGGAATGTAATTTTTGTTAAGTAAAAATATTGAACACCATTTTCTTAGAGAATAAACGGTTTATTACAGCATTCAGTAAGCCACCTACGTTTGATAAAGTCAATAAGAATATTTTGTGATGTCACATCGCAAATTTTCTTTTTGATCGTCCGTGAGATCGCTGTAATGGGGTTAAAATAAGGAATGCAAGATTGTATGAAAAGTACATGATTTCAAACCATTTTTCAGTAATAATATTTTATATAGTGCCAATTAAGATATTAATTTATTGTACGGGCTCATAGTTATTGTTCGAGCTCGAGTGTTATTGGTGCGTGACATACAGCGATAGTTATAGTAGAGTTACATGTCATGTTATGTCATATGTATATTCATATTAGTTCGAAGATTCTGTTGTAAGTTTTATTTACGCCAAGTATATGATTGTGTTCCCTATCTCTGTTTTTAAGTACTTATCATTTGTTAACGCATGTTAGAAAAAATATATAAGCACTTTATTTATATGTTATCTATATTCATTTTTTATCTTTTTTTATGTTAATTATCCTCTTATTACTTAGACATGATTGGTAAAGTTATACTTTTAAGTAAAACTATTTTATTGAGGCGACTTTTCATTCAAAATCAGTTTCATTGCATAAAAATTATAGGGCATTAGTTTACTATTTTGTGGGACTTATTTCCGTAAGTACATACAATAATGTTCCTCAAATCCTTTTCTGATGGCCGCCCACATAAAAAGCAAGTAATCCTCGTTTTATACCTAAGTATCTATAGTTGAAAGGTTGAGCTCGCTTTTCATGTGTCAATCAGCCGTCTTTGTGGTATTATTCCGTTTCTTTTCAAAATATTTTAGTGTGTTTATACTTATATACATTAAATTTTTTACTTACAATTTATAAAAATTAATTCATAAATAAATTTAAGAGGTTAATTACAACCAAATGAAACAATTTTATAGAAGTTCTCATTATAATTCTTTAAGATATAGATAGATGTTCAAAAAGATTTTTTCCTTACCGTGTCATACTTTTACTATTTTATATTAACTATACCTATATTTCTATAATTCAATGTAGGTACATGGGAAGAAAAACGCATTTTGCGCGCGTTCGTTTTTTTAAGTATTCTTCAGTAAGCTTTTGTAAATAGTGATCTGTGCCATATTTATCTATATGTAATCACTTTGTTCAATTTAATTAATTTGATCGTATATATTATCATCGTAAAAATGTATCGCTAAAGTTTTACAAAATATGCTCATAAATTTTAAAGTTTGCTGAATTTAATATTTGATTAGTTTTAGTTGTGAATCAGGAAATATGTTTACCCCATGGATACAACTAAGAATGTTAAAATTCGTACCAAGTATAGTCAAAACATATTTATTGTCACTATCATTCGTTATAATATAACACAGCGTAAAAGGTGGATAAAATTCACATTCTATTTATTTTCTATTTATTATATTATGAAACATGTACAAGGGTGAATTAAATAATTGAATTTTGTTATTTAGTTCATTTCTTCGACTATGTTCAAACTTTGGTAAATAAACTGCGTGTGCGAGTATTTAAATGTAGCCGAAATTGATGCGGTTACCTTTGTCGACATGGGCATGCTCAGTGGTATCGTACATTCATTTACTTCACGGTTTCGCCGAAAATTCAAAACCAGTGAAACAGATGGTTACGAGTATAAATGCTTCATAAATAAACACATGAGAGATACATTTTGTAATTATTTGTGGTTGCTATCAGTTTCTCACACAATTGACCATTCTTTTTATCAGCATAATCATAAAATAATAAATGGGAAACAGCAAACATATTCGTAGTTTATAGATATTAAAATGCACAATATTAATAATAGGTCTTGAACTATTAAATTGCCGTCTTATTTGATGTGTTTAAAACTTTTAAATTTAAACGCCATAGACAATATTTATTTTAGCAATATTTTTTAATCCTAAAGCCAAAGTTTTCATTACGAATGAATCTCAGAATAAAGTTATTTAAAACTAAAAAAAAAATCTAATTATCGTTTTATGGTCAAGTTTTTTTTTACATAATTGACTATAAATTTATGATAATTAATTAACTTGCCTTTAAAACTATGTTTAATATCTGTTGGCATATGTGTGAAAAATTCATAAGCTCTCTTGGTTATTAAATAAATAACGAAACACGTTAGTATAGAATAAGCTAAATTCTTTGTTAATCTCTGTAAAAAACGCAAATTTTGTACTTTAATTCCTAATATTATACTGAAATTCTAATCAAACATAAAATTTTATGAAGCAGTTTTGATCTTAGTAGTATGTATACTATCATTGTTGGAATTGCTAAATGAAATATTTATTTGATAAATAAACTACAATGTCAATCTTTGTTCATGTTATACAAATATTTTTAACTATATCGTATTTATTTGCGAATCTACTATAATGTCTGGTCAGTAATTTCACTAACATTCATCATAGATGATATTCGCATGAATCTTCTCGTGAAGGTTATTAACAGGGCTCACTGACAAGAGTAGATAAGAAAGGGATGCCGTAAGAAGGTCGAGAAATACCATATATTTAGCTACCTACTTAATTATCACCGAGGACGCTTACCCCATCAGTAAACAGACGCCGTTTACTTAGTAAATACTATGAGTAGAAAATAAACTGCTTGTTCATTTCAGTCTATAATAAGGTAAGAGGCAAAATCATTTCATTTATATCTCCTTTCCTACATCTCCCGATAGAAAAGTTTGCACAAGAATTTAGTAAAAATATGAAATATGTTAATTAACATTGCTGAAATAATTATTCTCATTCTCAAGTCATTATAGTATTTTGTTTGTAGGTATTATGAAAATTATGTAAGTAAAAAACATTTATATACTTCTATGTTAACATTTATAGTTATATATGTATGGTACAGTAACATTAATACGTAGATAATATTTAATAATATGTATATGTTAGAAATGCGTGCGTTGCTGCAGTTAAATTGTCTAATCCAATAGATACAAGAACTTTAAAAGATTGCAAAGAATGAACATTTATTTACACATGTAAACAAGTTGATATTAAAATTAAGTTATAAAAAAGTAATAAAGAAAAGTAGTAAAAATGTTGGTATGAAATAATATTTGTTATTATTAGCATCCGCAAGGAGATTAAAATCTCCTAATATAATAATTGATAATTAATTTGAAAATATACTTTTTACAGTTACATAAACATATACGTTCTATTCATAAATATAACTTGGAATTGTTTTGATATTGAACGATGATGTGGACAACCATCATAAATCATCATTAATTTATACAATCGATACGTGTACAGCTAATTTGGTTATTGGAACATGCGAATGTTCCGAGAGATCCAGTGGGCCGTGTGATCGAATAAAAAAGTGGGTAGCCGCAAAACTTTACGGCTGCGGAACGCACAATTTACCGCGGCCCCTTTATTTTGGAAACAGCCGGTGCGAAAAATAAAACACTTAGATCCTATTTCTGATAAAATATTTTATAAAGTGATACATGGTAATAAGCAGAATATCAAGATTGTGGTTTGTTATAAATTGTAGACAAAATAAAGTTGGATAGGTAGGTATAATGAGTTGGATAAAACAACGAAATTTTATGAATTTTATTTGCAATGCTTAATGTTTCCTTTATATCCACTTTTTATGTCTTTCTATAAAGGAACCACACACAATAAGAGAGCAAATATTAGCTTTACATGACATTAAGTATGACTTTTTTCAAATAGATTTTTTATCATTATTGGTGGCTAACGAGCAACCACCAGGAATTCATTTAATGTTAATTTAAGGCTCTATATATTGAAGCGCTCAGGAAATAGTGTACATTATTTTAAATGTGATTTTTTAAGAAAACAATAGCTTGAGTCTCTTATAATTGTGCAGAATAAAAATAATGTTGAATAGTAATGTTTATTCAATAATTTAGGTAAAACTTACTTCTGTGCTGCGGTCTTGTTACTTGCCATTTATTCGGATATATTAAAGTCAAACCATACAACACAGGCAGTTGGTTATAACTTTGAAACAAAACCATTTTTATCGAGGTGGAACTACCGTACTGTAAACATGTGGGTGGTGGGTGGGTATCCACCGTACATTTATTACAGTAACTATTTTGTCTTCTTTTTAACAAATAAAATATATATGACAGACATTTAAAAAAGAAAAATGTCCACCAAGCTGTAGATTTTAATATGTGCATGTTTGAAATTGTAATGGTCACATTGTTTAAATCGTTTCTTTTTTCATTTATAATGAGAGCTTAGAAGGTTGTAGTTCTGTTAAAATTTCACTGCTATTAACAAACTTCTCGAGTTCATTGTAATGGCTCTCATCCCTTTTAATACGGGTAGCTTCATCGAAAATGCTAAATTTTGCCCATTATTTAGTCGATGATATGATAGACTGAGCATATTAACTTGGTAAACCGTTATTAGTTTGTTATTTTAGTGGCAATAATTTTACGATATGGCTGTAGTTTCGAGTTGGCTTAACAAGTGACGTGACAATATTCACAATACGTTATTATCATTTAGCCGTTAAATATCTTACTACACCCATCAAAAAAGTTCAAGCAACATTTTTAATGTTATATATTCTACAAACTATATTAGGCACTCCTTTAGTCAATTATTCTACATTATCCTACCACTTAATTGCGACATAAAAAAAATCAACATCAACACGAAACGAATAGTATGAATCGTTCGGAACGAGAGATAGCTGTAGATCTTTCCAACTGCGATTTTTTACTGTTTCGACTATTTGTCGCTTATTAATATTTTTAAGTTTAACCTGAGATTAGCTAAACCTTCAAATGAAGGACAGAATTACAAGCACTTATCATCATAGCGTATGGCATTTCAGCACAAATCTCATCACACTTCTACGTCCAGTCTAAAGAGCCAGCCTTCTTCAGCCGGTCCTTTATACTGCCACAGAAGCAATGTACGTTAACAGTTATTTACCAAGTGGGCTGATGTAGTCAACAGATCACAGTCGCAAGATAATGATACCTACAGGCCGCACTTGGTTAAGTGGTAGTTAGACCACACATGCTCTGTCCGAAATCTGTTTAATTTGACCCATACTGAGCGCTTAGCATCAAAACCTGAAGGTAACCTTTGTTGAAGTTCTTTTTGTGAATTTCCGAAGTCTTTCTAGGTGGAGCGCCAGTCCAAATTGGGGTTAAAGTTGATCGCAAGGTGTCCATCTATCCAGGTGGGGTATTTCGACGGCTGGCGGTAACGTGGTTGTCGAGTCAAGTTGTGCCGGAGCTTCGAGGGAAGTATTTCTATATTTATTTTGGCAGCCATGTGAGGGAACTAGTTTTTATACCTATAATTACATGCATTGCTTCCTTCAATTGTATGTCGATTTTGCTGGTATGCTCGTAATGACATCATACAGGTACGCAGTATCCAACGGTCAAGTAGATCAAGGCCAGAACAGAGGTACGCAGGTCCAAAGCAGAAGCTCCTCAGCTAGCACCAGCCAGGCGCTTGATCAAGCTTTCGCGCAACATTTCCAAGGACTTGTGTGATTATTAGAGATCAGTTAAATGTTCACCAAGGTATCGTGGGAGAAAATTAAGTTTTATGATTTCCCCACAGGAGGGCACTTTTAACTTTTTATTTGCCAGACAGTTGCGAGTGAGGTTTAATGCTTTCACATCCATTACAGACGCGTTGAAACAGAAACGTTATTTCGTATAATACCCACCCATAGCTCTTAAATCTGATGTTTGCATTTTCTCTTCATTTTCGAAAGATTGAAATACTAATGCTAAATCGTCTGCGGAGGCAAATTTTTGGCAGGTTGTGTTTGGCTTGGACGTTGAACAGTTAGGAGCGGTATAATAGTATTAGATTTTGAAGTTCTACAGTTGACTCTTATAGAGCACGAAATCCGTTGGGTCATGAGTATATAAATAAAGTTTTGCATATATATATATATATATTATATATATATATATATATTATATATATATATATATATATATATATATTCCTATTCTAGTCTATTCCTGAGCTTTTCTCGATACTAGAGTGTAGGTGCATAAGTACATAATGGCGGCAGAATCGCAAAAGTGCCCCGCATGGGCTTAGAGAACTCGGGGGGTTTTAGTGGTTCCGGAGAGAAGGTCCGGAAAAAGGTGCATAATATACATGTAAATAGCCCTTGAACATGTCCTAGAATTTGTATACACTAGCACAATGTTTTATTTTACTGAGGATTTGTCATGACTATAAGGTCTTTAATATAGTAAAAACAAGCTTCGTCTGGACTCCTCAACAAAGAAGACTTAACGCATTTGTTTTTTGATATTTTTATTATTTAGGTATTGTTGTAAAAGCTTGAATGTTTATAAAACATCAAATATTTATTAATAAAATTCACAAATAATTAAACTCACATTAAACAAAGATAAAAAAAAAATCGCAGTGTTATTGTGAAATGCTTAAACCAACTGAAAACTGTACGTGAAAAGAATAGTTTTAAAAGGAAAGTTCATATTCCGCCCTGCCGGTTACGTAAAAGTTAGGAAGTAGAAAACCGCAAAATGAAATAGTTGGCCACAAATTCTGACTCTGTAATAAGATTGTTCTTAATAATAGTTGTTTGAGTTTTTATTTGCCTTTAGAGAATTAGGTGTAATATTTCGTTTATGACTTTTTTGCATTGAATTTAAAATGTAGATTCTTTTGTTTTATACGAGTATATATAAATATATACACACATACTATGTAAATATTTACTTGTAATTTTAAGTGATTGTAAAGAAACATAATATAATAATATCTATTTACAGATAAAAGTCTAGAAAATTCACAAATATTTTATTTTCATTAACATAAACAATAAATAAAAGTAGATTATTTTCAGGGTCTGGCAAAGTTGGTAGCTGTTATTTGTGGATTAATAAATTATTTGAGGCAAGCCGTAAATTACACGAGGGAATTAACAAGGTATTCCTTTAAAAAATCTTGAACGGTGACGGTTGTAGGATATAAGAATTTACTAAAGTATTTAATTGCTAAAGTTGCTTTTAGTATAATATTCCATGTAATTAAACATTGGCTTGTATTAAATATTAAAATCTATTATAATTAATATTAAAATCTAACTAGTCAAAATAATAGCGTGTAAATATATGTAAATATATATAAATATATATGAGGCGAAATTAATAGCTATGCACATACATATATAAAGATTCTGAACAACAATAGTTATCACGTATAAACAAATGGCACGTTCAAATAGAGTAAATGAGTACTTTAAAAATTCAAATGTTATGAGTTATTTAGTGGCAAATACGTACGATATTTAATTTTCTAATTAATGAAACGTAAGAAACAAGACGGACGTCCTACGGAAGTCCTAGGTCAATCGATATTTAAAAATGGCAAAGCTTTGGATAAGCGGGGTGATAAATCAGAAGTGTGTACAGTCTCAAAAAAGATGAAGAAGAGATCGACATGACTTCCGTCGCATATAGCTCGACTTACAACAAACTTTTAACGATTTATGATCCGAAAACTGACGTCCACTCGATATCTCTACCGCTGCGCTGGGATGGACAATGGTTTGCCGATGCAGTTTGAAAAATAACTTTTGCACTATATACTCGTGCAATGTCAGATATGATTTGTGCTATAACTTTGATAACCAAACTATTTAATAATATTGTGATAATATCGAAAAGATTAAATGGATAGTAAACAGATAGAAATGATCATACTATACAGAGTCGAATTTATTGTTTCGAATTAGTCAATGTTATTCTTAATTTTACGCTTACGGTCTTAAGATTACGTTTTAAAGAAAGTCTATTGACAAGAATCTAGGCCAGACATGATATACTCGTAAGATATTCTATGTTCACTTAATACTTACATATTAGTTTTGTTTGTTCATGATAGAATTATTTAAGTTTTGAAGTGATAGAATTCCAGGAAATTTTGATATGTTTAGTACTCTAATAGTGCAGAACGATAAATAATTCCCCTGTATTTTTATTATAGATTCAAATGTTAATTAAAATAAACACATAAGACATGTAACATGTAAACATGGTGGCAACGTAGCCTCTGAAAAACTTAAAATGAGACGCTTTCTAGCATTGGAGCAAATAAAAATTCATTTGTTTTAGGAAGTATTGATACTTTTTTGACATTTCTATACGGGTACGAGCATCGGGTCAAGTAAGTTTCTAAAAAGTAGGAACATGGACCAATGAAGAAATAAATAATGCATTATTTGAAGCTCCTGGTTCAATCGTTCTATCGGAATATTTTGGATTTAATAGATATGTCCGGCAATGTGGTATCATCTGCATATGTTCTATTGAGGTACCGGCAGGTCTGTGATGCGTTGAAAAAATAATTTTGCGCCAAAATAGACTCATTTGAAGCAGTATTAACAGATAATATACTCGACGAGTGCACTTCAACAATAATGTAGATTGTTTGATTATCGGAAATTGTGTCTTAGTTACTCGTATGTTCCGAAGAATTGTTCGATATGATGCCCGCGGCCACTTTTTATCATTGCACCGCTCGCCATCGATAGGGAGTTCATGCTTACACACTGGAACCTAAATGATCCCGTACCACTGCACAGTTTCAGTGGAATTTCCTCCCGTCTGTTGTTTAATTGTGAAATGAGCTCCGAGGTTTTCCCGGAGATCTAAGTATGGGATTCTTCAAGAGGTGAGTGACATTTCTAGGGTTGCAAGTGTCCATAGGTTACGGCCCACCTGAACTATCAGGCGGGCCTTAGGTCTTTTTGTCACCATCGTAGTATAAAAAAAATAGTTACAAAGGTCGGCACAAATTCTAAAAAATGAAAGTGTATATAGCCTACTACTTTTCCATGCTGTATTAACGGCATCTGACAGGTTAAATGACATAACCAAGGTTTCAGCATGCTTCTCAAAAGTTTCACTTTATTATTAGTAGGTGATATAAGCTAGAAGTTCACTGATCAATCGACCTCTTTCAAGTCCCCACTAGTGACTAGTTATAATAAAAAAAGATAGCTATTATTTTTTTTGAGGTGTATTAATGAGACGTCCCTATAAAACCAGCAAACTCCCTTACAGCCAGAGCAGATGGGCTTGTGCTTTTCCATGGTGAACTAATTTTCTTCGTAAGTCTTTCTCTAAAACTGTTCCTTCATGACAAAGATACTACTCGAGACCGGTGGAGCTCAGCGGTGCCTTGGATAATGCCTAAAAGTTAAGTCTTAACAACGAGCTGGGATTTTAAATGCAAAAGGATCATCGGATTGTCGTTTACGAACCCCAAATGAGTTTCCGGATTGGGATCTTTGTTTATTAGTTCAACAAGTTGGTGCAACGTACGTACAGCATACTTATTGTACCTAGTTAGAAGAAGACCTCTCTAGAGTAGTAGAAGACCTCTCAAAAAGACAAGCTTCCTGCGACCCTACTACATGCTATGAAGGATGGTGTTCCTCCCATGCTATCTTTTAGGAGCACCTATATAAGATTTACTAATAAGCGGCGACTTCATATACACATATTAAATTTGTATAATTATGAAAACGAGTACTAGTTACCAGTGCTGACAACAATTATAAAATAGATCAGCATCACTGGTGGGCATAGATCCCCCTAAGGATCTCCACATCGGTCCGCCTTGCGGTACTACCTTCCACCATCTTGTTACAATACTTACTAAATCATTTGACTATCTTATGGGAGGCCTACCATATCCGTCCCAGCGGCTGTCAGTCCAACTAGCAATGTGTCATGTCCACTGATCACACATGATCGGTGACCCTGGTTCTACTGCAGATTTCATTATTTCTGATACGATTACTCACACAAAGCCGTCACACTGGTCGTCAACTTGTGGAGAATGTTGACTATTGCGATGTTTTCCGGTGTGGCTTGACGTGAGGACATCGCGTCGTCGTCAAAGACGCGTGCGGCACGCTGAGGTCACCAAGACTGGCAATCCACTATGGAGTTCTCGGCTGCAGTGATCAAATTAAAACCACCATCTGGAATTCAGTTGTCTATATTTAATAACTATTACTATGAGATTTACATAAAAATAATTTTGGTAAAATTTTGTCGCAATATTAGATGAAAATTGGTAAAATTTTGTCGCAATATTTGATGAAAATTAACAATATTTTGTAGATATGCGTTGAAGTCGACACAACAACTTTTATTGCTACACTCAAATTAGCGATTGCCTTTTCAAGCTTTATTCTTATAAGTATTAGCGATATTGTCAAAATCCTGGCGGAGAATATTCTGAGATAAAAGGACCGTTGTTATTCGACGGCCCTATTATTTTTTATCCCGCGCGATCACATTGTTATTGGATACAGTAATTTGTTTGGCCCAGTTTCAGTTTCATAATTTACTCTTAACGGCTTTTATTAACTACGTTACAATGATTTACGATGCTAGGCCGTCGTCGATATTCAATAAATTTTTCCCATCATATCAAAATTTCTATGTTCAGTGACTATTTTAATGATAGTCTCAGTTTTGAAATTGTTATATATGCTTATCATAGTCTGTTATCTGTATGCCAAACAAAACATGAAGTAGTATTACGTAACGTATTACGTAGGGAATAGATACGGTCTCAAGATTCATATGTGCAGTCTAACTTAGAAGCATATGAATACAATTTTTCTTTATAATAAACATGTAACAACGATATTTAATAAAGCATCCTGGATGTCTATACCTGCATGACTTCATCTTATGGTATATTATGGCTTAGCAAACAACATGCCTTAAGTTAAATTTATGTAATTTTTACATTTGGATTTCATAATTAAGTTAAGCAGTAACATTCTTTGTAAATTATATACACAAATCAAATAGTACAACATATAGGTACAACGTGATATGATTTAAAGCATTACTTTGAAATCATTTCTTTTACTCCCGTGTAAAATTTATTTTGATTTACACGATGTTTTGTGATAAATAAGCGACGATATGCAAAATTGTAAAAGGAATCATTGTTTGTACGGAATGTCACGCAATATTTCAATAAATTTCATTTTACCCTACCTACGCGCATGAAAATCGTAGTTATAGAAGTTAGTTGCAAGATGTTCAATTTTCTCTCTCTCACTTTAAAAGAGTTTGTAATTTGTTACAGAATTTTTATGCTGCCGCAATTTCAAAGAGCTGTGTCAAAGAAATGATGTCCGTTAATGTTTACGTATAAATATGTGTTTAATACACCCTATGTGTGTATATATATGGGTTTTTCATTTAACGATAACTAGATAGAGCTTGAAGTAAAGATATGAAGTAAAATGAATTATGTATATATATGTATATATTTGTAATACTGCTATAAGCTGTCCAAATACAATTAAATTAAAACTAATATATATATATTTGGGTGTACTTTTTCTTGTATTTCATTCCGAGCAGTTAAACAACAGTTTTGGTCAGTGATCCATGTTTTAGTAAATCGCATTTCATTGTCTTCATCGTTCGTACGTACGCTATGTACGCATACATATAACACTTAATGGTGGTACTTTTTGTAGATTTAGTCTTAATGGATATCAACCGACTGACAACTCAACTACAAGTGCCCAAGAGAACATTGAATGTCTGGAGAGTACCAACTTCTGCTGTTACAGTAACAGGAGCGATCATTATAATTATAAATATCGTTACCAATACATATACAAATACGATTATTTCGTTTACTTCGACTTCAGCATCGATAATTCGCCTGTTGTCGAATAGTACCTAACATTGAAATATCCTTTCTAGTTATAAACCATTTTAAATATACTTTATTATAAACAATATGATTTCAATGTTTGATTGGTTCGCTTTGCGCGCTAATATTGATCGGCCTTTAATATGAGGCTTATGCATAATCAGAATTAAACTAGATATTAAATCGTAGCCACACATGAGTTTTGTCAAACACCTGCTTTGCGACGGTTTTACGGTACTCGAACAAATATCCTAACAATTTGTCATCTATCCAATGTCAGTCAATAAGCGTTTAATCATACTATATAAGTTTTTGAGTTTTCAGCTTGGTCGAGTGATGAAATGATTACATTGAATTTATAAGATTTTTTTTAATTGTCACAATAAGGTGCGGGATGCCAATCAAGTAAACAAGTTCTACTCGTATAATTCATACACAATCATACCAAAACATTCTAACCATTACGTATCAGAATTTTATCAGAATGCGAGCCAAGTCTCTGCTTGAGTACAGTTATTCAATAGCACCACCCCTTTTAAACTGTACTCTAGGAGCGATTTAATAATTATTGATTATGGTTTAGTTTTAACATTAAAAAACAATTCTAAGATAATGGCGGTTCGCTATTGCCAAGTAATCATTGTGCAGCGTAATCGGTGCCCTGGCGCCCGGCTCCGGCTCCTGCGGAATACAGCCAGCGTGTGAGACTAGTACCCGCCGACGCAGACTGAACACTACAGCATACGTTATGTGACCCTATTATAATAATTTTATTCCTTTGTATTTGAGACAAATCTGCCGTGAGATAAGATGGGCACGTCTATAACTAATAATATTAATATCAGCTGCATATTGAAATCAAAATGTGATACTATACGTTCTGATACAAATTCAAATTGGATAAACTGACTGAAATACCTGGTTTTGCCGTTCGACTCATTTCCAACGCGAATTCATAATTATAAAATCAACTGAAGAACTAGAATACTCACAACATACATACTCCCAAAAATTGCAAACGTTGAGTGACAGCGGAAGGTACTATGCTCGTAGGACTGACAGTCCTTTCCGTTGCGATGGAAAGATTCACAAGCTGCAGTATATGCGGGATAGCGGAGTCTTGGTAGGTTTCCAACAATGTGGACCCACGATTTGGTGAAGATCATGCGAAGGTGGAGGACACTAGCAGCACATGACCGATCGGGCTGAAAATCCTTGTACGAGACCTCTATTCAGCACTGAGCGTCTATAAATGAAATGATGATAAAGTAGTGAACAGACTGTACAAGGGACTTCATTTTATTAGTGTCCATCAACTACTTTCAATATTTAGTGCATACCTACGTTATTTAATTATACTGTTTCGAGAGCTTGTTAGGGAGGTAGCTAAGGCGATGCAGTAAATCTGCGAACTAATTAAGAGTCGTACCGCCTTAAGAAGTAAACTGCAGCTTTAGTGTTGAAAGCGCTATTTAACTACCTTCCGACAAAATACATTTATTTATAGCATATTATACTTTGAAACTTGTACTTTTACTTTTATACACTATACAATAAAATAATATTTTTAAGCATCACACTTTAAAGAAACGCCAAGTTAAAATTTTTTATTTATTTTTTCACAAAAGATATTTTCCGATAATTTACAACTACTACTTATTATATAGAATTATGTCCCTAAAAGATACATCACATTTGCTATCACATCATTTCTCTGTAATTTAATATGAATATCTTTATTAAGCATTAACACGCACTCACAGCATTCGCAAGAGCTTTGACATCCCGCATTAAGCAATTTACGGGAAATCATATTTTGACGATCGCGTATTTTGGTCTTAAAGAGCCCGTGTTTATGCACTCCCGGATACGAGGTACGCTTTTACGTATATCATTTAGTTCATTTAGGGTTGAGTTCACTTCTTACAAAGTAACTAAAAGGTTTAGAGTGATATAAATTTTGGGCATGTTCATTACGAATCTCATCTCACCCTTCAGTCTCCGACACACGTTGGAATTTTGTAATAAGATTTTCCTAACTTATGAAGCAGCCCCTCCCTTAGCTTTCTTTGCGTAAAGGGTAATCGTTAGAAGCTACTGCTATTCATAAAGGGAATCAGTAAGAAAATAATTCTGGTAATATTCTATTTATTCCTAAGTCGCATAACAAAATACTACAAAAATTTCATCTTTAGCCGAGCTAACCAAATTTTCAATTAGAAATATACAAATAAAATAAGTCTAATATTTTATGAATTAAATAGTAGACCCATTCCTTGATATATTATTTTAAATATCATTAGTTAAACTATTTCTTGATAAATAGTTTAACTAATGATATTTAAAATAATCATCCAACTTCTGTATATTTTATCATATAAAAATACTAAAATAGAACACATCTCCATATCGAGGTTTCCAGCGGTCAGTCGGTAACTCTAACTTGTGACTTATAGTAGCAGTAGCTCACAGAGTCTGGTCAATTTTAATTTTTGCTAAAAAGTTCAGGTCAGATTAAATTACTTAAAATGTTTCAATTGACTTTATAAATAGGTAACGTACACTCTTATAATAAAATTCACTTTATACTTCCATGAATTTTACCACCGTATTGCACCTGAACGTACCGTACATGAGTTGTTGATTGATTTGATTCATTAGTTTAAATGCATTATTAGGTGAATTGTCGTCTAATGTTATTATTATGGAGTGGAAAGAAATTGCTTTATAACAAATAAAAAGTTTAAGTAACGTCTCTGAATACGGCGGACATTATGATGTAGTACTTAACACATGCTCAGATAGTAACTTAGATATTTTTTTCAAAAATAATACGTAATGCCCATGTCCAACGCAGTATTATTTTTTTCTCAATTAGAAAATTACAGAGGTTTTGCTACTATGAACTGGACATTCATTAATTCGACCAGTTAAAAATGTATAGTATGAATAAGTAATTAATTAATAACTAAATATTGATAGGTATCGTTAATACATATATTGAAATAATAATATAAGTTTCAGGTTCTAAATGGCTTCACGTATATCTCATGATAATATCACAAATATTTATTGGAAGCACTCTTGCTCAAGCCTTTTCGGTCTATAGAGATTTGGTTCATGGGCCAGAAACATAAGAGTAACGTGGCCATTAGGTTCGAGTGATTGCATTCGGCCAGCAAGCAGATTAAGTGATATAGATGCGATATTTTATACATTATCGATTTTAAGCTTTGCGTTCTATGATAAGTATTATAGATTCGTTCGTGTTTAAAAATATTTAGATTAAAAGTATAAAATGAATTAAGCAACGCAAATCTTACGTTTAAGTTACACGCAAGGAACGTGTTTAAAATATATCTTCTGATTAAGATAGGTATTTAATTTCGAAGTTTGAAATAAAATGACAAAATCATTTTAGTTATTTTTATTCAACAATGAATACACCACTTGTTTAGAATACAGACTTCCCCAAAGAGAGCGGCTAATAACTCAGTGGTTGCTGTTATTAGTAAAATTACAAAGGTGTATTATATAACAAATTCATAAATATACAAAAGATAATAATTTCTAAATAATAAGTGAATAAATATGGCATTTTATTAGTTAACCATTAAAAACAATATATAAGTTTATTTAAAAGATCGAAGCAAAATATAGTACCTAACTGTAACAGCCATTTTCGAAGACCAATGTTTATAAATACAAATGTTACTTATTACAATATGATTTTAAAGAATTTAAACAGAACCATAGATTAATTTTTATTACGGTCAAACTAATTTCATGAATGAACTGCAGGAAAGAAATAATAAAATTATTATTATTCATTTCCTGCATTTGCGAATTGTATTTTAGTTTTACTGTACAGTAAAATTTTTGATTACTATTTAATCTCATAATTTGCTTATTTTAATCTTGTAAATATTTTTATATTAATTTACAGATTAACAATATAATAAATTTACATAACGGCTATTTACATAACGGCACTGCACAAAACGAACTAAAAAATTACCAAATAAAATGTTTATTTTCATATTCTTCTTCATGTTTCTTGTAAGCCGGAAAAAATGACACTTAACTGTTAATTTATGGATCTAAATATACAAAATAACGCTTCAAACAAACTTTACACGTTAACTTTGAGACAGCCCTTATGTCTAAGAAGCCTACGTAGTACAAATGTAAAGCTTGCCGAGTTGCTGACTGTACAAGGGTACGTATAATAAAATTTATTAAAAGGCTATTTCCTTTTGCGTGTTCAAACGCGGAAAACTCGCGATTAATTTGCTTCGCTTGAGAGCAGTAGAATTCATGGCATATTTTTTTTAGATAGCTAACACAATGGTAATAAGCAACTCTAACTACATGACAATACTACGCTATCGCAAATAATGGAAACTAGCATGAAAAATGTCCGTATATACATATATAAATACATAAATATTTTTATAAATACTAATAGTCGGAAAATATATATTTTATAACAAAAAATATTACATATACAAAAATTATATATATATATATATATATATATATATATATATATATAATATATATATATATATATATATATATATATATATATATTATATAATATATATATATTATATATATATATATATATATATATATATATAATATATATATATAATAGTATAATTTACAGTATACTTATAAAATGAAAATCCAAAAATTTAACGGTTATACACGAAATACATTTTTATAAGACACAGTATGTACTGACTCAACCAAAATTATTACTCGCCTTTGCGAATTGCAACAATATGTTAGGATTTATTTCGTACGATTTATGGGAAAAAAAGATTAGGTTAAGGTACGAAAAAAACTTCTTAACGCTTTCTATTTTATCGCATCCGCGATAAATTGTGACATTTGGCTCTCCATGTGACAGTTTTATTGTGACCTTATAACTTGGAAAAAGTTTAGTAACGCCCCTCTAAAAGTGTCTTATTGTATTTATGGTACTATTATGCCTTACATGTGCAGATCGGAAAGTGAAATAAAGATTCTCACTGATATGATATCTACATGTTAAATGCAACACTTTGGTTATCATTTACTTTATGTATAATTAATGGTATAGTTATAAAATAAGTCTAACAAAGTTCCACAATTAATATGGGAGATTAAGGAGTGTGTGCATTATCCCTACATTAAAAGTTAGTATAAAAATTGTCAAGGTACGTAGCCACTGTATATGTTGTGAATGGAGGTATTCCTGGCACCCACATATTACAGATATACAGTAGGTGCAACCACATGTCTACGTTAAACATTTTTGTTTCTATTCATTTTTAGATTTTTATATCTAAATGACTAACAAGAAAATACATATTATTTTTTAGTTATCTTTACGCCCTTTATTTATTACTTATTCGCAAAGTTCAACTAGTTAACATGCTATAACTAGCTATAACAAAAAAATAATTTTATGTTTGTCAAAGAGGATGTTTTGATCATCATCCACCGGAACGATAGCTTTTTCAGTTTAACATTCATAAGAATTAAGGTAATTGTGTACTATAATGTATTTTAATTCAATTACCAGGTGACTTGACGATTCCTATAAAAATAAGTTTTTAATACCAGTATCATTCTAACGATACTGGTGTTCCATCTTGAAACAAATACTTATAAAATTAATATAGTATTTTAGATTTATTTCATTGCACATTAAAATACATACAACATTGAAAATACAAGACAAACGATAAAAAATAATTATAAAATGGAAACAATAAATAATAAATGTAGCACATATTTGGAGTGGTGTACTATTGGTGCGTTAGTGTAATAAAAGGGTTAAAAGTTCCGCTTACGATTTTCTCATACAGAATATCAGGTCACTAATATTCTGCTGAAATCCAGAGGTTTGAAATAAGGTATGGAAATGCAAAATCGAATGATATTTGAATAAAGAAATGCTGATATGAATAGGACATATGATATGTATATGTGAATATTTACTCAGTACTAGAAAATACATACAATGATATAAATCAGTTATTTGAATTACATTTGAAAATACATAATGTGATGATGAAATTAAAACATTGAACACATATAGGTACTAAGTTTCAAATGTAAGTTCAAACACTTACGAATTCACACAGTTATACCAAAACGTTACGTAAAAGATAATGTAACACATCGCCGTTCTATAAAAAGAAAATTTTGTAAAAATTCCGGAGGTTTAACAACTTTCATGACAGGAGATAATAGTCGATAAAAAGTTGTATGGATCCTCTCTAGTATCCCGGCCAATCGGGTGGCAGTATGTGACCCTCATCTGGAACTAACTGACCGTGACTTTGTGGATAGCAACAGATGCGTGAATTTGATATTTATACAATTTTCCGCAAAAATCATCTCAATATTTTATACTAGTATTACAATAAGCCAACCAACCATTACTTAGATTGGAGAATGTAAAAATTACGATAAATCCTCAATATAGCTTGTATACTGGTATAATATCCTTAGTTGCAACCCTCCGTGGATGTAACAACACAAGTGCGAAACGAATCAATCTTATGATAGCTTAGATGTCCTTGCGCAAATAAATTCTTCGAACAATACATTTTAAAGTATTGCCATAGGTCATATTATCATCATTTGCAACTACACAAAGCCTACTAAGTTTTCATTAGCAAATAGTGATATATTTATTTCACTATCTTGGTGTTTCTAGTTAAATGCCTTCAACCGTAACATGCTTATATAAAACTAGCTTTCCGCCCGCGGCTTCGCCCGCGTTATATTCGAATTTCCCACAGGAAGGATATGTTTTAACAATACTGCCATACAACCTTTCACCCCCTCCTTTCAACCTTTTACAACCCTTTTCTGCTTTAAAAGGTAGCCTCTGTCCTTTCTCAGGCTCCAGACTATCTGTGTACCAAAATTCATTTAAATCGGTTCAGTAGTTTTAACAATATTTCCATACAACCAATAATCCCTCCTTTCAACCTTTTACAACCCTTTACAACCTTTTTTGCATGAAAAAGTCGCCTATATCCTTTCTCAGGCTCCAGACTATCTGTGTACCAAATTTCATTTAAATCGGTTCAGTAGTTTTGGTGTGAAAGCGGAACAGACAGACAGACAGACAGAGTTACTTTCGCATTTATAATATTAGTATGTATGTATGTTTAGTATGCCACAAAACAATGAGCTTTTCCACAAATACTATTTTCACAGTACTTTTGATTAAAATTTCACCGTCTTCAATTTTCACAGATGACACTCCAGTTTTATTTAATTGAGTTCATTAAAATGACGATAACTTTTTTTTAATGAACCGATTTTGATGAAACAAAGTTTAGATATTATTCTGAGTTAAAACAAAGCAAATAGTGAAAGTTTCAAGCAAATCGGTTCAGTACTTTCGGAGATAAACGTGAACATACATACAGACAGACAAAAAATTCCAAAAATTTTTTTTTGCTTTCTAATAATCTATTTAAGTGCCCCTCTATCCATTTCAGTCAAAATACTAAATGTACAGACAAAATATTTTTACTGTCATGTATAGATAACTGAAAACTATAAGTATCCACGATCTCCATACTATCCCTTTGACACAGAGTATCGAAGTACTACACAATTTGGTGAACAGTTTTGCCTTTTCTTTGAAAGATTTACATTAGTTTGACTTTGATTGATTTTAGATTAACTTTGAAAGATCTCTAAATAAATTGGGATTGTGTTTATATGAGGGATATACATAAATAATTTATTTAATACATGTACAAAATAGGATGTAAATCTGCGGTATCTACCTGCTCAAACTTCCGTTATTATTAGATTAGTACCTCTGAATTACACTTATAAGTTGTTAATGGCCCAGGATTGGGCAGCTGAGAATTATCACCTATAACCTAAAAAGAACAATCGAAAACGGTTTATATATTTGGTTGAAAAAATAGCATGAGAAAAATAAAAATTTAAAAATTAAATTGTTTTTTTTTTCATTTTTGAAGTGTTAAAAATAAAATAGACTTCAATTACTATGATTTTTACACTGTTTTTGGTTATCTCAAAAGCATATAGATCATATGATCTATATTATGCTTTTGAGATATTAATAAAGGCATTGGAAATTACTATGAGAATGAATAAGAGAAAAACTTAATAACCCACACGACAAACTCAATTGCTCAAAGTGGCATAAGCCGGCACAACATAAGAAAATAATAATGGGTTACTCATATACACACATGTTATACAAAACCCATGTAGATTACAAGGTCAACAGAAACCAGGCAGGATAAACATAAATAATTTATTTAATACATGTACAAAATAGGATGTAAATCTGCGGTATCTACCTGCTCAAACTTCCGTTATTATTAGATTAGTACCTCTGAATTACACTTATAAGTTGTTAATGGCCCAGGATTGGGCAGCTGAGAATTAAGACCCTCGTTAATAGTAAGTCAACAGATCAGAAGTTCACGCCCGCATAATTCGAGATGAACATTTAAGCTATGGGCTTGACCTAACTTTTGCTTTGAATTATTTGGTACAATTATGTGTAAGTACAAATGATTTAAATTTTCCCGGAAGGTTCCCTTTAACTGTAGTTAGATCATATGATCTATGTTGATTCATTGTCATTGGCCTGCCACTCTTATTTGAACTTATCGAGTAACATGTCTACTTGGTCTTTTCTTTAGTGAAATACTCATTTCATTATGCTCATGGAGTTAAGCTGTGTTAGTGTCACTCTATTTATTAAAATATATTTTTATATTTTGCGCCTAATCTGATTATTAAATATAGATTAAATAAAACGGCAATGTAACAGCAGCATCAAGTTCTACCACAAATCTAAATCGAGATTCACTTTATTCCCTCTTGTTCAAACTAAATGCAATATCTTTGTCGACGGCATAAAGTAAATTCAGTGGAAGAATAATGGGCTAGATTATCATGCCTCTTGAAAAACATCGCGAAGTGAACCCGAGAAGAGTTATTCATATAGAGTAATCTTTTATTTCCCCGGAGTGGGTGAGCCGAGTTGGGTCTGGAGATTTGCAGATACTTCTTCGAGATTATTGCAAATCAACATTCGCTCTATTTCGATGAATCTACGAATACCGCGCTTAGTTATAAAATATGTTTGTCAGCATTTGCCGGATTTCGTCATGTTAGTATCTTCATTTTAGTTTGTTAGCTCGCTAGTCCAAATAGCCGACAGTCAAACTTAACAATGATTCTGTGTATATTTTTTCCAATCAATCGCACAGTCATGAATAGAAGTTGTTTTAACTGAGACAGATCAGCTATAAAAGTCTACTAGTAACTTATAACAAAACTGTAATGTAAATTTGTATTTTAGTACCAGTAAACAATATAAAATAATTTTGACACATATTTCATAATAACTCTTAGAATATTTTTGTCAGGCCTACAATATATACTTGTAGGTTGCTTAAATTTACATTCTTACTGTATTATAATATTATATTCATTTATTGAAATTTAAATTTATAAGTTGGTGCTTTATTAGTTATATATAAATAATTTGGTTAAAACGAGTCGAGGTCGGTTGCGCAGTGGTGGCAATATGTCGATCCCTCCCGTTCTATTCGACACAAATACTCACCGAAGCTGCCGTGCCCGGTGAGTATCTGAGTCAATCGATAGGTGACCTCCTCCTTCCCGTGGAGCCAAGCTCGAGGTGCGGGAGTACGGCACCGACGGCCCACTGGCGCGCGCAGATCCGTAATTCGAGCTGCACACGCCCGGCCGCCACAATCCGTCGGTGCCACTCCCGCTTAGGCAGTCTTGCAACCACACGGGAGCCCCATACATGGCCACGGATTGCACGACGCCCTCGTACAGGCGGCGAACTCCATCCATCGGTCCTCCGAGATTGGGCAGCAGGCGATGCAATGCGCCCACCACCCTTTTGGCTCGGGGGACCAACCGCACGAAATGCTCCTCGAAGCTCCAGCGGCGGTCCAGGGTGACGCCCAGGTACTTGATGTACGGCCCCACCGGTACCTCCGCGTCACCCACCCGGATCCGCCCGGAAGGCCGTGGAACCATAGCGCCTTGGTTTTGTGAGGCGCTATTTCTAAACCCAGCCGGCGGATCGCCTGCACGACACATGCCACCCCAAACTCGGCAAGCATGAGCACCGTCCCGAAGTCGGCCCCAGTCGTCACGACGAGAAGAAGGCTGGTGCGAAGGACCGCGTCGTATGCGAGGTTCCATAGCAGCGGTCCCAACACCGACCTCTGCGGAACGTCGCATTCGACCCTCCTCGACGTTTCCATCCCGTCCCGTCCCATCACGCCGATCGTCCTGTCGCGCAGATAGTCCCCGACCACGGCCCGCAGGTAGGGAGGCAGCTCGTGGTATAGGAGCGCCTCCATAATGGCTTGCCAGGGGAGGGTGCCGAAGGCGTTGACGATGACCGCCAATGCCACCCCCCCCCGATAAGTGCTCCGGTCCACCTGGCAATTTACCCTAACGTTGGCTCCTCCTCGCTGGTTCCTCCTGGGGCGACTGGGATGTTGCGGGAGCGGGCGTTCCCTTCTGCCCACCCCCTGTCGCAGCCACGCCCCCCGGGGACGGCTCCGGTGGTCCGGCCTGGAAGCTCTTTTTTAGAGCCTCGTTTTCCCTTTTTAGGGAGGCCACCTCCTCGGCCAGGGCCAGGACTCGAGCGGAGAGCTGCTCGATGGTGGAGGTGACCTGGGAGTTCTCCCGGTCCCTCCTCTCCGCCCGCTCGCTCAGCTCGGTCGTCCCGGTCTTAAGGGTGGTGAGCGCGGTTTTCATTGCGCCCACCACTTCCGTTTTATCGACATCGGAGAGGCATGCTAACATGCCTGCCCCGATGTCCGTTGTGGCGGAGGCCTCCCCCTCCGCGGCAGCGTCTTTAGAGGGGACGTCTTCGTTCCCATCTGCCCGCCCCTTCTTCCCCCTGCCATTCAGGGGACGCAGCAAGTTGCACTTACGCGCTACTCGCCGCTGCGTCTCGCTGTCGGTGGTCGCGACCGACATACAGCTATCGCTGTCATCGTCGCCCGCAACCACCGCCACTGATGTCCTGGCAAAATCGACCCGTTTTGGCCGCAGCGTGTCCGATCGTAAGAACGACCGATCGATGTCCCCGCCGCTGCCAGTTTCCCTAAGCCCGGAGGTGGACCTCCGTGAAGGGAATCGCGACCTCCCACTCTCCTCCGTCCGGTGTAAGGACCGGACACGTCGTCTCCTGGCGGGATCATCGGCTACGGCCGAAGCCGCCGCCGGAACTTCCGCCACTTCCACCTCAGCAGGCACTTCCTCTGCACCCACCTCCGTCTCCTCGGTTTTTTGTTTTTTTTTTTTTAAATTTAGGAACATTCATTATGAATCCCACGAGTATGGGGGGATGAGATAGTCCACCCGGGCGGTGCCCCCTGCACCCGGGTAACCCTATATACACGGGGGGGTCGGGAGGTACCCCAGGTTGGCGCTAGCTGGTGGACTGTATGCCGCCCACCACCCGAAGGCCCCTGCTGCCACGGTCCCCAACAGCAGGGAATTGTGGTTTTTAACGTGGTTTTCTCCACTCGGCCCTTCCGGTTAAGGCAGGGCCTCTACACACTCCGATCGGCCGCGAGACATGATCCACGACACCGACCGGAGCGCACAGGTTGTGGCCTAATCGGCAGCCACACCCGTCGCCGCCGACCCCACCGCGCCGCGGACCTTGAAGGTTCGCCGTCCCCCGCCAACCAAAAGTGGCCACTGCCCCCGAGAGGGGCCCCACACACGGTGCCAGTGCACCAAGGCGCGAACGCGCCACCTGTCACGCCGCCGGCAGAACGGCGGTCGCCGAGTAAGACTCGGCCAACCCACGACCC
Source organism: Scirpophaga incertulas (assembly GCA_036419045.1). Lineage (NCBI taxonomy): Eukaryota > Metazoa > Arthropoda > Insecta > Lepidoptera > Crambidae > Scirpophaga > Scirpophaga incertulas. Next base: position 14,556,002 of record CM071638.1, on the reverse strand, counting down.
GAACAGGTCCAAAGAGCGAGGTCTCCGAATCCCCCCCCCCCCTCAGCCTCCGCCTGAAGCGGCTGGCCGCATGAAAGCGGCCCGCCGGGTCGCACCCGGCCATCCCACGATCCATGAAGGGTACACGATACACAAAGGTCGCCGCCAGTCGACGATCCCCCGGTTGCCCCGGGGAATCGACGGTCTCCCCCCCTCTTTAGCGGGGAGGCGAGAGGGACCCGCACAATGCGGGCCGACGCCGACGAGGTCGTGGAAGTATTCTCACGAGTTCCCATGACCTTGTTGCGATGGCAGGCTGCGATGCAGCTCCCCTTGGCGTGTCCCCCCCCTCATCTGATGGGGGAGGACCCGCCGATGATCAAAGCTCTCGCGGCAAGGCGTCAGTGAGGGGTGAGGGGCATTGTTAGGTTTTTAGTCGATAGGCCGAGCACTTGGCTGGCACTCGGCCCCCAAGCGCGCGGAGAGTCCGACATAACCCCGCGGTTTACCCGAGCCGCGGGGTTTTATTTTCCTAACATTAAAAAAAAAAAGGTTAGTTGTAATGAAGTAGTGAAGAAGGATTTTTATGAGGTGATTGTAAATATTGTACTGTAGAAATATATAAATGTGCCGATAAACCAAAGACAATTTTGTAGCAATTTGGAAACGTGCATTATGGTTCGTTCAATATGATATAATTCATTATCGCAAAAGAGCTATACATATAGTCAGCAAAAGCAGTGTAGGTGTAAACATTTACACTGCGAAAAATTGTTTATAATAATATTTGATGCTGACTTCTTAATATGTGACTAGTTTCACAGTTTCAGTTTAGTTCAGTTTAGATTGATGAAAATGTATTGTGGATATATTATATGTGAAAAAAAGTTTATTTTTGATGTATTTAAAAACCGCTGGCACGGTTCAAATGTAAGCACCTAGGAGCAAGTCGTTTTCCAACTGGGGCGATCACAGCCCAAATTAAATTTACTACCGCAAGCTTCGCCAGATCGCCATAACGATATACCGCCCGTCATTTATTGGCAATAAATATTTTTTACTGAGCAGCCGCTCTTGTACCGTTGGTTTCGGCGCCGACCACTGTACCACCACGCTTATTGTAACGACACTTTTTTATTAATTTTAGCGATTACAACGCTAATATTCAGACTGGCTTAACGTAGTTAATAAAGATCCGACCATGAAACTGTTCAAAATCAGGAATATCGTCTGAAAATGCATTTGAAGAGAAGTTATTATCATTAAATTATTTTCAGAGTTAGTTAAGTTCTAAGTAGTTAGTTAAGTTCTCAGAGTTAGTAAGAGTAGTTTTGTACATGTAGCACGTGATGCTACGCCATTGGTTCACAAATTTACGTCAATCGTGATTACTCTCTTATATCTGCCAACTAAAGCACGGTAACACGGTAAGCACTAAAGGTATTGTATAACTTTGCCCAAGTGGTATTAACTGACATCTGATAGCAATCCTTCCTTCAACAATGAAAAGCAAATGAAAGCTATGCAGTGCTGGTCCAGGAGTATGTAGTTTATTTTATAGAGAGTTTATTCGTCGATATACTACAGCTACTTTCAGCTATTTGTACATATGTACTTAGCATTCAAGAACTGGATGGTGGTGCAGATGCCGCTCTGTGAATAATGTTAGATGTGTCTGTAAGACTATACTTGCGTCTACAGTACCTATACAGTGACAGAGGTGTATGGTAGTAGCACCACTTTGATGAGAGAATTAGAATTTTCACAGCAGCTTTAAAGAACTGTTCGGTACAAGATTAATTAGTGTCATGCAGATAAGTCGGTCTTTATACCTTTTTCCTACATTATCTAACTACCTATACAATATAATCACTATTTAAATAAATATAAAGTATATATAGTTGAACTTAAGTGTACTTCTCATTTGTTTCCCAAATGTAGCGTAATATTATTCCGTAATTATTGTCGTGCTTGTTTTTATTTATAAGATACCACACGCGATATAAGGAGAATACCCGTCAATACCACCAACTGTGAGCCTGTCACAAGGCAACACTGATCAATACCGGCAGAGGATTCGTAGACCGCGACATGTCCTTAGCGACACTCCCAACCAACTCACGCAGGAACTTCTAGACCTGCAAGCGGCGGCGTCTGAGCCGTCGCTCCCCTTTGTCAACCCCTAAACGGCAGCCTTCTGCTTAGCCTGAATAGGTCCTTGTCAATACGGGCCGGTCCCACTCTGGAGATCCGTGCCTTCTTCTAGCGCATATACCCTCACCATGGGGTAGCGCTAACCGTGCCTCTCCTGAGGTGCGGCCCTCTCGTCAATAAAGCCAGTAGGGTCAATAGGACCAAAGGCTAGGCTGAGTTTAGTCGGTAGGTCTGTGTAGTCGAGCCGTCTCGACAGTACCAGGAGTCCGACATAATCAACGCATCCCTGCTTGCCTGTTGCGTTGGTATCCATGATGGATTCTCAGCCTCCTCTCCTGAGGAAAAAAAAAAAAAAAAAAAAATATAAGGAGAAAGAAACACAAAATGAGAATTTAATTTTACACTTGGTCGACTCTCGAATGACAAGGGTGTGTGCAAATACGTCAACAAAAAATATACTGATATGTATACATTTAGTAATTTAGATAAAAGACGATAAGAAAATATTTCATGTTTTCTTTGTGGTTAAAAATTCTGGTAAACAAAATAGGTTATTAGAGTGTGAGTCAGTTAGTAGATCTGAATAAAACAACAACTGAAAGATACCTATTTCATACTAAAAACTAATCATTTTGTATATTTTTAGCTAAGAAACTCTTGTAGACTAGTCGCTGCACGGATCGTGTTTTGTGCTGCTATCATTCAGTGCCTTTTAGAGATCTTCACTAAATCTTTAGTGCGCCTTGTGATATGCCTGCCAACGCTCCAACGCCATAGGGCCATGGGTGCATGGAGACATTGTTCACTTCTCTTTCAAACACGCGGAGAAGCTCTGTATATATTTGACGACGATTGCCATTTGGGTTCACTTTGAGAATTAGTCTGATAAAAGCTTATTAATAAAATCATACTCTCACTGAGCATATTATCGAGGTCAGTATCACATCGGTACCCCGCCTTTAACTTCATAAGGTTCAGACTGACAGGATATTTCAAATCTGCTTGATCAGAGAATACTCCAAAATCTTTTCAGATTGATCTTTGTCGCTAGTTTTTCCCATCATTCCATGCAAGAACACCGTCACTGTTATCATTTAGATGATCGGCAGTCCACAAAAGTGAGTTTTTACATGAATTATTGCTATATTTAAACATCCAAAAAGACCGTCCTTCTATTAAAAGGCAGGTTTTTGTGACTCCGATGTTGTGGGTGTTCATAGGCGACGATAATCCTTTACCATAAGGTGATCCATCTCCATGTGTGCCCCTTATATCAACTTTCGTTAATATTCTAAAATCAATATAGGATATAATCCGGACTGAAAACATTATAACGGTATATTCTTTGTTTAAACCTAAAATGTTCATTTTAAGTGGCAACATTTTCTCAATTGATTCCAAACAGGTTGACTGTTTTTGGAACGCATTGTAAAATAAGTTTGTAACAATAGCATCATTTAAAGTGCTTCTTATATTCACAGATTTACGGTACACAATCGCAAATCAAATTTTTCTGAGATACAATGTTATCTTTGTTGTTTAAAAGTCTACAGGGGAAGTTCCGAGTATATTTGAAACTCAGCCCTTTGTGTTCGACAGTTACGGCATGTGAAGGCAGGTGCGAAAAACTTTGTGATTTTCTCACAGTTTATTGAATGCACTGTTACACCTTGAAGCTACAAAGTATAAAATATATTATCGTCGAGTTGAGACGTTGTGGCCTATTTTATATTTTATAACTTATCAATTACAAGTCTTACCTACTGTTAAGTGGAGATGTATTTGTAAATCTTCTTATATATAAAAATGAATCGCAAAATGTGTTGGTAAGCTCATAACTCAACAACGCCTGGACCAATTTGGCCAATTCTTTTTTGTTAATGTTCTTTGAAGTTTAAGGAGGGTTTTTACAATGAAGAAAATTCGAATAATTATCGGAAATACCCTAAAAACAGCCCTTTTATTTTCCCATGCAAACGTACAGTCGAATTGAGCTTTATTGTTATTGTATAAAGTTCATATTGCAAGCACTCACTGTTGTCTAAGCAATGAAGGTGTGTTCCTAACATCAAAGAGTCAATTTGCGCTTTATTAACGCTACATATAGTTGAAATTCAATCATATGATATCTATCAAAACAGTGTGCGTGCGTGCGTTGGAGCACAGAATACATCGTTGGAGGATTTAATGTCACGTTCCAAAATTAAATAGCCACAAAATGTAATAGGTCATTTAGACATTTTTTGCGATTTGGTTCGCTATGCGACATTATCTATAAAATAATTAGGAACAAAAAACTGCCACTGTACAAATCTTTTTGACAGGATGAAGTCTGTCGGGTCCGCTAGTAACATTATAAAAATACAAAGCAATATCAATTATCTGTGATAAAATTAAATTACCGCGTTTTTATCAATAAACTACGAGAACCCTAGAAACTCTTACCCTAGAAATGTTATATTGATATTTTGTTTAGATTTCTTTATTAATTTACCTGTAATTACTTGAAACAAAAAGCATTTAATTATACCCAATTCTCAAAGAGCGAATCGCTGTACGAGTATATAACGTCTATTGTTATTAATTAGTATGCCACTTTATATCTCCCTATTCGCTGGGTGCGAAGTACTAGGTGGGGGTAATATAATCTATCGCAGCGCTCATGGTGGTCAAAAGTAGAATTAATGTGGGCTCTGTCATCAGATGTTTCTGTCAATGGTAAAACGATTCTACATAATACATTTTAATATCATTAATTAATATTTGTTACGTATTAAATTATGTATAGAATTTTATAGGTAAAACTTACTGTTATGCAACGATGTTATCCGACTTATCTGGATTACTCTAAGCTTTCGCAAGCTGATTTATTGACCCACTAAAAAGTTTTTGGCTTAACAGAATATAAACATATTTTTCTAAAAGACAAGAATTTACTTTCGTCTTTTATCTTTACCAAAATGCTAACTTCTTCTGATGATAAGATTTTCAATCAACTTGCTGTTAAGCCAAGTTTTATCTTATGCAAATTAATGATGACCAGATAGACATTGATAGATATTTTAATTTGTTGTAAACTAATTTAGTTAAATATATTTTTAATTAAATATTTGATTTGGATAAACTAGTTTTATATTATAAATGAGGGATTTGTTATGTGAGAGTGAATTTTGTCAGCGAATTGTATACGAGAGAGACGAATGAACGTGACGTCGCGTCGTCCAGTTACTGCGCTCTCGCCGACTAGAGCGTATGCCATTGTATTTGGTAAATATTCATAGTTGATGTAATTTATTTCATTTTTAAAGTTTGTTTTTATTATAAGGTCAGTGTCAGTAACTTCCGGTGTAGATAAACAGCATCCTCCCACATTACGCGGTTTTAGGAAAGAAGTTTTAGGGTAGAATCGCGAAAGCGCAACCCGCCGCGCGCTCCGGTATGGGCTCAGAGGACACCGGGGGGTTTTAGTGGGTAGGCCGGTCTCTCAGACCGGAGAGCCCCACACACGGCCGCGCCTTGCCAGCGCGGTGTCACGGTGCATAAGGAGTATTTCCCCCCGGAAAAAAGGTATCACAACCATTTATTAGTCGAAAATATTTGTTATTTTTAGCCCACAAAGTTGTGGACGCTAGTTGGCGTTGTAATCGTGCACGGAGCCAATAGCGCAGCCGTTTATTAGTGTAAAGCGGGGATCAAAAAGGTCTTCCGTATTGTTAGGCAAACCATTTATTTTAATTTTATAAGCCGTGTTGACGTCCTTAACAATACGCATCGACGTTATATTGTAAGGAACAGCCCTTACTTCAGGTCTACGATAAGGGAACGGTTTTAATGGCTAATTAGGATTACTAAAGCAACTGAACAACAAGATCGTATCTCGTTTTATTCAGGAGAAAGGCGATTTCGGTCTAATCTAGATTTTTATTCCAGTCTTAAATTTCATACACAATTTTCAAATATTCTAGACTTCACTATACGTACTTGGCGATGACTACTGCCCTAAAAAAAAAGGTGTCTGTAATATTGTGGAAGCTACCTTTTTGGGTCCTGATCATTTGTTTACGGAAAATATGACTATTATAGCTATCTGGGATTTTCATCGTAATAAGTGTGTTGACTAAGGCATAATCGTCCTAATCAGCTCGTGCCGTTCAGTAGTGACGTATATGAGCTAGCTGTGATGATGGATCCTTGACTTTCCTCTTCAATTACGCTTCGTTATTTTAAATTTTTTCTATAAATTATTTCCATTTAATATTAACTCTGTATTAAGTAATTAGTGTCGAGTCAATATATTTTTTTCTTTTTTTTTCCTTATTCGTAAGTACGGACAAGGTTTTTGTTTTTTTTTTAAGCTTTTGTTTTGTTTGTTGACGTCAATAAGTGCCTGTAAAGGTCTATGTTGAATAAATCCTATTTTGATTTTGATTTGATAGTGTAATTGTTAGCTTCTCACCGATGAAGTTGGCTGAAGACTGTTGATATGAAGAATTTTTTATAAATTCCATCCTTTTCCTATTTTTGTTACTAATCTAAAAAGATAACTTTTTAAAATATATAAATTTAGAAAATTTGCTTTTTGGACTTATCAATGGTCACTAATTGAATTTTTAATGAATGAAGCGACTTTGTTTGACTTTGATTTAAATGAAGCGACGAAAATAATTGTTATTATTAAGTTGATAAGCATAAAACAGTACCGAAAAAATTTAAGTTATTTTAAAGACATGTTTATTATACTGTTTTAAATTTAATAGATTTTTTTGCGATAACGGGTAGTTCAAATTTAAGTGAAAACTACTTTTGTACTTTTTAAAGCCAAATATTTTAATATTTTATGGAGAATCGAAACGTTGTTTTGTACTCAAGAAATTTAACTTAAACTATAAAAGATTATATGTACTGCAACTGGTCCACCAGCTTTAACAAATGGCTTTAATAACTTTTTTAAATAAGTTTAATTTGAAATATCATATTATGCTTGTTCCATTCTACACTAATATAATATACTAATCTCAACCAAAAGTCAACATTTACCTATATATTTCGATATAACATATCGGAAAATGGTGATTAAATTATTTAATCACGCAGAGAAATCTCGAACATAGTTTAGTCCATTGCCATTGTAAGTAGCCTGGTTTTGGTTTCATACTAAGTAATCACTGGCAACACATAGATATTAAAAACTTTCTTGAACTGCACTGAGCCTGATGAGCTAAAAATATGTCGCATAACTTCGCAAAGCCTATCTTGCCGAATTGGATACGTCGGTTGACGTTCGACTACATATTCGTACTAGGTAAACACTCGTAAGCTGCATAGGAAGTCAATATAATTTTCTTGATGTCCATGTCCATTTAAAGATCTATTTATTATGAAACTCTATTGAGAGCTTCATAATAAATGGGTCTTTATCTATGATTTCAGCCATGTTTACGATATTATCACTAAAAGGAAGTTGCATCATCTTCTCGCCGTTAATGTAGTTGCTGATTTCGATCCGATTCAAAAGCTAAAACACAACTTCAGTGTTTCGATAAAATCTCTTCGCCTAATATGACACTCTTCTGTTAGAGTTCACAAATGCTAAATATAGTGGTAGGTTAAAATCTTCGGTTGCTTATTAAGCCTGATGCAGTGTTTAATTGTTATCTACTAGCTTTTTTGAAAAAATAACAGAGCGTATAAACGTCAAACGTAACGAAGATTTCGTTGTCCTCTGTCTTCAGCTGCATCTGTAGATTATGTTCAAGAAAAGAGCATTTGCGAATACTTGGAGCCTACTATATTTATCAAATCAGGAACTATAAAGTCTGTTTGTTGTGGCTCCGAAGTGTATCAAAGGTTTTTTTTCCTTGTTCGTACGTACATACAATGTTTTTGTTTTTTTTAAGCTTTTCTTTTTTTGTTTTGTTTGTTTTGACGTCAATAAGTGCCTGTAAAGGTCTATGTTGAATAAAGATTATTTTGATTTTTGATTGCCGATCCATCATTCACCATCTCCTCTTCATAAACCTACATATAATCTCAGCGATATTATTATATTACTCTACTTTGCGGCAGGCAATCGGACCGATTTTGCAGTTCGCGTTGAGAAGATCAGGGTTTGGGTTCGGTTGGTTTCTAGAAGCAGTACTCGCCTTGCATATTAAGAATTGAGGCGTCTCTTATTAAATGGTGATTACTGACCGTATGCAGCGAACTGACCACAGAGACGTCATGGAATAATTGAGGTTTAGTCGACATGATTTTGAGTACAATCTCATTCTTAGTCTCTTTCGTTATGTAATAGGTAGTATTGGAGGATGAAGTTTTGGGCTTCAGTTTGCTAACACGACAGTTTTAATAATAGAGCAACTAAAACCTAACGCTTTAATTGGCCTTCAGATACAACTACCACTATTACCGGCGGGTAATCAGATAGAAATAACAAAGTGTTGGCTACACTTAAATGGGATCCAATTTTCCGGGTTTCTGAAATAAATTGCTTCTATAACGACGGTTACAATAACGTTTTGTTCACTTACTAGGAAGTATTTATTTAGTTCTGTATATATTTTCGAAAGCTAATAATCAGCGTTTCAACTTTAAATTATACAAAGTACTATAATATTTGTCATAATTACTAAAACCAACACATGGAAAATATTCTAATTATATTTTCACTTTAACGTTTAAAATTAACCTTCTACAAATCAATACATGATATATTTATAAGTCTTATTTCTAGTCTCGTAGTCTCGTCAAGAGCAACGAGGATATCATTTACATAAAAGTAAAACAGGGTTGCAGAGGACAGCCCAGCCTGACACTTTGTCTTGTTTGCGTACCAGTATCAGAAAATATTAATGACCTCCTGTGACAGGCTAGTTACACTATAGCTTACCTCAGAATATGTCGTACGCCACAAGATCGAAGACTCTAAATAAATAAAGAAAATAGGCGTGAAAGGGAATGAACATTAAGGTCTTACGAGATCTGTATAATATTCTTAGGTTATAGCTAGCACTTTCTGTAGACAGCCGACCTGTTTATCGTACAGTAATGTTTAATTATGCTTTAAATATACTTACAAACACTTTAGCTATTAGATTTAGATTAAGAACAGTAACCAAAGAGATAAGTCTGTAGTTATTTTTATCTGTGAGATTACAAGTATTGTTTTTCGTCACAGGCACTACCAAGGTTTTTATAAAATTGGATGGCGAATAGGAGTGGCTCAAACTCCCGACACACGGAATCGACTAATTATAAATAATAATTTATTCAAAATAGGTTGAAATTGTATTATGCCAACAAATAACTTTTTGGTAAAGTATATGAAACTATAATATTTTTAAATAACTTTTAAGAATAAATAATAATAAATGGTGTTATTTAATCAACAAGGCATTTTGTTGTTTACACTTTTAATGACGAAGAGCGATTGTTTATTTTCTATTCTTGTAACTCCACTTGTGTCTTTCCTTCATGACTGTATACGTTTGTGAGTTCCCAGATTTGTTACCTGTTCTGCTCATTATTAAATATTTCTACTGATTGCACCTAATGTTTGATGTACTAACAGCATCCTATTTATTTATGTAAGTTGATACTGTTTACTGCGTATAAAAACTTTACTTATGTCCTCAGGTGGGTTATCTAAAGCCTAGTAAGTAAAGTTTTACGTAAGTAAAAACATGTTTGAAAGCTAATCAGTAACTAACGTAATTTTGTTATACATTCATAATATCAATATAGTCGAGGTCAAAATTAACGTATTATACATTCTTGTTCCCTGCTTACCAACATCTGTACATTTGAGCGTGTTTTACGCCAGTTAGGTATCTACTTATCCACAAAAAGTAATTACTGCAAATCCATCCAATTTTTATGAAACACAAATATTCCTTACACAAATATTGTTGAAATCTTCCGCGAATCAACGTAAGATCAGTCTCTTTATCGTCATCACGCCTGAATAAACATGCAAAGAAATCACTTAATATTCGCATAATAAAACGACGCGAAATTTGACAATACGCTGAAACCGTTAAGCGAATTCCAGTGAGCAATTTTGTTAATTCTTTCGAGTGGTTATTTTTAAAATCTGTCTTAAATTATTTCACAAAGTTTACGCCGTTCGTTCTAAGAAATGAAAATGCGAACAAATGATTTATTCAGTTCTATTCTTGTTAAGCTGATGCGATTCTAGTCCAATGATTTTAACTCGAGCAATAATTTTGTCTTGTAAGGTTTTCATTTTGAGTCCTTGAAATAATAGTTATGTGATGTTGCTATACACAGTACATTTTACTGTTTTGATTCCGTTCAACCAATGTTGACTAGGGATTAATTTAATATCGATATATCGAATTATTCGATAGTTGCCATACGACCTCAGAGTTTTGAGCATACGACATATAAATCGATATTTTGAAAAAGACTGTTTTTATTCGATATATCGATATATTTATGAAAATTTATAAAAATATCTAATCGGTTAAAAAAGCTAAAACTAACTCATAATGACAACGGAACCGAAGTAAATTATGACATTACTCAATGATTTCAGTTTTGAATCAATTTCATTACCCGCGGTAACATCTATGTGCGAGCACAGACAGAGCTATGCATATGCATTCCATAGAGCAGATAGCTAATCAACATTTTCTTATCTAATCTTAACATAGATTATGTATTCCTATATGAATATTCTTCATATTGGCTACACTTATAGTCCGTGTACATAATCTGTGAGTTTGTGAATTCACACCGACAACTTATAAGTTCCTTTGACCATCTACTTTATTACACTATTAGTAAAACTATATTACTCTGGTCTTTGATTATACTTTCACATATACGATACAAACTACAATAAACTGTCTGCTTTTGATAAGAAAAGAACAATATAAAATTTTAGTGAAAAATATTCGATGTTAAAAAATATCGATATTCATAAACGATATATCGAACGGTATCGATATTACGTTTCGATATTTTATATCGATAAAATGATTCGATATATTTTTTGACTGGACACCCCTAATGTGGACTTATGTAAATGAGCACATACTCGTACTTAACATGCCCCGTGAAATAGATCATAACAGAATTGTAGTGTTGTAACGATAAATAAATGCTATTAAACTATCTGTTGAAGAATATTGCCTACTAATATTTACCATTATTGTTTCTTATAGGCGAGATTAGATTCTAATTTATAAGTATATATAATTTATTATTTAAATATTATATATATAATTGTTATTAGTTTTAAGTTCAAATCATTGACTAATGTATTTCTTTGTTCAATGATTTTAGGAAAAGACTAATACTTGAACTCAATAAATGTTTGTTATAAGCCCTTAAACATTTAGATTCTGACTCAAATTTATTGGCGTACACATAGTTTGGTCAACCCTTGTCATTCAAAAGTCAGACTTAACACGAACCGTTAAGTGCATAACGTAATACAAAATGGGCTACAAAAGTGGTCTACGTAAGCAAATAAATAAAATTAAATGCTAATAAAAATTACAATTGACTTCTCATATACAACAAATTAATATAAACGATGGAACGATACTTTTGATAAAGCAATTAATATAGATATTCAAACAAAATACCACTATTCATTTGATTAGATTATCGTTGTGAAAGGGACAATGACAATTAAATAATAATATGGCATTGTTCTGAATCAATTACCTATCTTGGTCGTAAAACTTTCGGAGGTTCAATTCTTTTATGATTATGTCCATGGCATCTGCTCCCAACGGCCTCCCTTTTTATTTAGTGCCTATTATAGCGAGGTTAATGTGTAGTTTATTTAACTAACACATTCTAATGCGACACGCTTTCGTACGTTCAATAAGTGCCTAATATTAGAAGTACAATAATTTCATTATGTTTACAATACATATAATAAAACTACACAAATACTTTATCAGTCTATTTATCAGTAGATGATCTACAAACTACTAATCCAACTACAAGAACTACTTACTGATGCTACTGTATGCTACTTTCAGTATTAGCTACATCATTTTTTTAATTATGTGGAATAAATGATTATGCGGTCCATTCTATTTAATACATTTCGTCATAAACAAGCATTGATAATATACAGGTAACTAATTATTATACAATTTACTTAGTTTGTGCCAATAAAAGGTAACATAATACGTGTATGTATATATGAGAGACCCAAATATTGGTAAAACCTTCATGCTGTGCTAATACTCATCTTATACAGATGACTACTAGCTCAAAACAACATTTATCTTTTTCCTCATATGCCACTTTTTTATAATTTGTTGGTAGCATGTCGAAAAGGGAGGCAGGCTTTCTCAATCTCTAACATCTGTGTTTTGGATGTTTGTTTTGTTTTTTTTCCTTTAAGTGGAAAGATTGCACTTTTACAGTTTTGTTCTTGCAACGAAAACTACCACTAGACAAGTTATCCATCACAAAACCCTCGAAAAAATTTCGATACATTTTGATTTATTTTGTTACAGTTAATGGTTAGGTGAAATACTATTGACCCGCTGTAGAACGCGAGGAATGAACCAGCTTAGCAAATTATTTTGCGTCGCGATAAATTGGAAATGTTTAAAACAAACTTTCTTAATAATAGGAAGTGTCAGAAAGAGCGCTTATGATTAAGGTTTCGCCAAATAAAACGCGATAATTTCGCGTCAGACCGGAATAGTGTCAACAACGCATTGGCTTATGTTACTGTGAGAAGGTTATGAATATCGAACTAAAATAAAGAGGATCAAAATTAATGATGGTAAAATTGGATGTAACACCTGTATTAAGCATAGTATTTTAGTTTCTGTTTTATATCACTGGAAAGCTATTGGTCTTGATCTTGATTTTATTTGATTAATTGATTAAGTGATGATAAGGCCTACGCTGGAAACGAATTTCATATGGATTTCTCTAACAACTGAGGAACTGATTATCTCACTTCTATCTTGTAGCACAAGATACTATAAACAATGGTATAGTCAGTGGTAGTAGCTTTGTGGGCCACAAGCCGACCACCAACCAAGTCGATCAAAAATCATATATCCCCGTGGGGAATCGAACCCCGGATCTTATTAGACCGGGTGATCTCAACCATTACTACTACGTTGCGCTTAAATAATATATTTAAAAATATGTATGAGATGTTTTCTATATTAACGAAATGAATGTCTGGGGAAATACAAAATGATTTTACAGTTTCAAATATTTAGTGAGGCTATAATATTTATATGAAGAAATTAAGTTGTGTTGCTGTTTGATATGTACTAAACCAGGATTCAGAATTTTATGACTGAGGCTGATCATTATTATGGTGGGTTCGCTATTTCCAATGCCTACTTATAGAGAAGGATTCATTTGTATCTTTTATTTTTGTTAATATTTCTTAAAATAAATAAATATGAAAATGCTCTTTAAATTTGATTCTATTATACACATACTACATCGGTTCTATGTATTTTTTTACTTTCAGTCTGTATAACGCGTTTTTTTTCTAATAATCTATTACGTAGTGTATATTTTATAGTCAAGGAAACGTTTGCATACAGGTATACAAAGTTTCATTTTTTGATTTCATATTTCTTGCTCTTGGTTTCATTTATTGTTTTTTTTAGCTATGTTGCCTTTTAATTAATTGTTACACATTCAAGGAGTTTTTATGTGAAATGTTGTATTACGTAATGTTACTTTTCTTTATCGACGCGATTGTCACTGAGTTTTGTAACCAGATGCAAACTAAGACTTCTAGCCTGAACAAAACTGAGAATAGAGCCATTTAGTCCTGGGACTGCAGCCCCTAGACTTGTTCCTAAGACATTTGTTCTAAGAGTACTGAGCACTGCGCTGGACGCCTACACGAAGGACTTCTGGCTAAGGGCTCTCCCTTATACATATCACTGTGTAAAGGCGATTCTACGCCTTTATTACACAAAAATACTAACATTTACAAATAGAGCTCGTAAATTCTATTTATCTACAAAATCCTTATATATTTATGTATACTAGAGGTGATGCAAGGTATTTATTTATAAGCTTAAGTTGATTTGAAATAAATAAAAAAAATACTGACGTGACTCCAATCTCGTACTCGACAAATAGTCGGACGTGTTCTCCTTTTAAATTATTCTATTTGTTTGTGACTTAGTTTCTTGAAAAATGGTCCTTTTCTGTTTATAATGTTTTATGAACTAAAATGTAAGACCATTCTCTTGCTATATAATATGCCAAAATAAAAATAATAAGGCATGGCTAAAACAAGAATGTAATAAAACTCTTTTGAATATTTTATGAACGTACTTTTCTACGAAACGATTTTTTTACAAATAACAAGAAAAGAGAAAATTTTATTCATTTGTACCTGATTAGGAAACACAATTATATACGCGGCCAAAATTCTGCTACAGTGTTAAGCAAATAAATTCTCATAAATTTTACTATTTCAGGAATGCCTGAGAAATTTAATTTTTCTTCTCCATTTGTTGATATAGTATTTTTCTGTTTTTGTATATTTTGTCATGTCTATTTTTCCGTATTACAATATATTTTTATAGTTACGGTATATTTTATATCTCGTTCTTACTATGCCGTAGTATGGCATCTTGTATATTTGGACTTTCAATATCTCATTCATTGTCATTGAATTGTCTTTAGATTGCCCTCTTATTACAGTTGTTTCGAATGAAATACTACTTTAGTACACCAAATTATTATGAACTGCGTGTTATATTGGTTAATCAAACATGCCATGCATTAAATAACGAGGTTTAATACATCCCGTCACACAACTTATCACAACAAAATTATTACGTTTTAATTTGGACTCGGCTCTTGAATGTAATAATATTTCAAACATTTGCTTTGTCGTCGGATATAAATCAACTTCGTACCATATTTCAAAGTAATGTATTTGAAAAGTTGTTGTTTTGCTTACCATCAAAACAAACTCGTTCTACCGGAACTCTTGTCTAAATAACAATATCACTGTCACACAAATTTGCCGTTTCGTTAGTATGATAAATGAATCTCGTCGGAAAAATATGTGGAATCTAAATTGACGGAAATAAGATGGGAACTATACTACGTCCTTTGATTTTTTGTTTTCACGATGTTTTGCTCTATCCCATTTCTTCGGTAATACGGAAATATGTTGTATATTTGGAGAAGTTCGTATATTATTTTATTACACAACAATGATAGTTTGTTTTAGTTTTCGAGTAGATTATGTATATAGAAACTCTTTATTGTACACAATAAAACAAAGTTACAAAAAATAAAAAAAAAGATTACCAGGTACTATGTTAATCAGTTCAAATGCGGACTTATCTCTCACAGAGACTTCTTGCAGCTAACTTTAGATGGTTTTGTGAAATTTTAAAAGAAAAATTTGCAGGGACACATTATTTATATATAATTCTTTTTAAAATACAAATAATAGAAACGTCATATTTATACTACATACAATACATAAATTATTAAAATAGTGCCGCTTACAAGCTTTCTCATTTCAAGCTTCTGGGTCTGAGTCTCGGTGGGAGTAAATATTTGTGTGATGAATAAAATGCTTTTGTACTTTAGCGTTTAATATACAGTTTCTTTCCGAGCCTGCGAAATAATAGTAGAGTGCAATCATCAGAAGTGAAAATTCTATACACAGAATATAGGTTATAAAAAAGAAACATCAACATTGTCTTCAGTATATAATAATCATTACATATCATCAGTAAATATTTAACAGATATGAATTACCTTCTTGTTGAAATGAAGCTCAACCTGGAAGCTATAGGAGGAACCTCGAAATTATTGCTCAGAGGTCATTCGGTAATGCCATACTCGCCCTAGATACTAGCTGTGCTAGAGATGAAATTTCGAATGGTTATTGATACTTATATCGCTTTACCCACATCTCTTTATGACTTCGATTCACTTACCAAAATAAACTACTGTAAACATAATTCGGTAAAATTAGACTAGCATTACCATACTCAATTAAAATTCAACTAAAGAAGATTTTTTTTTATGTAAAAAGAGGCAAACGAGCAAGACGGGTCACCTGATGGTAAGTGATTCACCGCCGCCCACGTCACCAGCGACGCCAGTGCGTTGCCTACCCTCAGGTAAGAATATCTTTTCTTGAATAACCCAATGTTGCAGTTGTTGGGGAAGACAGCTGATGGCAACGAGTTCCAGATATTTACTGTGCGTGGCAGAAAACTGTTTTTAAAACGCATTGTAGTGGAACGCCAACCATCCAGATGGTGCGGATGATAGTTCCGGCGAGACGATCGGTTGCGAAAATCAGCGGCTTCTATTAAATTGAACAACTCCTCGGAACACTCCCCATTGTACTCTGTAAAGTATGCATAGGGAAGATAGATCCCTACGCAGTGCCAAAGGATCTAGCCGATCGGCAAGTTCAGGATCGTCGACAATCCGAGATGCCCTACGTTGGATTCGGTCAAATGGAGATAGCTGATAACACGGAGCCCCAGCCCAAAGGTGGCAACAATACTCAATGTGAGACCGCACCTGTGCCTTATACAGTTTAAGGCGGTGAGCCGGCTTGAAGTACTATTTGGCCCTGTTGAGTACTCCGAGTTTTTTGGAGGCCATTTTAGCCTTGCTCTCCAAATGACCGCCAAACTGTACAACACTCGAAATATCGACGCCCAGAATGCCAATGTTTGGCTTGGCACAAAGGTGAGTGTTTCAGAAGAGTGGCGATGCGACAAAGGGGGCTTTTTTAGCGGTGAATGCGCAAACTTGAGTCTTAGAAGAAGGGTTAAACTGGACTAGATTTAGTCCCCCCCCCAATCGGAAATCTTCACAAGGGATGATTCGATTTCAGACACAAGTTTGTTCCGACACTCGTCGACGTGATCCCGAGAGATATTGCTGCGGCCGAAATACAGTGCATCCACGGTACTGTCATCCGCATACCAATGAATGCTACTGGTATGCAACAAATCATTGATATGCAGAATGAACAATGTCAGGGATAACACGCAGCCTTGGGGAACACCAGCATTTACGGTCCGGGGGTCGAGCATGAGCCGTCTACGACGACTTTAACTCTCCGCTCCGCAAGGAAACTGCCAATCCACCTACAAAGTCTCTCAGGAAGCCCATAGGAAGGAAGCTTTGATAGTAATGCTTTATGCCAAACCCGATCGCAGGCTTTCGCTATGTCCAAACTAACGCCCAGTGCCTCACCCTTACTCTCAACCGCCTGCGCCCAACGGTGAGTTAGTAAAGCCAGAAGATCACCAGCTGATCGGCCTTTGCGAAAGCCATATTGGCGGTCGCTGATCAGCTGATGCTCTTCCAGGTAGCCCATGAGCTGGCGGTTGATTATGGATTCCATAATTTTGGAGAGTAAGGATGTGATAGCGATAGGCCTATAGTTAGTAGTTAGTTACTAGCGGTCGCCTTTTTTAGGAATCGGATGTAATAGAGTCTTCCATGAATATGGGACAACGCCGAGGACATAAGAGTGTCTGAATAAGCACGTTAACACCGGTGCCAGCTCTGGAGCACACACCTTCAGCACAATAGGAGATACTCCATCGGGCCGAGAAAAGTGCTTTCCACACAGCACACTGTGTGAAGCGGACTTCCGCCATTGTGGTTTCACACCTCGGGATGTTAGGAGGAGTATTACCCCTGTCGTCGAGAGTCGAGTTTTCCGCAAAGATAGAGCCAAGAAGATCGGCTTTCTCCCTTGCGGTATAGGCCAACGAACCATCCTCCCCGCGCAAAGGTGGAAGCGTCGACCGACAGAAATTACCCTGGACAGCCTTGGCGAGAGACCAGAACGCACGAGAGCCAGATGGCAGGAGGTAGCACAGCTGCGGCGCCGCCGCGGGTCGCCGGCGGGCGCGAGTAAGTCGCGACTGCTACGGCGACCCGGGATGGACCACGCCCCTTCCGTGGCCGGGGGGCGTCGTCGGTGGAGGAGACCGGGGGAGGTAGTAAGCCTCCCCCGAGGAGGGCTCCCCTGTGTCGACGGGGGAGCGGAGGCTGGGGGTTCCCGGAAGAAGCTTTCTGTTCCCGGGGGCTCCCTACAAGCCTGAGGAAGGCCATCCCTGAGGTTTTTAGTGGGTAGGCCTCCCCCTTCTGGGGAGGAGAGCCCCACATAACCCCGGCTCGCCACAGCCGGGGTATGCAATTTAATGCATTTTCCTCAGGGAAAAAAAAAAAAAAAAAAAAAAAAAAAAGGCATGCCAGTCTCTCGCCAATTCTTCCAACGTAATTCGATTTCGCCAATGCAATTTGCCTCTTAAAGAACCTGGAAGCACAGTTGTATTTCTTCTTGAGTGAGTCAGAGTTTACATCCTTAGCGGCCTTTGCCCTAGCTGCATTCCCGCTTGCGACGTTGCGCGTCACGGCAGGACCCGCCAAACCAGGGCCGAGACCTGCCACCGACGGGCACCGCTGAGCATGGAACAAACAATTCCATGCCCTGCATGCAGCACGATATCTGCAACCGAATCAGCGCAGGTGCTAGGATCCTCTGACTTGAAGCAAATCTGCCCCCATGGGTAGGATGCAAAGTAAGAGCGCATCCCGTCCCAGTCTGCTGATCTGTAGTGCCAAACACGTCGTCTACCAGATGGAAGTGGTTGCGATGAGACGGTGAGAGGCACCACGCTCCGAATTAGGCAATAGGCGAGAAGAGCTTCGACCCACACCCGAATGGGTTCGGGGCGAGAGGTCAGCAGAAGGTCTAATAAGGAAGGCGAATGGTCTTCCATATCCGGCACACGTGTGGGAGAAGGTACCATCTGTGTCAGACCATTGGCAATGGTAAAATCGTGAGCAGACCTTCCCGCATGCTCAGTACGTGGTGACCCAAGCCAGTCAGAGCGGTAGGAATCTGCTCAAGTATTCTGTCAGTGGACACTTGCAGGTGCTCGAAGAGCCGGTCAATTTCCGAATTTCCGCTATAAGACCTGTAATGGAACGCGTAGACGCGAATGTGATCCTCACAATCAACGCGCACCCAAAGGATCGACAGGTCTCTGCCTTCAAGACTAGTGAGCCTACGGTAACAAATTCAACAAGATGGGTGTAATGTCGGTTTTTCAGTGGTGAATAGCGGTTAAGATCTTTACTCTTGACATTTAATTATGACAATACTCTTGTATGTAATTATCATTCAAACACGATACGTGCACTGCTGGATATATGCTTCGCTCAAGGATCTTCATACCGAGCAATTCTGTGTTGCTAGCACCCAGCGTCTTCCTGTGATCTTCACCAAATCTCCGATTACTTTAAGGTAATAAGTATGTTCGAGTAATTTGCATATGTGTAATTAAATTAAACATTTTTGGGTTCCGTAAGACATTTCTTACCAAGTTTCATGATTTAAATCTTTGAGCAGCAACCCATATGCTTTGATTTATCTTAAAAATATTAGAAAATTTGAATGGAATGGTCATATTTTGAGGATTCGGCTGATTCGGTAGCTTGATTTTTTATCTATAGAAAACTCAGACATGTACGAGTATTAGATGTAAATTTAAACTTTACTTAATTCTCAAAGCGTTTCCGAGAAATTGAGTCTCCATAGACTTGGTCGGACAGACGGAGACTATAAGTGACTATTGGTGCCATTCTTTTGCAAAACGATCTCGATAAACTGTCTTTATACTGTAATAGTAATTTGTTGCAGCTTAATACCAAAAAATGTAGTGTAATAACATTTTCACAGAAAACGAATCCAGTAAAATTTGCATATCAGATGAATAATGTTACGTTGGATAGGGTAAGTGAGGTGAAAGATTTAGGTGTTCCTCTTCATTATAAACTATCTTTTTCGATGCATTATGACAATATTGTTTTTAAAGCGTATCGTATGCTGAGATTTGTTCTTCGGATTGAAAGGGAGTTTAGGAATATTTCTACACTAATTTTACTATATAACTCATTTGAACGATCCATCTTAGAGTAGAGTATTCATCTACAATATGGAACCCTCAGTATTAGAAATACAAAAATCAAATTGAGCAAATTCAGAATAAGTTCGTAAAGTTCCTTAGTGTCAAACATTATAATGATTGTATGCTTCCTACTTTGATATCGTTGGATAGTCGACGTATGGAAAAGGCTTTATTATTCTTATTTAAATTAATAAACAATCATTTGAATTCTCCATTTTTGCTAAGTCAAATTTCATTTAGATGTCTTCGACTGAAATCTAATCTAGTCGTTGTTTTACTTCCAATTCAGGCGAATAAATTATCGTAAGAACATGTTTCCGATGGTTCATGTTCTTTTTATAACAATAATATTGGGTCTATCGATCTTTTTTTGTTAAAAATTAATAAGTTTAAGAGCAGTATTCGTGCCATTATCCGTGACCTATAATGCTCCATGCTTGTTGTGTTAAATACGATTTTATTTCTTAAACTGTTCAGCGATCTATTTAAAATGTATTTTAGTAATTAAGTGAAAACTTTACTGGTGCAGGTACTGGCCTCCAATAACATATCCTAGTGTAGTAGGTATAAGCTTAAGCCCTGAAGGTAAATTACAGGAATTACTAACGCTCTGGTGAGACTCATGTGGAAGCAGGATCACCTGGAATAAGATGTCGGCACCTAATAACATCTGGATACGCCCAGTACATGCAAAGCTGTCATCAGCCAATTTGCAACCACGAGGAAGTTTGAGTATAGAAATATCACAATTAAATTAAGGCAAATTAGTGGTAATTTTGTCGACAATGTTACATAACACACTCATTTTAAATGGATAATCCAAAGAATGAACCTCAAGTTCAATACTTTCGTTTAATTTTACAGTAGTGCCGGATATTGATATAGACACAGTAAAATTGTTATTAAATGTAGGTTGTTGAAGTTCAACCGCCACATTCTTTTGAATAAATGAGATTTGTGATCCACTGTCTAACAACGGTCTGACAACAATCACCTTACCACTTGCTGAAATAATTTTCACCTTAGTTGTAGGTAATAACACTAATGATTGAGCTGTACTCATTAGGGGGTTAATAATAGGATTTGCCAAATCATTATGAAGTAAGGTATTGTGAGACTTTTTACATACAGCACATTTAAAATGATATTTGCATGTATTGTTATAATTATTTAAACAAATCTTGCATAATTTATGTTACTCAATAAGTTTAATCCTATTATCAGAAGGAATCAGTTTAAATGAGGGACAATAATAAAGCTTGTGTTCATGCTTACCACAGTGCAAGCAGCTGCTGTCTTTAGTCGTTATCAAAGCCACAGGTTTGTTGCTTTTTACCGGCTTATACCCGTTTCTTTCTAAGTTTCGTTAATTTCTAAGTTTTCAAAAGCGAGTGCACGATTTTCATGAAAGCGGAACAGCTCCTGAACGGTAGGCATTTTATTGTTTTCCCGTTCGAGTTAGAATCCCTTTAAAGTATACGCATCCAATTTACGTAGTAATATAGCAACAAGCAAAGAATTCCAGCTGTCAACAGGCTCGTTTAAGGTTTCAAAGCTGCGATGTATTGCTTACAGTCTGCAATAAAAGTGTGCAAGGCATGTGGTGAGAACATTACAATAGGAGGCAAGTCAAGTAGCATGTGCAAATGGTGAAAGGTTATTTTTGTAACATTGGCATATCTTTGTTCAATAATTTGTAAGGCTTCTACATATTAAGAATTTATCAAAGGTAAATTAACTATTAATGACAATGGTTCTCCTTTCAAAAGATTTCTTAAATAATATAATTTTTTCACATTTTACAGAGACTTGTCGTTATGAATCATGGCCTTAAATAACGATATGAAAGGTCTATACTCACTGTATTTGCCATCAAAATGAGGTATGTTGATACTAGGCAAAATAGCTTTGCTCGCAGAAGAAGTAGTACCATTATTACTGACAGTATTGGTATTGGAACTATTAGAACAATTTTCAATAATTTCCATTAACTCGTAATACACGTTTTCTGTATCGGAGACATCTTCTTTGTCGTCCGGATCCACTGTTAATATATCTATTTGCGTTTTATTATATTCGTTATAGAAATTAATTAGATTGCTCTTTTTTATTTGTAATTGAGTATATGTAAATTGTTTCAACTGCGATGAATTGATGCCGGATGCGAAGCATAGACAGACGAGGACCAATCAGCTTGAAGGACGAAAAGTCACCGCGCGGAGGTAAAAGGCAACGTTCGTGAGTGGCTGCTCCGTGATGCAGCCAATTGCAGCTCAACGTTGATTGGAAGCTTGCGTTTTGCTAAGATCCCGCGTAAATTCAAATGGCGCAGAATATTATTAAGCTTAGCCAAACGATCTCAACCTTCTTGCGTTTGTAATAAGTTGCAGTCTTCCGTCTTCTTTGTTTTTGCAGGAAGTGACACACAGCAGGGCTCGAACTTGCATTGACGATTGTGTGGGTAAATGTGAATCGATGATGCGATGATGGTCGGAATTGCGCAATTTGAATGTTCAGGAAAATACTCGCAAAATGCACAATCCCAGCTATTTTGTCAGCAAATTCTCCCCGAAGAGTACCTCGTAGAACCTGATGGAGTAGTTTTCTGTGGCTCTCGAAGGGTCAATTGTTGGGCACAAGTTATTTTTAGTGGACTGTATTTTGTAGGTCTTGTGATTCTGGGAGATGGCTGATCCCGCTCGAAGGAGGTGGCGCCGGGTTCGGTAGCACAGCTGCGGCGCCGCGCGGGTCGCCGTATCCGCGGCGCGAGTTTCTCGCGCCCGCCGGCGGCCCGGGAGGGAACACGCCCCTCCCGTGGCCGGGGGCCGTCATCGGTGAAGGAGATCGGGGGAGGTAGTGTAGCCTCCCCCAAGGAGGGCTCCCCTGCTAGGGGAGCGGAGGCTGGGGGTTCCCGGATGTCGCTTGGCGTTCCCGGGGGCTCCCTACATGCCTGAGGAAGGCCATCCCTGAGGTTTTTAGTGAGTAGGCCTCCCCCTTCCGGGGAGGAGAGCCCCACATAACCGCTGGCTCGCCGCAGCCGGGGTATGCAATTTAACGCATTTTCCTCAGGGGAACAAAAAAAAAAGTTCTTGTGATTCTGGTTGCTTATTAAATGATACGAGTAATAAAACTGCGTTATGTCTTTTCTAATCACTTCACTGTATTCAAAGAACTTAAACAGAAATTGTACAATACAAACGTATATAGTGTCGTGCAAGTAAAATGGCAGACAACCAACTGGGCCGAGAGGCAAAGAAGGAATACATTCACAGAATATAAAAAATAAAACCTATATGTTGTCTGTGTTGCCAACAAACATTTAAACTTTGAATGAATCATTTTTAGCAGTTATTTAAAAAATTATAAAACTTTTGTAAAATTTTGAGCTTTTTAAAAAGTATTTATAATTATACATACATGGATATGAAAGTATTTATATCATTACTAGTGCATGACCATATAGAATAAAATGTTTTACTAAATTAAATGTGAGAAGTTAATTAGATTATTTATTTGAATTAAGATAACAGTTAGTCTTAAATTTTATATTTTACTCACTGTTATTCTAAATCCTCAATTTGAAAACTAAAAACGTAGATTTGAAACAATAAATGATGCCAGTTTATAACACACAAAATTTTCTTATAGCCAATAAAATATATGTCACCTGTCATGAATACAGCGATTGTAATTTTTCCTACATAAATCAAGGGGAATTGATAGGCAAGTCACAGTTCTGATACTTTGATTGACGATTTAAAATCTCTAATGTCGCGCATTTGTTAGACAGTGACATCAACCTTACAGGAATGAAAATTATTTGAGTAATATTTCCTTTCCTGTTTGTTTAAAGAACACTATATGTAATATTAAAATTTCTGTCAGATACAAAAAGTGTCTATATGGATTATCTTGATATATATATATATAAGTAACAATTTTTATACTGATTTTGTTAAAAGTGCGATGGTAGAAAAGACTCCAACCGATTGTGCTGGCACTCGGCAGTATGGTGATTGCTTTTAATTATAACCGCATTAAGATGACCAGTACTCCGCGCCACTGCCAGAGTGCCTGCGTTGTTAACCAGTTTGGTTTCCACGGCGTAAGTTGCGTGAAAAGTGTAAGTGTGTTACCTCTCCATACCAATTTTAACGATTATCTATCGGGCGCGTACCTACCTCTATAATTCTTGAACCGAATTGTCCGAGGCGTGACGATGATAAGAGGCTTGATCTCAGGAGGTTGGAGTGACCCTTAGTGAGGGATGCTACCTGCACAGATACTATGGCGCTTTCGCGTCTCGCAGGAGGGTTCCAAGAAAACTGGGTAGCCTAGAAAACCTCAGAAGCCGCAAATACAATCTTCTTGATAGTAGTTATGTTTATGTCTTGTTATTTGTTGTTGTTAGCGCCATCAGTTTTATAACACCAACAATTATGACATTTTATATAAGTTCTATTTTTTATATCTATACAAATATGTACTATCAATTAAAAATATTGTTATTAATCACGTCGGGGTCACCAGTTGTGGTTGTGTTGATAGTATGACTCCAAATACAATTAACATATAATAATAAAATCAGAAAGATTACGAGAAATAATGGCACAGATAACAAGCGTTCACAATAAAGCAGAGCACAATATAGACGTATAATCACAATAGATATAAATACAATTACATATAACAAATAGAATGAAGCGTTAATAATTTATCGTAATAATATGCGGAGCGCCGAGCTAACATACGAGCTCACGCAGTGCATAAGATCTCGACTGACTAGGTAAATACGAGCAGGCTGCGCGCGCGCCATGTGTTGCGAAACCTGTGCCTATAGAAGTGGCATCCAGAAATTTGTGTACCTAATAACGCAATAAGTGAACGCGCCGTAATATCCGATAATTTATTCGGATAGCTTTATAAATGTTTATTTATTATTGTATGTAATATGTATTTTATAAATTTGTGAAGATACTTAGTTTTATGTAATGTGTGTTCTTGTTTGTTTTATGGTGAGATTATTATTATATAAGTTACCTAAAAGTATTTTTTAAAAGCAACGAAATTACCGTTAAATTTCTTACTGGATCATGAGAGCTATTTGTCGCAAACACTCTGTCGACAAACAAAATGAACATCGAAAGGAGCTCGCGAAATTCCAACGTTTGATGAATTTCGTAATTATCTCAAAACAAAAAGATCTCGTTTAGAGATTAATAAAATTATGACGGCAAATATTAAGCAAAAAGGCGCGGTGGGAAACCATTATAATTTTGTACAACAATCTCTTATGCGCGGCGTAAATTTTCGGATTAATATTTAAACAGAATAATAACTTTAACGGGGACGTTCGCTTTTGCAGCTGGGGTTTGTTCACAATTTCATTTTATTGTGATGTTATTTTAAACATACAATATCATCAATAGACATACCCTTTATATTATTTCTAAAAATATCTACTGTAGGATTTTCCTCCACCTTTAGAGATAGTTTATGTTAAGAGTTAAACGGCGTCGTAGTTTAGTTATAATTATAGTTTTATTTGTTCAAGGGTACAGTGATGTTTGTTTGTTGGTGACATACGCTTAACTGAATAAAATATAAAATATTACATTGTTTCGAAGTAATGCTGATGCGCCGAAATACACACCTCGCGGCATGACCTAATTGTGCGGTTGCTAAACCGTACACAATTTTTAATCCCCTGAATAGTGATAGCTGAAAGTTTATTTTGAAATTGATTTGATCTTTACCATTCAACTACCATTTTTTTTTAGCATTTATTATAATTAGTAACTTTTTATGACGAGCTAGGGAAAGTATTTTGTATTAAAAAGATAGGATCTAATCCTATCGCTTAAATTTTGATTGTAGAATTAGAGAAATTAATTTTAATTAATTAAAATTAAATTATAAATTACTATTTGATTAGTTACATCTAATCTTGTGAGTAATACTATTTGTATTTGTGAGTAATAATTTGGTTGAAGTAAAACGATTAAATGTCTATTGATATGTTTGTTAAGTACATAATACAGTAGTTTTAAAAACTACTGTATTGGTTCTATTAGTTGGCAGTATAGGTATAATAAATGAAGAATACATTACTTACTATCTATATATATCTATAAAAATCTCCGTGCGAAATTTTCCTTTAGATCAAATCAGTTAATTCCATTCATTTTTATATTAATTATCTAGGCTTTAAATAAGTTATTAAAATATAATAAACTATTATAACTATCTGATAATTGTGTATTCTCGTCAAAAAAATCAAACTATTTTTATGAAATACAGGATGTTCCAGGACCCGACGTCAAGCCGAAAGCAGGTGGTAGACTACATCATATATGTTATCAGAAAAATATAAAAAAAAATCTAAGTCACCTATTAAATAAAAACTAGCATTTTAAAAAAAATCGATAAAATTTACACCTTGTGACGGTTTTTTCACTGTTGTTGCTACAATTCTTGACTTTTCAAATTATTTTCTTTTGTTTTGTAATCCTGAATAGTGTTTCTGTATACTCTAATCTAAAATTTAGGGCCAGTTGCTGCAAATTAGAAGAATTGCCATTTTTATCTAAATTAAATATTGAAAATTAATTTTTCACATAGCTTCAACAAGCTGTACTAAAAAAATTTAAATGCGAGTTGGCAGTGTAATGTAATATTTTCTCCTACTCACCAACTAGAGTTATATAGAAAACAAAATAATACAAAATAACAAAATACTGATTTAATTATCAACTTCCATATATTTAAGTTTAATCCTAAATGATATTTTTTGTAACCGCAGTGCAAATAATTTGTTGTTGGTATATAATCTGTGGGCAGTTATTAAATTAATCTACGACACTGTTTTTAATCTATGAATTCCGGAGTGGCGTTTCAGTATTATTGATAAAGAACCTATCTTTGTAGACGACGCTTGGCTAGATTTGATTGCCTAATTTTGCCATAGATAATGTTTAGGATCATGATAAGCGGCCCGCACTAAGAGAACTGTCAATGTCAAGTAACAATTCGACGAAAACATAACCAATGCAAGATACAATTGTAAAAGTGATTTTAATCAATATGAATAAAAAAGTGTCTTTAATAGTACTTAAAATCAGTGAAAAAAAGTGTTACACAAGTAACTGCAAAGTTGGCGCATTCAATAAGGATTCCAAAATAGTATGATACTTGGTAGATAATTTCCACGATTGTAGACAATATTTTATTTTTCCAAAAACAGGCAGTTTTGAACAAAATTTTCTTACGTTCTTAAAATTTATTTGTAATAAGAATTGTAGCAAAAACCGTGAAAAAACCGTCACAGGGTGTAAATTTTATCGATTTTTTTTGAATGCTACATTTTTTTTTTAACTGGTGAATTAGATTTTTTTTATATTTTTCTGATAACATATATGAGGTAGTCTACCACATGCTTTCGGCTTCACGTCGGCTCCTGGGACACCTGTATATCAAAGCTAAATAATAATAAAGACATGGTTTATACGAAAAACTTTGTGAGTAAACAGTTGTTCTTAAAAATGTATAGAATCTGTTGATTCTCACAATAACTACGTTGAGTTATAAATATTTGCTGTGAGAATCATATCTCCTATATATATTAAAACTCGATTACCACTGACTGACTCACTCACTGACTGATCAGGGTGATTTTGAGGTGTTTAGAGGGTGTATTGAGTGTTTTGATGTTGGGGTGGAATTTTTTAGATTTTTTAGTTCATTAGAATGGGATAAAGGGATTTTTGCCAAACCAACATGGCGGCCCGCGCGAAAATGTCAACTTTTCCAAATCGCCTCCGTTTTTAACGGCGTTTGGTGGGGTGTTCCCTACTGTGACGGGCATGCGGTGGTGCGCCTGTCAAACTGCGAAAAACAAAAATGGCGCCGCCGCCATCTTGGACTGAAAAACCCATTTCGACCGTTTTGTCGACGGCGCGGTTTTTGATTTTTTCCGGGATTTTCTTTTTTCTTGCGGTCGGGACTGTCCTCGACTCTCGAGAAACTTGCGGCGCGCGGCGAAAAACAATATGGCGGCGGCGCCAGCGGCCATCTTGGATCGCCGATTTTGACGCGATTTTCGGACCGGATTTTCGCCAAGATGGCGGCCTCCGACCAGGGTGAAATGTTCCGGGCGGGGGTGGAGCTCGGCGAGCTGTGTTGCCAGGTGGGAGAAATTTTCTACCGTTTTTGGTAGTTTTCCCCCTAGGGGCCCCGAAAGGCGTAAATCGAAATAACGACTTTTGGATTTTTTCCATACCACGTGCCTACAGGTCGGCGGGGCCTCTATGACTTTCTGGTATTTTCATTTTTCTACACTGGCAACACTGGCCTCCACGGAGGTTGGAAACTTTTCGCAGACCGACTTTGACCCGAATTGATCTCCCAGATCGGGGTGAGCTGGAGTCGCGGGACAAACGTCATCCCACCCCGTATACGGTGCAGATATTGGGAAAAATCCGAAACTCCGACATTTCAAGATGGCGGCGGCGCCGGCGGCCATTTTGTAAAAAGTTGCAATTTCGAAAAAAATTTATCGCGGTTTTCGCGGGGTTGCCGGCGTTTTTCGACTGACAACCCCGGGTGACCTTTTGTAGTGCTCGGTGAGCCGCATCGAACGGTGGGGTAATTTACCCCGATTTTGGGGTATTTTCCCCGATTTTGGGGAGAACGTAAATCGCGTGTTTTTTCGATTTTTTTCACATGGCCGGGTCGATCGGGCCTCGCTGATCATTTCTACCACCATTTTGGGCCAGATATATGGCAACACTGGGCGCCATGGCAGATTTCGGTTTCGGCGACTTTGTGAATTTTTTGACGCGAACCGATGACAGTTGCGCGCCTACAGTTATGCTCGACCGATGTGTAGTTTAATCTACTACACCAGAAAATATTGACATTTGACATTTTCAAGATGGCGGCGGCGCTGGCGGCCATTTTGTAATGGTAAATATCCTGTTTTTGCTTTATTCTCGCGGTTTTCAATCCCGATACGGTGATATGGGTATCGAATGAAAGGATTTTTTCAGCACTATCGAAGCCAATTGGTGGCAACGTTAAAAAACCAATATGGCCGCCTGTCCAAAAAGGCCAAGTATCATTTGTATTGTAATCCCTACATTATGGGTATCAAATGAAAGGGTTTTGCAAGTCTAATACAGCCACGTTAGAGATATTCAAAAAAATTCAAAATGGCCGCCGCTCTCAAAATGGCGGACCGCTTTTGTTTTCCAACCCATGCTTCATGGGTATCAAATGAAAGGGTTTTAGGTGTCTAATACAGCCACGTTAGAGACAATGAAACAAAATTCAAAATGGCCGCCGCTCTCAATAAGGCGGACCGCTTTCGTTTTCCAACCCAGGCTTCATGGGTATCAAACAAAAGGTCTTGATAAGTAGAATACAAAACTATACGTGAAGTTTCTAAAATTTCAATATGGCGTCCATTTTGTAATGGTTATTATTTTTTTTTTATATTATCGAGGTTTTCAATCCCGATACGGTGATATGGGTATCGAGTGAATGGATTTTTTCAGCGCTATCGAAGCCTATTAGTGGCAACGTAAAAAACCAATATGGCCGCCGGTCCAAAAACGACAAATAACATTTGTACAGTAATCCCTACAACATGGGTATCAAATGAAAGGGTTTTGCAAGTCTAATACAGCCACGTTAGAGACATAGAAAAAAATTCAAAATGGCCGCCGCTCTCAAAATGGCGGACCGCTTTTGTTTTCCGACCCAAGCTTTATGGGTATCAAATGAAAGGCCTTGACAAGTAGAACACGACGACATAAGTGCTGTTTCTAAAATTTCAATATGGCCGCCGAACCAACATGGCGACTGACATTTTTTTGCGCTTTTCATTATATGGGTATCAAATGAAGGCACTTTAAGAATAGAACGGGCCCAAATGTGCGGTAAAGTAAAATGACAATTTCTTTTTTTTTTTTTTACTTACCTCGATATGCCTTTGTGCCACTTTGCAACTATACAAGATTTTATTTGAAAAACGCATTGTGAGCAACGCCACCGCGAGGTGCGTGCACCTCGCGGCACTCACGCGACCACCAGTGCCGTGAGTTTCTCAGTGTTCTTGTAACCGTACATGGTTTTGTAGTTCCTTGTGACATAAGTGAAGACCATTTTTCCCCAATTATTAACTGACAGCCATGTGGGTCAGACCACACCAACGCGAGGTGCGTGCACCTCGCGGCACTCACGCGACCACAAACACCGTTAGCTTTTTAGTGTATTTACAATTTTACACAGTTTTTCAGTTTCTTACGACATAAATGGAGACAATTTCTCACTAATTATTGACCGACCGCCAATTTTTTTTTCATAATGCTGATATAGACTCCTCTACCGCGAGGTGCGTGCACCTCGCGGCACTCACGCGACGACAATTGCCGTATGCTTCTTAATGTATGTACAACTGTACACAGTATTTCAGTTTGTTGTGACTTAAGTGGAGACAATTTTTCACCAATTTTTGACCGACCAGCAAATTTTTTTTATCAATAGTGGGATAGACCACACCACCGCGAGGTGCGCGCACCTCGCGGCACTCAAGCGGCCACACTCACCGTGAGCTTCTTAGTGTTCTTGCGACCGTACATGGTTTTGTAGTTTCATGTGACATAAGTGAAGACAATTTTTCCCCAATTTTTGACTGACAGCCATGTGGGGCAGACCACACCACCGCGAGGTGCGTGCACCTCGCGGCACTCAAGCGACCACACTCACCGTGAGCTTCTTAGTGTTTTTGCAACAGTACGCTTCATGGGTATCAAATGAAAGGTATTGAAGAGTAGAACACAACGCTTTAAGTGACGTTTCGAAAATTTCAATATGGCCGCCGATCCAACATGGCGACTGACATTTTTTTGCGATTTTCACTATATGGGTATCAAATGAAAGGATTTTAAGAGTAGAACGGAACCAAATGTGCGGTATAGTAAAATGACAATTTCTTTTTTTTTTTTTACTTACCTCGATATGCTTTTTCAGCTCTTCGCCACTGTACAAGATTTTATTTGAAAAATGCATTGTGAGCAACGCTACCGCGAGGTGCGCGCACCTCGCGGCACTCAGGCGACCACAAACACCGTGAGCTTCTTAGTGTATTTACGACCGTACACAGTTTTGTAATTTATTTGATTTTTGTGACAAAAAAGACGTCATTTTCACACCAATTTTGACAGACCACCCTTTCTTTCAAAAAACAGCTAGGATGCAGCAGCTAGGTGCTTGCACCCCGCGGCACTCACGCGACCACGCTTACCGTGAGCTTCTTAGTGTATTTTCAACCGTACACTGTTTTGTAGTTTATTTGATTTTTATGGCAAATAACGAGACATTTTCCCACTAACTTTTGAGAGACCACCCCTTTTTTGAAAGTCGGCAAATATAGAGCACACCACCGCGAGGTGCGTGCACCTCGCGGCACTCACGCCACCACGTTTTCAGTGAGCTTCTTAATGTGTTTACATCTGCACAGAGTTTTTTAGTTTTTTGCGACATAACTGGAGACATTTTTTTACTTTTTATTATTGACCGACGGCCAATTTTTTTTTGAAGTTTGAGCAGACCACTTCACTGCGAGGTGCGTGCACTTCGCAGCACTCACGCGACTACACTTGACGTGAGCTTCTTAGTGTATTTTAAACTGAACACGCTTTTTCAGTTTGTTTTGACTTAAATGGAGACAATTTTTCACCAATTTTCGACCGACCGCCAATTTTTATTTTCAGTAGTGGGATAGACCACACCACCGCGAGGTGCGGGCACCTCGCGGCACTCAGGCGACCACGCTCACCGTGTGCTTTTTAGTGTATTTACGACCGTACACACTTTTGTACTTTATTTGATTTTTGTGACAGAAAAGACGACATTTTTACACCAACTTTGACAGACCACCTTTTTTTTCAAAAAACAGCCAGGATGGACCACCCCACCGCGGGGTGCTTGCACCCCGCGGCAAGCAAGCGACGTCTAGTTTTACTATATGACTCGAATATCTGTTTTATACTGAACTCATTCGAAACTAGTATAAAGCTCGTCTAATATGAATATAGAATATTGAGTAAGAAGAGTAAGAATTAGCTTTCCGGTTTTTAACTAAATCTTAAAATAGGATTCTCAAATTTCTATACATATTTCAAACAAATTTTATGCTAAGAAAGTGTAAGAACTTATCGTCTATATTATTTACGATGCTGATCCTAAATATAAAAGTTTGGTAAAAATTTTCAGGGAATGGAAATACATCATAATGTTATGCTTCAAATAGGACCTGGGGCTCGCATAAGGTAGATAAGTTTTTACCATTTACCGATCGGGAACTGGTGTAATAATATCGTCCGTTTTAAACCTGTAGAAATATGTGTGACATGTAAGGTGGAATAATTTTTCACATTTATCAACTAAAGTCTTTTCAGCCTACACGACATATCTAAAATCTCCATATTGGAAAGTCGTAAAGGAGGCTTATTCAGCGATTCCCTCCAACATATTTTTCTAGACGACAACAATAAATCTCGTTTGTCGTAAGAGCGAATGAAGGTTTTTATATATGCGAATTATTATAAATTTTTTCGTCATTAACTTAATTCTATAAAGTAACACAGCCACATGTCAGGTAGTTAAAAATTAATTTCAACCAGAATATAAGGACAGAAAAATATAAAAAAACTATATAATACATTAATACTCGTATAAAGACATTGTAAGAAAATTATTGTGACCTTCCAGAATATTCGAATAACGGTAGGCTTATAATAATTTAGCCCTAAAATGTCTTTAAAATTTTTATTCGCTGTAAAACTTGATACACAGAGTCGTGGTTAAAAGTGTTAACTAGCCATTTTTTTAATTTTTATTATATAGTAAGACTGCATTTATTAATTTTCTTAAGTTTTTTAACTTTAATCTTCATGAAGGAAAATATTTTATTGCAAAATATGTATAATCAAAACACTATTAATGGTTTAAATTTAAACGTTCAATTCGGTGGTTTTAATTTATAGTATCCCGAAATAATATCAAATCAAAAACATGTTTCTTTTTTTGACTTCGTGTCAATGTATTATAATTCCTTTTTTGTATTTGCTGTCAAACATCTAAAGAGGTAATAACATAAAAATTATGTCATAGACATATAGTGATACATATACATACATATATAGGCCTTTATGAGACCTGGAGACTGTACTTAATTTGAAACCTGTATTACAGAATCACTAGGTTCTTAAACTCAGGGAGTGTATAAATAAAATAATTAGCTTTATGGCTTTCACTAATAGCTATTTTAAGATAATAAATTCAAAGGTTACTAAAATAAGATAAAATACAAATATTTGCTTACTAATACATAATATTTGCTTCTATTTAGCTTCTAATTATAATCATTGTAACAATAGCTACCAGGACGAGAAGAAAAATACTTGCTAATTGTTTTTAGTACAAGGTCACCTCTTGGAGACTTATGAATGTCGTAGTTCATTTGACGTTCAAAAGTGATTATGTAAATTTAATAAAAGTACCTTTATTTTATTTGCACGGTTTCGCTCGGTATCAGCGTGAATCGCTTTGTGGCTCTAACCCAAGCAAGCCGATTGTTGGTCGCACCTCTCCTGATCTACAATCGATAGCCCTTCAAGTTCACTTAAACTTTTGATGTATTAAAATAGTTTTTATTAGATAGAGAATAGAGTTGGTCTCAAGGTATATATATTCTAATTTGCAGCCATGTAAACATTGGGACATACGAGATAAATAGATACTAGATAAAATAAGACTACGAAATCGTGCCAAATAAATTTTCTGTTCCGTACCAATTTACAATCCCATACAATGTAGTCGGATTCAAGCTGTCGCCATCTCTGAGGTTCCGGGTTCGAATCCCGGTGAGGACTATTATTATCTACTGCATTATAGTGTATGGAATAATATGATTTCAGAGTTGGAGAACAAAAGTTTATAATTAACAACAGTGCTATATTGCTTACAATAATGAAGACGATGAAAAATGGACGGTGTATTTAGATACACCGTCTACCGATACCTACGTCACCGTCGTACATTAGATACGTCGTTTTTTTTATTTATATCTAAACCAATGATTGTTTGCATTTGGAGATCTCACATATACACCCAGCTGCAAGTATTACACATATTAAAAATGCCTTTATTCCCTACGCAATAAAACTTGATTTCGTAGTTTACTTATCTACCTTGACATGTTTCTGTCTGTACATTTTACAATGTTTCAACTTTGCGACACAAATTTATGTTATATATTAAAAACGTATTAAGTTATAAATGTATTCCATAAAAATCGTATTTGCAAACTGACGCTATTGTGATTATACCGTTTAGTTTGAAACTTGTCAACAACGAAGGTAGTTTTAACCGATATGTTTATTTGTTTACGGTCACCGTGTAGCACTTTGCTTGATTGAAATAAAAACGGATGCAAAATTTTTTGCAATACGAATATCGTCAGTCAACAGAGGTATCACTTTGTGGTGTACAAAAATGAATCCATATTGGGTTTTCAAAATACATGCTGTTATACTAGGAAACGTTTTAAAGGAACTTTATATTCTATTAAAATGATTTCCTGATGGACCTAATTTAATATTTTTAATTATATGCTTACTCTACACGTAGCATTTATTGTAGGTAATACTACTATTAATGCGTTAATTGTACAAGATTTCGTTTAATTCTTTGACATCTAAGTAACTTAGACGAATTACTGAATGCTCGGTATCTTCAAAGTCTCGCTTTTATTAGAACTATTTGAAACTTTGTGGATAATTTACTTAGATGTTAACAGCATTGCGGCATTCACATTAGAACAAAGCAGACCGCCTCCTTGAAGATGTTTGCCTATTTGTTAATTACACTGGGAGATTATTGGTGTATATATAAATAACCGACAAGCAATCAATCTATTAGTGTAATTGTTC
The DNA here is from genome assembly GCA_036419045.1 of Scirpophaga incertulas. NCBI lineage: Eukaryota > Metazoa > Arthropoda > Insecta > Lepidoptera > Crambidae > Scirpophaga > Scirpophaga incertulas. The sequence continues at coordinate 14,520,913 of CM071638.1, read as the reverse complement.
GTTGTTATAGAAGAAGTTACATTTATCTTTATTCCAGCAAAAGTGATCTGCGTGTTCTGACATTTGAGTTCCGAGTTAGTTATGCAGATTTTATGATTTCAACAAATTAATCTTTACACATATTACAATAGCACGTGGTTTATTGTGTAGAAAAGCGAAATGTTAGTTTTTATTGTAACACCGGGCCCTTAAAAATGCTTAATATCCAGGAGGGACCTCACCCCTGGATGGCAGGGTGGTGACGTCGTAGGAGGTTGGAGGGAAGGGCTCCCCTAGCGCACCCAGAGGAGCAAAGGGCGGGGGTCCTCAGATGCGACACTCGATCCTGAGGGGCCCCTACAATGCCTGAGGATGGCCATCGCTGAGGTTTTTAGTGGGTAGGCCTCCCCCTTCTGGGGAGGAGAGCCCCACATAACCACCGGCTCTCCGCAGTCGGGCTATGTAATTCAATGCATTTTCCTCAGCGGAACAAAAAAAAGGTACTTAATATTACCTAATATGTAATTAAATAAACACTTGTGGCATATATCATTATGACTTTTAGTTGAAGTTCGATCGAGGACATTGACATTGACATTACTACATCTATGATTTATATTTGACTTTTGACTGATATATGTTTTTGATAGATGTTGTCACTAAATTAGAAATTATTGTTCGGTCTGCAACTGTACATACTAACATAATATTAACTTGTAATTTCTTGTACTTATTTTATTATATTTCTAAAGTGAATATTACGTGTTTTCATCATTCGTCCACGCTCATAGCTAACATTTGGTCCTTCGTTCGCTGAAAATCACTTTCACTCATATCTCATTTCATTCATTGCACATTAAATTTCATTGTATATTTGCTAGTGTAGCGACCCTGTGTGGTTGCCCGTAGAGGTCAAATATAGAAATGACATAAGTCTATGATTCGGATGACGTAAAATTATTAACTCAATTGTGGCCTAAAGGACTAGAATCCAGGCCAGTAAAGCATCTCAAAAAAAAAAATAACTCAATTGTTTTTTTATAAGAAGTCACGTATTCACGTTTTATGTATATTTGTTACATTTTATTATTTTGTAAATATTTATGAAACATTAATTACACAGTTTATAACACCTCAGTTTTTTTAATTATAACGACGCTGCCGCATTAACAACCATACCCGTAGTTTACGAGTAAGTCGTATTATTGGGACGCAATTCCAGCTCCCAAATATTGGTGACCCCGACGTGGTGGGTATGCAAAGCTAGCAGGCGTACTGTCGTCGTTGAAGCAATTGAGCGTGTGTACCAGAGTTTCAACCAATGTATCAAGACGTAGATGTAGTTCGGGAGCTCGTTTTGAAAATCACAACGTTACTGCAACTGCCGTGTAACACCCAGGCAAATTGGTACTACATTCCCTTATCATCTAAGTTACACTAAAGCCTCCAGGTAACAAATTCTGTTATAATTTTACCAACGGTGCTCAACCTTGTGTGTGATCTGCCAGTCAACGTATTGTTCAACTAACCAGTGCTAATTTTCTCCATATAAACATTTTTTTTTTGCGTTTGTTGTTTTTATATTAATTCTGATGTTTGTTTTTTTGTTTGTTCAACTAACCAGCGCTTATTTTCTCCATATAAACATTTTTTGCGTTTGTTGTTTTTATATTAATTATGTTGTTTGTTTATAGTGTTCTGATATTATTATTAGCTAACTGTATTTTGGTTTGAATTTCAATTTATTAATTTAATTTTTATAATTGCATGTTTGAGTTGTGTAATTTAATCAATTTTATGTTGTATATAGTATATTCGTTAACGGATTCACAGCTCCACACTCCCTCAATTTTACTATTTTTTTTTATATTATTTTAACTTCAGACAGCATCCTTAAACTTGACTTTTCTGTTGTTTTGAACATTTAATTAAATGGATGGTAATGATGGTGTTGGCAATAATAACCACCATGGCAACACAAATAGTGACCAGGCATTTGTCAACAGAGAGTCCATCCGGCACCTCCTTTTTTCAAAGATCGGCCTGCTTTGTGGTTTTCCAGCTTGGAAGCACAGTTCCACATCAATGGCATTACACAGGAGGTGACTAAGTACCACTTCGCCATTTCACATCTGGATATGGAGTGCATCCGAAAGGTCGAGGACATCATCATTCACCCCCCTCAGACCGAGTCCTACTCGAAACTAAAAACGCTATCATTAGTAGGTTTTCAGAGTCCTATGAGTAATTATTTTAGAATAAAAGATATATGGGAAAAGTTAAAAATTATATAGGCATTGATGTTGAGCATGATTACGCAAGAGCTAATATGTTGACATTAAGTCAGGAAAAATATATAGTCTTTAGCCAAAAAATACAAAATTGAGAATTCTAAATTGTATAAAACAAAAATGGAGATTAACGTCAAACTTGAGAAACACGAATTAAATAAGGATATTAAATTCCGTAATTTGATAGGAGCTTTACTTTACATTAGTTCTGGTACGCGACCAGATATAGCTTTTTGTGTTAATTATTTAAGTAGGTTTCAAAACTGTTATGATGAGACGCATATTAAATATGCATTAAGAATTTTAAAATACTAGTATTTAACAAAGAGTCTTAAACTCACATATTATCAGAATTTAAAAGTAAATATTATGGATTGTTATGTTGATGCCGATTGGTTGGGTTGGATCGGGCAGGTGATATCGTAGATCGTAAGTCTACCACTGGTTTTGTTATTCGTTTGTTTGGTAACGTCGTGTATTGGAAGTCAAAGAAACAAAACAGTGTCACGAAATCTTCCACGTTTGCTGAATACATTGCGTTATCAGATGCTGTTACTGAGATTAGTTCATTACGTAGTATTTTAGATGATGTATTTATAAAGTTTGAAAAACCTGTAAATATTTATGAAGATAATTCAGGTGCTGTTGCTATTGCGAAATTTGGTAATTTTACAAAGAATTCGAAGCACATTGAAGTGCACTATCACTATGTTCATGAAAATGTAAAGAACGAAACTATTGAGATAATAAAAGTAGATTTGGAAGATAATGTTGCAGACATTCTAACAAAGTCTTTGGGAAACATCAAGTTCTTGAAATTTAGACTGATGTTAAATATTGTTTAACGTGATATATTACCATACTTATAATATTTTTGTTTATTAATTTAACATTATGGTTACGTGTTGTATAAATCTAAGGAGGCGTGTTGAGGTTGAATATCAACCATAGATTTATATTGTCAAAAAAGAAATGTTGTTGTCATGTCTTCTAAAATAATATGATGTGAAATTGTTTAATTTATAAAAATACTGTTTTTTTAATGATGACCATATAATAAATAATTACTGTGTACTCTGGTATTTATATTTAACACGACAACTGCAACAAATAACGGATACTGCATTTATTGCAAACAAGGCTTGCATTGTATTCGAAAATGTAAAGTGAATACGGCAAAATAAAGTCTGTTACAGATGTTTGAAGGCAAATCCGCATAGGTGGAATTTCTGTCGGGCCAAACCCTGTGATAACGATGGTTGCAATCGGCGTCACCATCCTCTATTGCACGGTACTACAGAATCACAGCCTGATGTTCATGCGTCTTCCCAACCTCAGGGTGGGTCAATCGTGAGAGGAACTGTTACCGTGACAAATTCTTCTCTAGACGCGAACAGTTCTACTGACAAGCCGACAAAAATACAGGTAACGAATGTACCCGAAACTCTTTTCAATACGACTGGATTGCCGCAACTTAAAGCGCTACCTTGTACTGGTCTTTTAAAAGTGCCACCAGTAGTGCTAGAGGGCCCCAAAGGTCAATTTGCTACCACTGCACTTCTAGACGAAGGCAGTACTGCAACACTTATTGATGGTTACGTCCCGGCCCGTATTGCGCTAGCACTACAACATGCCAAAATCGCCTTCGCATAGAGGGTGTAGGTGGCATGTCCAAAGACGTTGATATAAGTTACGTCAATTTTCACATCAGAGGACGCGATCTGACAGATCGGTACCTTATCGAAAAACGCTCGTGCTTTCACTTCTTTAGGTTTACGTCCACAAAATATAGGCAAAATAATTTACTCTGATTTCGAGCACTTGGCTAGCCTGTCTGACGAGTTGTCACATGACAACAACAGCCCGACGGTTCTCATCGGTGCTGCAGATTGGGACCTGTCTTTGAACCGAGAAGTTAGAGTAGGCATAAAGAACGAGCCCGTCGCTTCACGAAACTTATTGGGGTGGGCGCTCCACGGAGCTATATCAACTACATTGAAACCTGTCGAGTTTGTCAATGTAACGTCTTACGACAGTGGCGATTGTGTATATTTGGAAAGGCAATATGATGAATTAGAAAACATTATTAAATATCAATATGAAATTGATTCTTTAGGTATCAGTAAAAAGTTGCCAAAAGAGAATCCTGAGAATCAACCCGCACTTGACATAATAGACAAGTCAGCAAAACGACTCGGAAGGCAGTCGTTTTGAGGTACGTCTACCATGGCGCGATAATTTACCAAAGCCACTGCCTGATTCGACGATGTTAGCACTATCGCATTATATGTCACTTGAGAGACAGCTACTCAAAGACGAGGTACTTAAGGCCGGTTATGATTCTTTCGTTACTGGAATATTAGAAAAAGGTTACGCCGAAGAATTGTAAACTTGAGACCTATCACGGTTCTAATTCAAGTAAAGAAGAGTCACATATACGGTGGTACCTACCAACATTTGGAGTAATGCACCCACAGAATCGGAAGCTCCGTGTTGTGCATGACGCAGCTGCCAAAAACCAAAGAAGTCTGTTTAAATGATTTACTGCTCAAGGGACCAGATCTGTTGCAGCTTCTGCTAGACATTTTTTTTCGTTTCCGCGAAGGTGCCATTGCACTCCATGCGGACATAAAGGAAATGTTTCCCCAAATCAAAAGAAGAACACAAGAAGATAGGGATGCTCAACGTTTTTTAGCACGAGGTCAGGATGGGCTATTTAAAGAATACCGCATGGCATCAATGGTTTTTGGTGCAGTCTCCAGTTCGTTCATTGCTCTAGCTTTGAAAAACAAAAATGCTATGGAGTTTAAATCGCAGTATCCGAACGCTTGTGATGCAATAATATACGATCACTATATGGACGATTATCTGGGAAGTCATTTTAACATTCCCCAAGCAGCAAAAATTGCGTCAGATATCGTCAGAGTTCATGGAGCGTGTTGTTTTGAAATGCGGTCATGGAATTCAAACTGTCCAGAAGCACTGTCCTTTGTCCCAGCTGAGTTGCGAAGCGACAGTGGTGTAAAGATGTACTTCTACCACCAACTAGCAGCATCGGTCATGAAGATATACGACCCCCTCGGATTATTAATGCCTGTTGTTATTGAAGGTCCTATAATCTTACAAAAGCTTTGGCGAGAAGGGTTAGGCTGGGATTCGTTAATTTCCGAAAAACTCAAACCAGAATGTAATAATTGGTTTCACCCACAGAACACAGAAAGAGGTTTCTGTGTTCTGTGGTTTCACCTTCTAGAGTCAACATCGAACATAAGCATCCCACGATGTTACACAACTTATACAGATAGTTTAGTCGATGTTCAGGTACATTTATTCGCTGATGGCGGTGAGCAGGCTTACGCATGTGTTGCTTACTGGCGCTTCACCTGTTCAAATAGTAAAGTCTCTTTGGCACTTATCGGCAGTAAGGCTAGAGTTACGCCACTGAAGCCCATTTCCATCCCACGATTGGAGCTGCAAGCGGTTTTAATCGTATCTAGATACGCGCAAGCTATTTTGAAGGCCCACCGTATAAAACCTTCCACAATTATCTACTGGACTGATTCTAGTACTGCCCTCAAATGGTTAAAAGGAGATGCACGATCTTTCAAGCTGTTTGCGGACTCTTCCTTACCGCGTGGCTTATGGCTACTAGGAAGAATAGTTAAGGTATTTAAAGGAGCTGACGGAGTGGTACGCGTCGCAGACGTCGTTACTAAAGGGGGAACTTTAAGGCATCCAGTCCGAAAGCTCCTACTGATGACTGCTGAGAACCAACTAGTTTCCAACGAGTCTTAGTGTTCCACTGGGGGTGGGGATGTTGGAAACTGGCTGGTAGTCAGAGACATTACTACATCTATGATTTATATTTGACTTTTGACTGATATATGTTTTTGATAGATGTTGTCACTAAATTAGAAATTATTGTTCGGTCTGCAACTGTACATACTAACATAATATTAACTTGTAATTTCTTGTATTTATTTTATTATATTTCTAAAGTGAATATTACGTGTTTTCATCATTCGTCCACGCTCATAGCTAACACTAATATTTAGGAAACATATTAATTAAAAAAAATACACATTAATAAACGATATTATTATTTAAAAGTGTTGGGTTAGTGATATAAAACAATTTGGCACGTGAAATAGTGACGGAAATGAATTGATCATCATAAAAGTAGTTAAATAAAAGATAATAATTTGTAAGATATGTCTTTACAAAAGTTAATTAAATTATAGCTTAATTAAAAAGAGGAACCTTCAACGATTGCCACACCTAATGTAAGTGCATATTTATGTACATAAACACAAACTATATTAAACTACAATATAATTATACTTAAGTTGCACAGAAATTGTACATATATCTTATATTTCATATATGGTTTGTAGAGATATGGCTTGAAAGGTTTCTTTACTTTTCATGAGATGTAATAAGGTTTTAATTAATTAAATTGAGGAAGTCAGATAGGAAATATGATAGGCGACTGATGTATGAAATTTAATTAGGTAAGTGAATGTGCAAATTGGTTCTGCAAACCATTTTCGAATTATTGGTTACATATTTCTATCACTTTTTTAACATGTATTATTTTGTAATAATAGAATAAATCTAACAATCGAGCCTTAGGTAATACTTAAAAATATTCTGCCGACTAATCCTTTGCCAGATCGACTAATGAAATATGGCGCAATTTGTTTAATTTCGAGGTGGAATATTCATAAAGCGGATTGTTTCTATCTTGATTACATGTTTGTAATTTTTATTGTTCTAGTGAAATCTAATAACGACTCTTTTATTTAGATATTATCAGTTTTATACATAAACATAGTACTCGTAGATGGTTTTAGTCGCTTATAGACCATGTGGTTACTGTCAAATTCTCAGCAAGTGGCTGCTGCCCCGCCAAGGAATATGGCGAACGTTGTGAACTTTTGACATAAGATATAAAATCGTGTCGCGCAGTACCATACATATATATATACAATTATATATATATTTTATGGTGTGTTTCGGTTTTTAAATGGTAAGTATATTATATATAATATATATATATATATATATATATATATATATATAATATATATATATAATATATAATATATATATTAATAAGCGGATACCCCCACACGACTACGTAAGGTTGCCGACCGTTGCCTATAAAAGCCGCTGCGGTTGGCTAGCGACTTACTTATCATCGGGCATTCGGAGCGGGTAGACCGGTCGTACCGTTATTACGTGTCGCGTTGCGTAACGTTGCGTAATTCGTAAAGTAGGCGTTAGGCTGATTTTGTTCCTCTGTAAAATTATTTTGTTGCCAAATTACTGTGTTTATAAGTGATTTGTTAAATTGTTTATTTTTTTAAGGAATTTCTCTTCTGATTCCTAAAATCAGAACTGGGATAAGCAACTCTTAGCCCACAATTACGAGGAACAAAGTCTTCTGCGTACTTTAGTGTTCATGTTTGTAATAATGGCTGGCGGATCCAGTCGGAGTGACCGTAGGTCGCGAAGTCGTTCCCGTGATAAGTCGCGGCACCGTTCACGTAGCCGTCACGAAGTGTCCACTAGGAACCGCCGATCGCGACGTCGGTCATATAGTAGGACGCGTAATGAAAATTTCACACCGTCAGAAAAAACGCCTAATCGTGATCGCCATCATCGTCGCTTGAACAGATCGCGGTCTTCAAGCAGGTCACATACCCCGGATTTGGCTATTCATTCCACATTGAATTCGATCGTGGACCGTCTTGCGTCGATCTTAGCAATATAAGTGAAGGTCAGGTTAGGCCGAGTCAGGAGAAGGTTAGAACTTTGATTTTTTGAATTTCAGCTGAACCTCAAAATGTTAAGCAGGTAAGTCAGTTTATGGGCTTAGCCAGTTATTTTCGGGGGTACATACGACGTTCATAGGATGAACGCGTGAACCGGCAACGACACCCTCCACGGAAATTTAATATAAATGACTGCGTTTTTGTTATAAAGTTTTCGCAGAGCACAGGAAAACTTGATCCTGGCATGCGTGGCCCGTACAAAGTAGTCAGGATCCTGCCGAATGGTCGCTACGAGCTACGCTTGCTGAGCGGAGCCTACGGAAAGACTACGCAAGCTGCAGCACAGCATATGGTGCCGTGGCGAGGAGAGTGGTGCCCAGAGACTTGTGCAGCGTTCTTCGAAGGTAAATATGACTGCACATGGGCGTTGTTAAGTGTGTCTTCCGCCCGTAGCGCTAAATAACTTTGGACGTTGTTAAGTGTGTCTTCCGTCCATGGGCGTTGTTAAGTGTGTCTTCCGCCCGTAGCGCTAAATAACTTTGGACGTTGTTAAGTGTGTCTTCCGTCCATGGGCGTTGTTAAGTGTGTCTTCCGCCCGTAGCGCTAAATAACTTTGGACGTTGTTAAGTGTGTCTTCCGTCCATGGGCGTTGTTAAGTGTGTCTTCCGCCCGTAGCGCTAAATAACTTTGGACGTTGTTAAGTGTGTCTTCCGTCCATGGGCGTTGTTAAGTGTGTCTTCGCCCGTAGCGCTAAATAAATTTGGACGTTGTTAAGTGTGTCTTCCGTCCATGGGCGTTGTTAAGTGTGTCTTCCGCCCGTAGCGCTAAATAAATTTGGACGTTGTTAAGTGTGTCTTCCGTCCATGGGCGTTGTTAAGTGTGTCTTCCGCCCGTAGCGCTAGATAACGACGACGAGAGATGGAGGCGATGCGATCCCGACTCCATGCCTTGGAGAGGCGGACGCTCGCCATGGACGCCCACCGGTCCGTGAGGGACCAGTCGTCAACATCACCTCGGTGCCCGAGCCGCGGGCACATGCCGCCATCATCTCGCCGCAGCGCCGCGTCGCTGTCAAGGCGATCGGACCGCGCGCACACGCCGCCGACTATGCGGCGCCCGACTACGCGGCGCTCCGTCTGCGCACCCGCTTCATCGGCGCCGTCTGGGCGCGCGACGACTGCGAGGCCGCTGGAGGCTCGCTGTGCGGTTACGACGCCTGCGCAGAGCCAGGGACCGTCGCACACGCCGCCGCACGTTCCTGTGACGCCGGTCGTGCCGTCGGAGGGCGCGCGCGACGACTGCGAGGCCGCTGGAGGCTCGCTGTGCGGTTACGACGCCTGCGCAGAGCCAGGGACCGTCGCACACGCCGCCGCACGTTCCTGTGACGCCGGTCGTGCCGTCAGAGGGCCCGCCCGAGACTGCGCCGGAGGTCGCCAACAGTGACGTTAGCGTCACAGCCACGGTAACCGAGCGTATAGTAGACGCGATACGCTCCATCAACAAATAGGCAACTGTCTAAAGGGGGACGCTCGAATGTGGATGACTGAGTGGGTGACAACCCCGAGGCTCGTGTCGAGGACGACACTATGTCAGGAGAGGCCGTATAAGCGGATACCCCCACACGATTACGTAAGGTTGCCGACCGTTGCCTATAAAAGCCGCTGCGGTTGGCTAGCGACTTACTTATCATCGGGCATTCGGAGCGGGTAGACCGGTCGTACCGTTATTACGTGTCGCGTTGCGTAACGTTGCGTAATTCGTAAAGTAGGCGTTAGGCTGATTTTGTTCCTCTGTAAAATTATTTTGTTGCCAAATTACTGTGTTTATAAGTGATTTGTTAAATTGTTTATTTTTTTAAGGAATTTCTCTTCTGATTCCTAAAAAAATATATATTATATATATATATACTTACCATTTAAACCGAAACACAGCAATGCTTTTTACGGCGAAAAAATAGTCAAAATGGAAATATCCTCGCACACAAAATATCACGGTATATGGTATACCTCTAGCGAAATTACGGATATTGAACTAAAATGTGATTTTGGAGCAATATCAAAATCAAAATTATCTTTATTCAACACACGCCTTTTCAGGCACTTATTGACCTCAAATAAAACCTTATACATGGAAAACAAAAAATTAAATTTAGAATATGTTTTAAAAGCGAAATCGATATTACCGGAGTGCATCTCATCTCTCTGACGGCCCTCTTCTAACAACATCACAATAGGGTGCTGAAATCTGAAATGGCGTCTGTGGGTATTTTGATAACGCAAGGGCTATGAGGATCGAAAATGTGGTGGCAACCTAATACTGCAAGTAGTTTTAGATTATAGGCTAACTGATATGGCGTAGCTTTTCGACTTTCACCCTCTCTCACACACATCCACTCATACCTCATAACACTCAACAGAGAGGTCACTACACTGCACAATCTTATATAGAATAAGTTTCATTAAATTACTTTTTGCTATCTTAATTTATACATTTGTGACGTGTTATATATGCTAAGCAAAGTATTCGAGGCTAGAGCGCCAGAAACCGAAACACAGATCTATATCTAGTTCGGTAATGGATGCTGATAGTTATGAACGGCTATAGAACTATATATTATTTCTGAAATATGTTTATAATATGTCATAACTAGAATAAGAAAAATGTTTTTGCAAATAAATATTATTATTATTATTATTTCACAAGTGCTTGTAATAACCCAGACTGAATAAATGATTTTGAATTTGAATTTAAATTGTCTTTTCGTTTCACTTCGAACCATAAACACAGTCTCTTTGCTTCGGTGAGTATCTGTGTCGAATAGGACGGGAGGGATCGACACATTGCCACCACTGCACATCCGACCTCGACTCGGCCCAGCACACGCTGGCAGAGTGCCCCGCGTGGGCCTCCGAGCACCGAGTCTTAGTCGCAGAGATCGGGCGAGATCTGTCTCCGCCGGCATTGATTGCGGCAACGCTGGCGGACGAGGGAGGTTGGAGGGCTGTGGCCTCCTTCTGTGAAGCAGTAATGCTCCAGAAGGAGGCCGCCGAGCGGGGTCGCGCGATGGCCGATCCTGCTCGAAGGAGGCGGCGCCGAGCTCGGTAGCACAGCTGCGGCACAGCGCCGGTCGCCGGCGGGCGCGAGGAAATCGCGCCCGCGGGTACGGTGACCCGGGACGGCCCACGCCCCTTCTGTGGCAGGGGGGCGTCGTCGGTGGTGGAGTTCGGGGGAGGCATTGTAGCCTCCCCGAGGAGGGCTCCCCTGTATCGGCAGGGGAGCGGAGGCTGGGGGTTCCTGGAAGTCGCTTGGTGTTCCCGGGGGCTCCCTACATGCCTGAGGAAAAATCAAGTATCAGTACCTTAAAGTGCGTATCTATATATATGTTTTTATATGATAAAAATATCTCAATTAAAGGGTCTTGATGAACTACAAAATCTGTTTTATCTTCTTTTCCACTTAACTTTTTATTGCTGTTTAATATTTTTTATTTGTTACCACTGTTGATGGAAGATGAACAAATGGTATGCTTGACGGTAAGTGCTAATTATCGCACACAGGCATATGCAATTACAGGGGCTGCTAGAGTCTCTGCTTACCTGGATGGAAACGGTCTTTTAAGTCTTGTTTAAAATAGGCAATTCTTAGTGCTGAGAAAACTAAGAAAAGAGCTAAGAAAATACTGCAGCTCGATCTAAAGCTTACACATTTATAGAAACTTCAAAACAAGGATAAACAGCAGGGGTATTTTGACACTAGTACGCTATAATTTAGTACATTAGCTCATAAGATTAAGGATCAGAGAAATAGCAGAAGATACAAGTTTCACACATTTTTAGAGAGCTCTACTCTGTATTGATTTAGTAAAAAAGCATTTAATTGCTTCATATTTTACAGTTATTTTGAAATATTTTAAACATTCTTTTGTCATTTAAATTATTATCTATTTCGTTATTGTTTCTTTTCAAATACTTTTCGCAATGCCACATGGTTGACACGAGTGATATAATCTAGAATATTCAATCATCTTATGATTGTTAGAAATACAACTACATAACCAATGAATACTACACAACATTAATCAAAAATTATGAAACTTAAATACTTTTGATGTAATATATAGGGAATAGAATAAAACGCAATAATGTATTGAAATGTCATACATATATTCAGTTTCAATTTTTAATTTAGCATACAATGATAATAATGTTAACATTATCTAGTATCACAGATGAAAATCATTTAATAAGTCTATGTAATCTAATATTAAAATGACAAATTTAAGTGTGTAATAATACCATAGTTGAAAGCAAATAATTAACTAAAATTGTTATTTATTATTGTATAACATTGCTATGATATATGATGAATACTTACAAACTTACACCATTTTATTAATTAGTAATTTATAATGTAAGCATAATTATCACACACCTAGAAACAATGAAAGATGATAGATTCAACGATTTAATATGCCAAAAAAATATTTAAATTCTCAGTCGTAGGTACGTATAGTACGTACTTTACTATACCTTATATATTTACTATTCGTGCAATTACATATTTATATCTATTGTTTTCAAATGACTTTTTTTTGCATTGAATGTTTAATTTAATTATTAAAATATTTTTCATTATTCTACATTATTTCTGTTGTTTTAGGAAACTAAGCCACTTTAATCACACACATTCGATTCGGAAACTGTATGATGATGGTCATGATTAAACAAAGATAAGGGAATTTGAACATTTTAAACAATTCCAACAAAATATTTCACACAATTACTGATTCTCATGTATAGACAATAAGAATATGTACACGACTTCCATAAACTTGCGCTCTGGCTCGTTCAATCATAAATAGGATAGCTCGACATATTCAAACAATGCCCACGTGCTGACCGCATACAGTAACAAATAATATTAAAAGCCAATATATTTCAGTAATTGCCAATACCTATTAACAGTACAAAAATCCAGTTTATTTACTAAAATCCATTAGAATTACAAAATATATACAACGTTAACTCCTGTGACAGCTCGTGATAAGATTACGCGAATTTGTAAATTGTTCACTAACTAATCGTCAATTCTTGTTAAGTGGTCGATTTCACAGCCAGTCCTCTGCTACCTGTGAATAAAATAAGATCGTTTAATTTAGTTTTTATACTTATACAATAAAACCTCCGTGGCGGTTTATTAACATCAATTTTGGATACTAGCTACGAAATTAGAACGAAACCTCAAATTCACCAATTTTTTGTTTGTTTATTCAGAAAGCCGTGGATTTTTTCTTTTTTTTTTTAGGTTATTCACACACGCTTCTTTCGCTATTGTTTTTAGCAACTGAAATACAGGGTTAGTGTTCCAACCTTAAAATATTTTTTCTACGTCAGGCGTAGCTAAACCAATAATAGAAGCAAACGTTTCTTTATAACAGATTCAGTTGAATGTTTGGTGTTTGAATAACACAAAATAGGCCGAAACGCGATCGGTTCATTGCAAAATTTATTTGAAATAATGCGCAACTAGCACTCTAATTTGGATATTGGATTTGTTTTTGGCCTCGCTCCAACTTTTATACAATAAATTAGTCTTCATTAGGAAGTGTTCTGCACGGATTGTGTTTTCCCCACTTCACATAATAGAATGTGGCACAATTTCGTAACTGCTTTAACACCCTTGACGAAGTAGTTCATCCAATTATTAGATTCCACATGGCAGTTCCTCGTGGTAGAATAGGAAAACAAGTACAAATGCAATAAATACCTAAACAAAACTGAAGTATTGTCTGTCACGATTAATAAATTTTACTAAAAATTTATATATAAGAAAAGTTTATTTTGTTGTAGCAATGTATCAACTTTTCGAAGAATTATTTATCAGCCTTCTAAACTTATCATGCATACCTACTAGATATTAGTCATTGATTGTTAGTCATACACACAAAATAATATAAATAAGATAGGTTTAAAAACATATTATTAAATGTAGTACAATTCATATTGCTTCTCATAAAGCTCCTGGTTAAATCAGGATCTGTCATGAAACGAACTACACAATCCAAACAATTTGAACTAAAGCGTAAATAAACAAAGCCGACTCATATTTCTCAGTTCAATGATACTATTTTCCTCCATCAACATCTTGCTAGACTACTTTGATATATTCGAGTTACTCAAAATGTAAAATTCCAACATTTACTGATATTAATGCTTGAATGTTAAAATTGTCTACTTCCGCAGTCTTTCAGTATGTGCGTTAATTATGCAAGAATGTTACACAGACCCTCAGAGTACACTCAGATGAATAATTCAAGAAATTAAATTTAAGGGATTTTACTCGCTTCAACTCGAGTACTTTTACGAATACTAATTTAATTTTCTAAATACCTTTAATACTAAAGCTTGATTGTAACTAAATTAAATAAAGAGATCATATTGTTAAAAATAAATACTGAATGTAGCCTAGGAAAGGTCACTTTTTATATGATGACACCACGCGACTTTTTTATATGATGTAAGTAGTAAGATTGATTGTAATCCATAATAAAGATAAAATAAAATTATATTGATACTAATATCTGCTTGTAACATTTCTTGAGAAGGATAACACGATTTTTTTTGAGTTAATCCTTCGAAATCTTTTATGACGTAATACATCAGTATATGAGAAATCAGGTAGCATCGCAGGCTCTATTTTAACTCGACACAGTCGTGCGTTAATAGCGTTTCGTCAAACTTATGGTTCTAAGAGTCCTATTATGTAATTCAAAAATACCACTAAAACATACTTTTTTATATTGTTTTTTTTTTTTTCAGTTAGTAAGACTGAGTATCAAAACAACAATAACTATATCAACAACAAATGTTGAACACTTCTTCGCCACAATTTACGTAAAATTTTAACATATATTAAAATAAATCTCTTCATCATTTGTCTTTACAATATCTATATTTAATAGAACACTCCATAATAAAATGCAACTAAAATATTCCTACAATTACCACTGCACTGACATATAAACGTCCAGCAGATCTGTAAAACTTTATACTAAATTACGACATTTTTACTGCAAAAATATATTTTACTGCAGTAGACAAGCTCGTGGTGCATACGGCATACGTAGTCTCGGCTCATCGCAATACTACCGTTCGATGTAGAACTTTAATACCTTTGAATTAGACCATTATTTTGAGTGCATGCATTTGAGAAAGATTCCCGGGGTTTTCATAGATTACATCGAGTGCTCGCTCTTAGTTTGAACGATCCCATAATTTCTAAACGGATGAACTTTATGATATATTAGCTTCCATATAATGTACTTTGTCACTTAAAAGTATTAAACGACATGGAAAATAAAAATGATTTACACCTTATTTGCATATATTGAATAAATATATTGTGATAGCTTGATTTGTGATAGCTTGATCAGCTATGTTTCAGAATATTTCATCTAAGCAAAATATTTCAGATATAAGTTTTGCAAAATATCGGGGTTATTTCTATAAGATATTGTCAGATTTATTTTTGTAATAAATATTTTTCTAATCAGTAGAGTATTTTGCTTTGAAAGATTAAGAAAATGTACATTTGCTTTGCTTACAAAGTAAGACCATCAACTGCATACCTTTGGGAGGCACTTGGCTTCACTAACCGTAAATAAATCTCGAGAATGTTAGAAATTCACATAACAGAGATACTCAAATTTTTGGGCTTTTTGCCAAAAAGTGTGAATTCGGTATCAAGTAGGTAATAGTAGTAGACGTTTGCTGTGGGTAGTAGATGTGTGGTAGTACTGATCTACAACACATGAATATATTTGACAAGAGCATTTATCTCAATTTCTGAGGTAACGTACTAATTATACGGATAATATAATGCCAGTTGATTGCCATTGACTTAAACCCAATTATATATACCCAATCGGGATGGAGTCAATGGGATATAATTTTACAATAACAAGAGCTGTTTAGAGCCTGCTTATACAAATTTAATGTCTTTCGATTCTGCAGTTGTTTGTTAAGAATATCAGCTTTTGTTACTAATTTCAAAAGTTTGAAACAGCTTTTATAATTCATTTAAAATTTTATTTGTAATAAAACATTAATAGTGACTTCTAGCTATAATATTTACCTAAGATTCATTACAGGTATCCTTTAAGTAGTCTTACATATGTATTCTGTTACACTGTGCAGCGTAGGTTAGTTGGGAGTGCCAAAGTCGAAAATTAATTGACATAGCGGACTGAAAATAATTGAAGCTTAACGTGAAGCTTCTTTGAATTTTATAGATCTTTGCGCCAATATTGATTATGTGTAAGCTTTATTAGCAATTGATATAAAATTTAAAGAATGTAAAATGCAACCTTGGATACATAGTGTGCAAGTCTGGATGTACGGGGACGTGTGTCGCATGGCGCGCGTGCGGGGACATGGCAGCGGCAGCGTTGATAGCGCGTATGCGTGCACGCAGCCTTTCGTACTGCTCCGGTTGGTATTGTGCCGCTATTGTCACAGCGCTGCCTGAGTATTGCTAAAGCAGAAAAAAAGTAATAATTTTGTTAATCTGAGATTAACATAAAGAACTGCATGTCACATGCTGCAAAGTAACAATAAGGTACTGAATATCTTATTGTTGGAATAAAAAATTCTATATAACATATTTATTATTACCACAGATATAAGTAACACAGTGGTCTCTAAATAGGAGGTTTCAGACGCCAACCAAATCAAACAGAAAAAATCTGCCTCAATTGGATTCGAACCTTAACATTTTTGATCAACAAACGTTAGTCTCAAACACTGGACCACGGAGATAGTTACATTTTATTTACAAATGAGATTCTTGCATGATAATTAATAGTATTGTGTTGTAATTTGGTACTTTTAATAGTTCAAAGTAAATAAATAGTTATATTAAAATTAAATATTATATTAACAACCTTTAGAGCAGCCGCAGCTTGTTCGTGGGTCGCATGCGTTAAGTCGCGACCATTAACGCTAAGTATTCTGTCACCCCTATGTAGCATTCCGTAAGCCGACCCGCCAACTGTGACTCCAGATACATAGACTCCACAGGCTTCGTCATCAGCTCCTCGACTTTCCACCTCACCACCTAGACCGCCTACAATATCCATACCAAGGCGTGACCCTGATCGAACGAGTCTCACCATCCGAACGCACCTGCAGAAGAAAAACTTAAATGGACAGCGGTCTAGTATTTTTTCTTAAAATCTAAAGTTCACCGTTTCATTAGAACAAATTAGAGAGAAGAAAGCAAATTTTACTTACTATATATTATATATTTAAGATATTGGTATATTCATCGTTACCTAGATGAAATTCACAATCAGTAGGTACGAGTAGTAACCGTGCTTTTACAAAATACCCTTACGTTCAATTTTTTAAGCGTCATTAAATAAATTAAACTTAATGTAAAACTTACAACCTGACTAACAAGATAAAAAATATTTTTAATTTTAGAAAATATAAGTTAATCCACGAATAAAAACAATACTAACAAATTGCTCAGTACCCAAACTCAGGACAAAATTTTAAGATTCGACTTCAACGTATTTGTTCGTCCAAGAGAAGTGCCAAAAAAAAGAAACAAAAAAGATAATGGCGAACAATTTTTGAGTTAATGCCAACTGCCAACACGCTGTATTAATTTTTGTATAAAATGGAACGTGTCCAGAAACAGCAAAGTTACCTCGGTATTTCAGTTGGCTCTTCTTCTAAAAGCTCGTGCAGAGTGGAACACGATGTGGCTTGTGTTCGAGCTGCAATAGAAATATTATTGTTACTAATGGAAACAAAAGTAGGTATGAGCAAATACTCTCTTAGATGTAATCGTAGTATAAATAATAAAAACCACTTTTATTCACAATGCCAATGATACTATGTTTCTGATTGTTAAAATAAACATTTTCCTATTTTTGTTTGTTTTTATATCCTAAAAGTAACACATTTCTAAAATATAAAGTTCCATAGCAATCACAAGGCATTTATAATAAAACACACTTTTTTACTATACAGCTATACTTGAATTTTTATTTCTAATTGAATTCATATAAAACATGTTATTTGGACAACGAACAGAAACTAGGTCAAACAGAAACAATAGAAATCCAAGCGCACAGCTGTTCTATAGCTCAATAGTGAACGTACAAGATTGAATCTGTTGCACACTATCTGTGTCATTTGCACGACTACTAAATTAGTCAGGTGTGAAAACGGCACACCTCTCCTCGAATCTAGCTAGACTTCGACAAATGATTGACAGACACAGATTTTATAATCAAAGAAAAGTATTTACATAATATGACTTAAAAAGTACTTTAGTACTATTATTAAAAATTCCAACTACTCCTCTATTTTACAAGTGTCTAATCATCAAACTCATTTTGACAGTTATGGAATCTCGAAGAAGTCTTATTCCATCTACCCAATAAAAGAAAAAATATGGAGATAATTGATTTGTTGATTTTTCTCTTCGTCATATTATTTCTGACACATTCCAAATACTTTCATTTTACCGACTACTTATAATTTTACGGTTTGATCAAATAGTCATTTAAAAGTTATATTAGATTCGAAAGTGCAAATAGAAAAGAAAATATTTACCGCAAATTCTAAGAAAAGTAGTACCAAAACATTAATGATTCCCCCAGTTTTTGTCACATTCTTTCAAAATCTATTAAACTAACTAGATATATAACAAAAGAAAGTAATTTTCGACGAGTCCTTTTTGGCTGCGACAAAAATAGCACATTTTATGCTGAAGTTGACCAAATAAATTAAATGTCAATATCTATTACAAGTGAAGTTAGATTAATTTTGCAAATTGAAGTAACATTTTTTAATATATACGCGACACATGCTTATACATTTATGTGACTTTGATTGCAATTGAATCAGACAACTGAAATATTAATTACTTACAGCAAATAATAATTTTATCATAAATTGGACCAAATTTAAGCAATGAGTAATTTCGATTTTATTCAACTTGAGTCGTATCATGACTCAACTACTTTATTACCTTTTAATCGGGCTATTTGGAATAATAATACTACGATTTCTATGTCCTATAAAAATGAAACGTACGACTCTGTACTGTTTACTCGGACTCAGGACACACTAAGGATAATCGTCAACGTCTTTCATCGCGATAAATCTTGCAAACTTATATTTGCCAGACTTGATCAATTAATTACAATAACTGCTTTTAGCGATAAAAATACCAGTTATGTTCTTGAATTTAAGATTGAATGTCATTCCATTTCCGTCATATTTTTTGTTAGGGTGGCTCTATAAACATATCGCGTGTAGCTATATAATATGTAGCTAATAAACGGGTAATTGCTGTTGATTAGAAACGAAAACTCTTAGCTCTTCAGGGAATCATAGTGGGGTCTATAGTATTGCAGTTCTGATAATCTGGAAGCAGCGTCTGGGTCTTTTGACCCAAGTGTAGCTTTGTAGGGACTATCGTGATCACGTGTCATAGCAAAAGCTACACGAGTGATGACGTGGCATAGAACTGTAGTTTCTTATTTCTAAAGGATTACAATATATTGTTAAATTACATACTTGAATAAAGCGGTGCAGTCCTTGCAACGGGCGGTATTAAGCCAGCAGGAAGTACCACTAAAGTCACTTGCTCTCCTGTATTACGTAAAGCTGCCACCGCTTGTGCATGTGTCGCGCCCACTAATGATGTTTCGATGCCCTAAAAAGTTACCATTTTTATAATATTGAACTTTTTTTTTACATAATACAATACATTAATAAAATTGTAAAGGCACAACATAAACTCTTGCGAGTTTTTCCGTGCGCCGGTGATCTTAACATCTTTATGTCCATAATCATGACGTTAGTTCATAAATATTCCTTATATTATTTTTAAGATGCACAATACCTATCTAATAAGTTTTATTAACTAAAAAATTGCTGTTGCTTGTATAAGGATAAGGAATAAGGATTTTTTGTTAATCAGTCGCTGGACATTTTGTCTGGATTTTTATATCCAATATATAATATCTGTATGAATGTTATTATTTTTTTCTTTATTATAAAAAAATAATCAGAAGAACAATTATTACAACTAGTCGTTTCAATAGGTTCAGATTTGCTGGATGTGTTCAATTATAGTGACATATGGCAAACATAATACAGTGTTTATTAATCAAATCTATATATTTCTTTATCATTCTCGCATTACAGCCCACTAAGAACTCACAAAGAAGTTAATGGTATTAATTTATAGATACAACTACTGCTACGACCTAGCTATATTATATTTAAGTTGAAACTGAAATTCATAATAAAATCAGTATATTCAATAAAACAGGCCAACGAAAACGAAGTTTCAGGGGCAGATCAGATTAGGCAGCATTTAGCAGCAGAAGCGGAGGCTATAAGCCCCAAGGTCACGTATTTGTTTATCCCTTGCGCGATCTATTGCTCGAGAATATTTTATTACGCAGCTCCTGAATAGGATTCCGAACTTTTTCACGTGAGATGCTAAATAATACCTAAAAAGCGTTCGTATTTCATTTTGTTCACCGTATTATTCAAAACATAATGTAGTCCCTATTACGAAGCACTGAAGCTTACGAAGTACTGAATTTATTGGAATAGAAATACAATTTTATTTTTTTGCGAAAGGAACCTCTATCAATGATGTAAAATATTGTTGAGCTTCCAATGTCTGTTTAAGTCTATTTATCAATGCGTAAATTTATATATATAAAAAAATCTTATATTATATACACTACAGTACTACACTAAAACGCCAATTAACTATTAATAATATTAACAATTGAAACCTTAAACTTTATTCTCATATTTTTTAACATTTATCAAGCCTCATATACGTCTCCACCGAGGAGCTCGAGTCGAGACGATGTTAAAGCTATAAGACCATAGTTAACCACGCTGGTCAGTGTAATTTGCTACATACATCTTTAAATTTCTTCGCAAGTGTATGCAGGTGGCTTTATGATGTTTTCTTTTTACCGTAGGATCGTCAGATAAATGTACATATGATATTGAAAAACACATTGGTATTGGGTGGGCCCCAAAATTCTGAATCGGGAATCTTCCAAATCGTGGATCAATGGCGAGATCACAGCATCACAGGTAAACAATCGATTTACAATTTTTAGAGGATTTCTTTATATTTATTAATTAAAGGATTATTATACCAATTTTACCGAAAGGAGGGAAAACTACAATGCAACATCGCACTGTTATAATTGGGATTTAAAGATACTTTTTAAAAAAGAATTTTATTGGTTACACGATAGTGAAAGAGTAAAATAGAATTAGGTTTTTTAGATGTTGTCGCGGAAGCAAGATCACGCGCGGAGGATATGGGTAGAACCTGGAACCTTATAAATTCAAATTAATGCTGAGCTAGCATAAAATAGCTATTTCGGCAAAAAGGGGAACAATCCCCAGATATAACAGCACGAGTATGATATACATCTTTGATAATCATTTTTAATTTTATTTTCGCTATGTTATTTGACTGCAAATACTTACTTCTTCATCCCTAACAGCTAATATTTTGTCACCTAATCTAAGTCGTCCGTCATGATGTGCGGCACCTCCAACTGCTATGTGCGATACAAAAACTCCTCCACCCCCGGCCGCGTCATCGGCTCCACCCGCTATACCCAGCCCTAGCCCGCGCGCTCCACGCCATAACTTTACTACTCTAGGTCTTCTGGCTCTTCGCACTCTCTAGTAACAAGAAACAAGCAGTTTCAGATTCGTACACAAAACTATTCAGATTACTCTGCACAGACAAAGAACGCTCTTAGTGACGCATCGTGACGACATGATTGTAGAAGTCTGAGGTGGGTGGTGAATCAACAGTATTAAACCGAGATAAACCGAATTATCCTCAAATTCTTTGAAACATATTAATGTCAGCGGTGACGGGCTTAGAACACTTGTGTCAACATTCCCGTAGTTGCTGATAAAGCCGACTAAGGGTGTTTGTCGCAATTATATCCCTACGAAATTCCTGGACAGTTGCAATAGGTGTACTCCCTATTACAGTTGGACTTAATAAAAACAAGTGAAGTACGGATGTTTAATTACATCTCAGCTTAACCTTTAAAGTCAGAAAATATTCATATTTGTGTATATTCATAAGAAAATAATGAATTTATTTATAAAATAATTCACAAAGTTATGAATTTAGATTTTCTTGTGAAAATCAGTACAAATAATACATGAAAAACATTTTTCTTTTGAAAATAAAATAGTTCTCAATTATAAGTACAGTACAAAATAAGTATAATAAAGACTCAATTATGTACTTTCCGCAAGTGCTTAATTCATTTTCGATGCAACTATAGCACTAAATGGGCGCTATGGCTTCGAATACGAGTACTTAGTAAGTTTAGTGAGTTGAGCATAACTTATGTAACAAACAAACATTGCACTATTTTTCTCGACAAAAAGTTATTATTAAATAAGTGTTTTTTTACAAAATATCAAACTACACTACTATATAAATGCAACAAATATGTCTATTATGTAAAATATGCGATGAATTATTTGGTGAAAAGTCCTGTAATAAGTACGTAGTATAATATTTCAATTTACTCTACTTCTGGGAAAAATATATTATTAATCCAAAATTTTAGACTTATTTATAAATAGTAAATATAAATATACTATGTAGTTCTAAGCAGAATAAATAAACCATACAATCAAAGGGAGATGAAAGTATCAATAGCCTTTAATGTGAGATCACAAAGCATTCTTATCCTCTTTTATTATTACCACCGGATGACAATTTTATAAGAAAGAATCCAATATAGCCGCATCTACGCGACCTGAATACTGATAAAATTCAGTGGAATTAAGTTCAAATATTAACGAAAACAATTGATGAAATTATTAAAATTGTATTATTCGTACACAAGTTGCTAAAACTAACTAATTATCATACAAACATTTTTTCCTTAAATCTATATATATTTTGTTAATGTTCCTAGACTACTGGATTGAATATTGTATAATTAATCGAAACACAAACATATTAATCGATACAAAAGTACACATACTTATAAATCTGTTACAATATAAAATGAGATTATTTCTTTTTTAAACTTAAACGACTCTGTGGTTCCTTATAAGATTCAAGTTCATTTTAGGTAGATAACATTCTACAACACCTTGGTAGTGTAAGGTACACCAAGATGGCGTAAAAGATTATGTAAAACATAAGAATATTAACTTACTAATCTGACGACGTTTCCCGCTTGTTGTAGTGCGTCTACCGCAACTGAATGTGGTACTCCGTCTACTGATATATCATTGACCTGTTGAAAAATAAAGTCTCCATTTTTTATCTTGCTTTTATTCAAATAGTGGTGTGTCATTGGATTAAAATATATTTATAATTGTGTCAAATATTTAAATGAAATATTATTAACAAAATAGTTAATAAGTTACTAAAATACTTTAAAACCTAAACAAATTTCACAAGTAAATACTGGTACAAGTTCCAGATGGACATTTGTTAATAAAATACATAGTTTTGATGAAGTATATACAAACATAACTTTTAATGGATATGGACTTTTGATGGATATCGAAGGACATCGGATTGTGTTAAGAAAAAAAAGGGAAATTATGCTGCTAAATGCAATAAAGTAATTAATTGACACAAATATCACAAAACACGAAATATATAAATTTAAAAATAAAACTAAGGCAATACAGAACATAACATTAACCTAAATATATATAGTACACGATGAAAATGAGAAAAAAATCACAACCTAAATATTTTGCAGGCAGGCGTTTAAAGTTTTGTTTTTTAAACAAATTGAAAAAGAATCTCTTTGTCAATTAAAACTAGGGTTTTTATCAGGGACAGTTTGTGTCGTAGACAAAATAAATGTGGCTTGACCTTTTTACATGATTTTTTTTTGTGGAATATCATTTCTTATAGTAAGTTGCTTTGTTTCTCATACAATCTTTCATCCCTTAGTTCATGGGACTAGGGGATAAGAGTTAAAGGTTTTATATTTTTTGTTTGTGTACAAATGCAAGCTTACATACCAGACGATCACCAATATTTATACCATATCTTAGGACAATAATTTATTCTTAATATAAACGGTTGTTTTTCAAAGGTTGTTATCGGTAATTAACATGTTCTCCGAGGAAAATGTGCTAGCAGTGAAAACGTAAATTTTTAGCTTAAATTACAGTTTGTATCTGAAAGCGTTTCCAAAATTCTACATGTGCAGCTTCACGTGTGAAGCATAGTTTCAATTTCTGTGCCACAAAATCTATTTGAAACTCAGAAACTGTGTCCGTGTGGAATGGTTCAGTGAATAAATTTGAATTACGCTCGTCTCGGCGTTTATGACATTGTGATAGCTGTCCGAATCATACATTTATCAATATGATTCAGAAACAAAGCGTTAGTCAACAGTTTGGTTGTTTCAAAATCAAAAGAGTAAATAAGTAAATTTTTATCTCTAGTTTCAAATCAAAACAGTAAGTACTAACGCAGAATGGCGAAGAAATTGCGAAATGACCTGACACGTATAAGGTCATTTTTTTATATGATATTTGCCTATACACGTGGATCTTGTGAGATTTGTAGAAAATCTGAATATATCCCTCTCAAAAACTACAGTAGTTTAAGAAGTCATAGAATTGTAACCAACCAATATTAACATAATGCTTGCAAAATGAATCACATTCGCTACCGCGCCAGCAAGTAGTAATAGTAGTAGTACTAGTAATCACAAAGTAATATTTTTTTAAAATTAAGGGAAAAATAAGAATACAATAAAACCTTTAATATTAATAAAAAAAGTATTAGAATTTTACAATAGTAAGAAATAAGTATATAAGGGGATAATGTGTAAAATGTGTCGATACTTTTTTGAATATGTGTGTTTTGAATAAAAACTGTATCTTTTTAAGAACTATACAAATCATTTTCTCCTCATTATATTGTACAGTTGGTCTCAAATATTATTATTAGAAGTACTCCAATCAAACGCAGATCTAAATTTAAATGTCGAGCAGGGTCAACGTCTAAATTGTTTATTAAAGTAGGGTGCTGGAGTTTTACACTTTGTACATTTTATGGAAATGTCTGATAAGAAAAATGTCACTTTCACAGGAAATAACTAAACTAATAGAAATAAAATAAAATTGAATTCAAAATCGATCCTTGTAGTTAAGGTTGGAATAATGACAACTTTAAATGTAACAAATACAGTCCGTGTAGTTGTCTGAGTAGTTCAAACTTATTAAGAAAACATGTGTATTAAGGTAAGAAACAAAATAAGCTTATGACATAATTTGAAATTTTGACATAAAATGCGTTGCGAATTCAAAATAGTTAAGGAGTTGAAATATGAAAAATATTTAAGTAACAGTATTTACACACACACCACCACAAGGCCACAAGAGTTTGTCTCGAATATTTAAGTAATGCCTAAGGGTGTATGTGGATCTTGCGTGGGTTTGCCGTCCCATACCAGGTGTGTCCCTAGGTAGCGGATAGAGGAACGTCCCCCAGATATGGGGGGTACTGGCTTCGGCCGGCGCAGGCCAAACGGCGGGAGGGGGGTGGTGCTCGTGGCCCTGTACGTAGTGCAGGGCTGTGAGGGCTGCCGCCCTTCGGGGCGGAGGCTGAGAGGAGGAAAACCTCGGTAAAAAATTACCTTGGCGAGGCTCGCCCCGTGGGCATTCAGGGCCAGCGGCCTTTCCTGAGAGGAGGAAAACCTCGGTAAAAAATTACCTTGGCGGGGCTCGCCCCGTGGGCATTCAGGGCCAGCGGCCTTTCATCGGCGTGGGTTGACCAGAGATGTCAGGTGACCGCCCTTATGGTGGCTCGGAGTGGGCGCTAGTCGCCATACGCCGATGAGGTCGTGATCGTTTACAAGGGTTCCCATGGCCTCGTCAGGGCGTGATGCTGCCTTCCTTAGAGACAATGCGCTCGCCCTCGGCGCGAAGCTGCTCTCCTTAGGGATTAGCGCTCACGTCCAGGTGTAAAAAAGGGAAATCGGTGAGGTTTTAAGTGGGTAGGCCTACCCCCTTCTGGGGAGGAGAGCATAACCCCGACTCTTGGAGTATGCAATTCAATGCATTTCCCTCATCGTAACAAAAAAAGGGGTCTACGAGTATATGGATAAAGTGGCGAACAGTAAGCTTGTAAAATTTCTTACGGCTTCTGAAAATTGAATGTAAGTTCAATAACCCCACAGAATTCTAGCGCGGGGCAAAATTATTTGTGAATTAAATTTCAACATGCTGTAACATTTTCAGAGCAACGATGAATCAGAATGAGCACATAAAGATTAATAATGCCATACATTCCACCAACAACAATGAATTTATTTACGAGGGAAGCAGGTAGTACAGTATGAGTCCCTTTTGGGCGAAGGGCGCTTGTTTAATTATGGGTCATGCAGGCTTACTTAAATGTAAGGCTGTATTAGAGGTTATGGCCTTTATTAGAGACCTTATGTAATAAATCAGATTACGGAATCGTTAGACTGATGATGTTGTGAATAATTTAACAGGGTTTCTTCCCCTGACGTAATTTTCCGTCAGAATTTGACAACACAATTAGGAAAAATTATAATGAGATACGGGTGTATTATTTTATCTCGGTTTGTGAGGTGGAAAATAAACGGATATACAATATTGTGTTGCGTCATATTTATGAAATGGTTTTTCACTATGCACAGCCCTAATGCCTCGGGCATAAGGGTGGAGACGATGAATTGCCACTTTGCGCGGTCCTGACAAACCTGGTCTCTCCCAATCCATCAACGTTCTTATGTAAATATTTTTATTTTTGTCACTATAGTGTTTCGTTAGTTTTATTAGTTACATCGAATACTCCTCGCATATCTGTTAAGGGTTTGAATGCTACAGAAATTGTGCCTTTCTAACTGCCAAGAACTTCTACAACCATAAAATATGCAGTTTCAGGAATCACTTCCTCTACACGTAGTATGGGATGCAATATGATTTTTCATGTGATTATAACAATTGATAAAAATTTTGCCTTTCTCTCCATTACATCAAGAAGTAGCGCAAATAATTGTTACTTGACTCGAAGATCGTACAGAAGTATTGAAAATAACGAAGAGTTTTAACCACCATTTTAGGAGAATGCCTTTAAGGAATAGTTGTACAGTATTCTAGCCCTAGCCACTGATAGCTTGAGCTTGCTCTGCATTAAGCTTTATAATATTATAATTATATATCATTTTCTGTAATTAGTAATTAAATACCGATGTTAAGTAAGAATAATGTAAGATGTTTGTAATAAACAAATTAATAATAGACATTTCAATATCATATCTAATTGACATTTAGAATCATATAATTTAAGTGTAGACATGTCAGTTTGTGTTTGATAAAATTAAAAAAAGATTCATTGAAATGCTTGCTTTCGGAACCAGATATTATGTGTGATTCCCCACAGAATGTTTTGGTTGAAGGGAAAAAATGAATATAAAAGTACACGGAAACGGTGTGGAGGCGCACGAAATGATAAATGAATACAAGACGAAAGACTCCACAAAATATGTAAAGAATTCATAATATGGAGGTGCGGTGAATTGCTGAAATGAACGAATATGTCGTTGAAATAATAAAAACCACGTTTTATCTTGTATTTCGTAAGGGTGATGAATGTATTGCTTGCATGCATGCCATATTAAATATTTTTAGGCTGTCATGACAAGAATCAAGAAAGTTTGGGTTTACCACATGATTTCTGGTGTGAACGTCACGCGCCTTATTAATTTACCAGCGGACGCCTATGGATTAATTTATTGATGGTCAAATGCTTTCAGTGTACTTTAGGTATTTCACGTAACTGTTACATAATATATAAGCTAAGTCAAGAGACCAAATTATTTTAAATGATCTTTGCCATAAGAAATTATGTTTATTTAATCATATAGAGTGATAACATTCACCTAACAATTACACTATACGAGTATGACGCACTATGACAGTTGTTAATAACAGTCACAGTGCGTCATAATCATACAGTTCTTTTATTATCATAGTTCACAATTTTAATATTTTGTCTTAAACTTGAGTCTTCTAAAAAAGATTTGAAGAATCACCTTGCTGGCCGACAAAGTGTGGCCAAGAAGGTAGCTACTGTGGTAGACAATTTTCTTGAATTAATGTGCACGACGGCACACTTGCACAACTGTGCAGCAGGTTGGTCCAGGAAGAATTGAAACGCCAGTATTTGTTCTGTTCAGACGGCCAGACAGGGTCTTCAGGAGCGTTCAGTGTATGTTCCCCATCAAAATCCGTACCGGGTAGTCGCGACTTTTATACCCGATTTTTCGGCATGCCAGAATGTGTGGATATAGACCCCCCCCCCCCCGGAAGGATGTATCGTATAAAAAGCACCTGTTGAGCCCTTTTGCCCTTTATTTATCCCTTTAAGTTCACAATGAATCCCTATTTAGTACACTTTGTGTGTATTTTATTCCTTTCATATGTAGGTCATCTGCAGGAGCTCATTTTTCCCTATCTCTATATCGCCGTTTACTATATCACTATATCTATAATAGTCTCATATCAACTTAATCAATCAAATCGCTATTCTGCGGTGGCTGCCTTTTTACATTTTCATAATTTTTATGCCTTAGCTGTTTATTATATTGTATGTTTAATACATTAACATATAGTATGCCCAAATTCAACAATAGTTTTTATATATCTAACATGTTTTCCTATTTATCTCATATATTCTTTATTACTTATGATACTATCTCTTTCTAAAGGCTTTTAATCAACATATATATTAATCCTACCTACTATATGTATTCTTATCACTATGGAAACCTATTCTATATTCTTTATTCAACTCTCATGCTAATGCTTATTTGTATATCTTATCTAATCTTGACATTATTCCGCCGTTAATACATTATGGTACTATCTTATTTTAATATGGTACGATATATATTCTTCCCGCATAATTTCATATATATATTTTTCATTCCGAACAATTAACTTTACGTATTTGGATTATATTTGCGTTTGCTAAAAGGTGGGATGGACGGATATTTTATAAAAAAAATCCTTTATTAAAATGTTGGACCTTTTTATTTAAAAAAACATATTGAAAATCTACCTAGTAAATAATTTTCTATTTATATTTATTTAGACATGATATCATGGCTTTATTTTAGTAACCAATAAACTGCTTGCACTTAATCGCACTGAATAGGACGGCTTGAATAAGACAAAGGAAATTTGATAGGATATTTAAATAATAATAATAGCATTATATTTGGGTTTGTTTCGTTTGTTTTTGAAACGAAAATATTTAATACAGACATAGCATCCCCGAAGTTTATATAAAAACTTATAAAGTGCGAACATTTTTGTCCTGTCTTGTCAAATTAAATCTTCTGCGTTGCGTGAAATTTGATTAAACAAAACGCCAAGTTTTTGAGGGATGTCGTTAAGTTACTTCCACCAGAGTTTTTAACAGAGTGATAAAAAAGTTCAGAGATGTTATTTTATGTCTTTTATTTCTTTTCGGTACGAGCGTACTTTGGTTGGAACCTATAAAACATTTAACCGCAGCATTGCTCGTGTTAGCCTAAGAGATTTACTTTCAGAAGAGCACTTTAATCAGCTACTCATAAAATGAAGCCCAAATTGAAAAGATTCACGCATGTTTCGAATTGTAGGGTCGAGTTGGGTAACTTGATGTGTGACTTGTATTTCGATTCAAAAGTTTTCTTTTTTTATTCAATAACCAAGAAAGAAACCTTTTGATACTTTCAAGCACTTATCAATAGATATTAAATTAATAACCATTTTTAAAACCCTCTGTCAGAAAGGTACAAACTTTTAACAAAAAATAGCAGCTACTAGTCTTAATTTAAACAAGTCAATAGGTAAATTTAAATAAAAAAAAGTAGAGTAGATAAAAATTGCACAAAGTTAAAATGAAATGCAGTAATAAAAAAACTTATTAGTTTTAAATTAAGCAAGTACGCGTCGAACTCG
Source organism: Scirpophaga incertulas (assembly GCA_036419045.1). Lineage (NCBI taxonomy): Eukaryota > Metazoa > Arthropoda > Insecta > Lepidoptera > Crambidae > Scirpophaga > Scirpophaga incertulas. Next base: position 14,490,805 of record CM071638.1, on the reverse strand, counting down.
CGCAGCGTGCCTTTCGTAAAAAAACTTTATAATCTACTAGCTTTCTGCCCGCGGCTTCGCCCGCGTGGATTTCGGGATTGGGTGTATAGAGGGTAAGGGTCATAGCTTTTGCCCACGGCTACATATACGCGGAAGTCGGTTTATGGTGCGAAGATTTTATCGCGCTTCCCGTGGGACTATCCGTTTTTCCGAGATAAAAATGCCGCAAAACTCCTCAAGAATCACTCTATCTATTGATGAAAACCGCATAAAAATCTGTGCAGTAGTTTTTGAGCGAAGCCTTTATTGCGCATCCCGTGGGATCTGTCGATTTTTCCGGGATAAAAAGTAGCCTATGTTACTCGGGGAGAATGTAGCTTTCCAAAGGTGAAAGAATTTTTGAAATCGGTCCAGTAGTTTAAGCGTGAAGAGGTAACAAACAAACAAACAAACAAACAAATAAACAAACAAACAAACAAACACACTTTCGCATTTATAATATTAGTTGGGACTAGCTTTCTGCCCGCGGCTTCGCCCGTGGATTTCGGGATTGGGTGTATAGAGGGTTAAGGGTCATAGCTTTTGCCCACGGCTACATATACGCGGAAGTCGGTTTATGGTGCGAAGATTTTATCGCGCTTCCCGTGGGACTATCCGTTTTTCCGAGATAAAAAATGCCGCAAAACTCCTCAAGAATCACTCTATCTATTGATGAAAACCGCATAAAAATCTGTGCAGTAGTTTTTGAGCGAAGCCTTTATTGCGCATCCCGTGGGATCTGACGATTTTTCCGGGATAAAAAGTAGCCTATGTTACTCGGGGAGAATGTAGCTTTCCAAAGGTGAAAGAATTTTTGAAATCGGTCCAGTAGTTTAAGCGTGAAGAGGTAACAAACAAACAAACAAATAAACAAACAAACAAACAAACACACTTTCGCATTTATAATGTTAGTTGGGATTATTGAGAGCTGATATATTCGAATATTGATAGTTTTTTAATACTTCTAAGTTCTTATGACAATTGCACAGTCCTAATACTTTCCGAGTCAGTAAAATTAAATTGAATGCAAAAACTTTTCTAGTCAACAAAAAAGAAAAACAAGTTAGCTGTGACTTAATGAGCTCAATAGATTACTCCTTACTTATCATTATATATAAATAAATGAATCCTAAATATCATTGGGAATGTATTGGAGAAATGTACTTAAGTACTTTATTAACTATTATTTAATTTTTGAAACCTAAAATATGATCTTGTATACGTATTGAAGTAGTGAGAATAATATTACAGTGACGCTTACTTGTAACAAAATATCTCCTATCTGCAAGCGGCCATCGTTTTTTGCGGCGCCCCCATTGGCTAGGCGGGTAATGCTAACGTCACCACCGGTTTCTCCACCAGCTATGCTCAGTCCTAGGCCGTTTGCTCCACGTTCCAACGTCACCTCTGCTGTTTCCCACACAGACTCACTATCAGAGTCTGCTGCATACTGCAAAGAGTACTTTGATAAGGAATTTGTTTTTCAATTAATATTATCGTAAAATACAATACTATAAGCTAAAGTGATAGAATTTGATCATTATTTCAAAAACACCTAACGCAAAATGACTTAGTTACCTGTTATTATACATATCAAGGTGTCAGGCTTCGATTGCTGTGACGAGTGATATAACAGATGTCACTCGAAATACGCAACATTCATAGTGTTTCAGAAATTTGCATCCCCTTCACAGACCAGCATTTACAATGTCAACAAGAGATCGAAAACTAAAGTTAGGAATTTTCTCAGAATAAAATGTACTTATCCTTCAAACTGAAGTTACAACCATGCAAATATTGCTGCTATTATATAGTCAGCATCAAAACTAACACTTTAGTTCCATGTCATAAATAGTTGGGTAAAACAAACTAATTATTGTGATACGATACTAAAGTGTTAAGCTAATTTACACTATTAGTGGTTGTACAGAGTGGCACTCTGCTGTACTTTCTGTACCATAAATTTTGTAAGATTTTGAAATATAAATGTAAAAAAATATAAAAATCTTGAAAGTATTGATATATTTGATTGCAGTTTATTAATCAAGCAGTTTACCGCACAAATTTAAGTAAAATAAAGCGAAATTTAAATCATCCTAAATAAATCCAAACAGTATTAATAAAAATGTTATTTTGTTCAGTTATACATTATGAATTGTGTCGCTGGAATTACATAAAATTTCAATTGTCAATAAAACCGTCAACATTTCCCTGATAAATACCTTAACAATTTATTTGGGGTCCGACTAAATAAAAATCTATGTATTTTTCTGCTATATATTAACTACTTATCTATCAGCTTGTCACACAATCCAGCAATTTTCAGTTATAATAAAACAGTCACATGTATTTTTTAATTAGTACAAATAAATCTGCATAATTTGTAGTACAGTATATTTATACTCGCTCTTAAACTAAAATAGCATCCTCATACCTATTTAGTAGCGTTAATGACGGTCATTACGTTATACTAGGCTCTTCAATCTCGTAAACAACTATGACACCGGGGCTCCATTTAATAAATAAGGGTTGCAAATGCAACAGCTAATTAAAATAAAATTTGGAGTGAAATTATTAATCACAAAGTTATCCGTCATACAAATATTTAAATATAATAAATATATAAATTAGCAATATAATGATTTGATGCAATATAAATATAAGCAAGTCCATTCTGAGAGTAACTTAAATAAAAATCCGACTAAAGTTTCAAAATGTGTACCTAACTTTTATTGCATTTAACATCTCTTATAATATTGAAAATTTTCAAAATGCAAAATTTTCTTTGGAATATAGTTTACTAATCTGAATTTTATATTTTTAAAATTTACATTATAACATTAGTTATAATTTTTATTCGTTTAAAATCTTAAAAAAATTAAAAATATCTTACATCAATAACCATAATCAGCTCCATGATTTATGTTATCATTTCGTGCAACAATTGCCTTGAAAGTTTACTATCATCTATAAACAAGCGATTTAATTACCATTCAGTACAATAAAAACTCTTAAACTATGTCGTATCTTTTCATATTACCACCAAATCTTGTTTATTATAAATTGTAATACTTTTTTATAAACTTTTGAGCAAATAGTTTGAATAATTATGTCATTACTGTGTACGCGTACTAAAATAGAAAACAAGAATAACTTTATACTTATAATTGCCAAAGCTTTTAAATTGAAATCTGAATCGCATAAATAATAGGTATATACTAGTATACGTAGATTTGTGTTATCGAAGGAATGATGCACATTTGCTTAAAAATCTACACATTTAAAATGAAATAATAGATTTTAGACTGCTAAACTTTTCGTCAATGTCATTAAAATTGTCTTCTCTCTATACCGACGTTCACAGAAATCGTGACATAATTGCCGTGCTTGTGCAAGCTGTTCTACATGGGCGTTCAAGTTAGAAAGCTATTCCGAGCAATAGTGTTGTTTGCCTCGATAAAGCTACAACGAACCTGGCAACTTCCTGAGACCAGTCCTTCCGGACTGGGAGCCGGCTGCTCCTTACTGCACTCGTAGTTGCCGACGTGCGCTGCGAACAAAGCACTCGGTATTAGAATTGAGTAGGTAACATTTTTTTATTATATATACAAACCTTAATACACTGTAGCCTTAAGAAATTATTCTAAACAGAATTAATGATATTGTAATTTTGAATGCTGATGTTAAATAACAAAATATTTATAGAAATACTTTAATAATAGTTGATAACAATATACTTGGACCTAAATGGTTTTGCGTTATTAAGGTCATATATTCTTTTATATTAGTATGTACAAATAGAAAATTTTAATTTGCTTTACTTTAGACAATCTTTAATTATTATATTTTCCATATATCTATTTTACACGCAGAGCTTTATTGTAAGTAATAACATTGACAATTTCAAATATATAATACCATAATATAAGATTTTGCATTTTTCCTGTTATTTTTTCTTACATCTACCCAGACAGCTTCTAAATTTCTATTTTCTTCTTAGAAAATATTTGGTTTTAAGTTATCTCAACAGGTAAATTCGAAAATGATCTTAAGTTTACTCAAAATAAAATTTATCTTAAATAAATATTCGTTCGCTCTATAAATCACTATTAAGAAATATAATGGATATAATTCCTATATTGTTAAATATTGTAACTATACTGCTTTTGAATAAATAAAGAATATTTTTGATCTTCAAGCATTCGGAGCTACTTATTAGTGATTTTATTAGCAGCGTTAATATTACAGAAGTATTCAGAATTATTATCGAATAGAAACCAGTTATATAATTCTTGATTTACACAATAGCGATAATACTCGTTTTACTAGTTGTATATTACTCATAAACCTGGAAACTATTTACGTTTTTTTTACCATTACGTACCAGTTCTTCAGCAGAAAATTTCATGTCCATAATTATGGTTATTCTCATGCGATGCATCCAGATGGGCGATACTACTATCTCTAGATGCAATATCTAATCATTCCAATAAAACATGGATTATTACCAATTTGCTGCCGACTCGTAAATTAATCATTTAAATACAGAAAACCCAAATTACCACACCCAAATTACTTTTGAGATAAAAAAACGCAAACTCCAAAAATAAAATATCCCTGTCCGCATCTGGGGGAAAGAACGCCAATAAATAGATGTAATCTATTAGATAGTTTTATAATGTTCAATTGGTGAAGAAGTATGTTTTCTCACAGTATTACACTGAGCATTCACTACAAGTTAATATTTTCAGCAGTCCTTTACAGTATTGAGACTACTTTACGCTTCCTGTCGGTAACCCTCTAAATGATCCTTTTACAGTAGTAAGTTCAAACTTATATAAATAGCTTTCAATTAAACAGCAATACTCGAAGTAGAAATTGAATTTTAAGAAAGGTATGAGACTTTACCGGTACGGCCATTACTGCCCTGAGCTTATTAAAAGCTTCGATCAACATTTTAAACTAAATTAGTAAAACATATAACTAATTTTTTTTTTTTCATCTTATATAAGAGTTAATAAGAAAAATATGTATACGGTTCTCATAAACTATACATATATACAGGATCATTTTGTTATATTTTTTTGTTAAGCGTTAATGACAACGCCTATTAAGTTTCTTACCTATCAGCAAAGTAGTCTATTTTTTGTCATCTGCTAGCTTAAATGTTAACATTTTTACGAAGTTATAAAAATTGGGGATTAATATTAAAGACATTATACATAGGTACGATAGTAAAATATTTGGTATTATAATTAAAAGGATGAACGTAATAGCCTGTTGATTTACACAGTTCATTTTACAGTAACTATTGTTGTGTGTAATGAAAAATAGGTAATATTTTATTTGGCTGGCAACATTCTCTTCGGTGAAAGAAACTCTTAGGTGTGGATTAATTGTCAATTACTAAAAGTTAAATATTAAAATCTTTTAATAAAATGCTGTCTCTTTTAATACCGACCTATTGATTCCAACAACTATGATAGAAGTAAGGCTAAAATTATTCAATAAACAAAATCACCACTCTACTTGCCACTTAACACGAAAAATAAATTGAGACAATTATTCAAAGGCGAGTTTTATCGACGCGGACTCAGTTGTTATTGCGGATATCCGCGATGAATAATCTGATGGCAATTTAAATAAATTAGTGGGAAAAAATAGACGAACGATTTATGTTTTATTCACATTGAAGAAGAAGCAGAGGTTCGGCATTTTTATATATTCAATCTGCGGCTGAATTACATTAGCTTGGAGTGGAAAAATATTTTCAACGTAAGAGATCCTTCAATTTGAACTGATTGCTGTAATATTACAATAATACTTGAAAATATTATTTTATTTTAGTGTGTTGAATGAAATTTGTTTATTATATTGATGTAGTTAAAACAAAGTTAAATATTAAAAAGAACTGTATTTTTAAAATTTTCTAATAATTTTCTAAAAATAAATCAACGATTAGCATATTTCAATCAATCTTTAATCGACTACAGTAGATAATTAATAACTACGAACATTAAGTTAACGCAAGAAAATTCTCATGATTAATGATTTTCGATGTAATTTAAGTCTACAAGAAAGTTATGATAGACTTCGATTGACTTTTCATGAAGAAGCCTTATCTCGTGCCACTGTTTATAATTGGTTTAATGAGTTTAAGCATGGTCGCACTCATCTCGCCAATGATCTATGTGAGGGACAACCTTCTACGGCGACGACAGAAGATAACGTCAGTGTTGTGCGCCATATGATAGATACTGACAAAAGAATGACCAATTAGTTGATTCAAATACTGTATTTGATATAACGAGCGAAAAAATCTGATATTTCTATTATGATTTCGAGAACAAAAGACAGTCTCCGCAGTGGGTGTTTCATTTTGAGTAGTTGCCAAGAGTAAAAAGAGAACGAATTGCAGAAAAGATACCATCTTGCCAGTGGAAAACAGTTATAGTAGTTTGGTAGCGTACCAAACAACTGGTAGTGTATGTACTTGTCTTAAAAAATCTTCCAGAAAAACGACCTTTCAGTAGGTTCCCCGTTTAATACGACAATGCTTTGTCGTACACCGCTAGGGGAAACCCCACTGTTTGGGGAATTCAGGCGTAGAATTAGTAGAACCCGCTGTATCGCACCTTTCCATCTTTATTCTCGAAAATAAATAAAACTTCAAGAAAACGTTTTAGGGACGTGGAGAAAAGCCGTCGAAGAAACTCCTATGGACGAGTGCACAAAATGCTTTTCATTGTGGATTCATTGGATACATGGATGTATTTATGAGAATGGGCACTATTTTGAAAAATATAATAAAACTAACTTGTGAGTTTCCTCAGTTTATTATTTTCTAAGAATTTTTAATTTGTAAAATATTTACAAAGCTTAAGAATAAATGATACTGCTCTATTTGTAAAGGAGCGCACGTTAGTAATATAACAACGTTTAACTGCTAAAAAATGATCAACAAAACTTTGAACACACATCATTTGCCGTAAAAATGTTGTACAATACAATGAAGATTCACATTTTTGCAAAGAAAGATAAAAATATGAAATATCCGCATTCTCCATTTGGCCCCACATCGCAAGACGCGTTAAGCCTTTGGGCCCTGAAGCCATTAGCACCCGTCAAACCACATACGGGCAAGTTAATGGTCCAATTATTTAGAGAATATAAAGGAATTGTATGTTCAAGACGTATTGAATTGCTATCGAGATAAATCTAAGCGTTTATTTGCTTTCGTTTTATATATATATATATATATATATATATATATATTATATATATATATATATATAATATATATATATATATATTATACAGTGCATATGTAATATTATGATTGTTCCTTTAACCGTTCATACACTATTAAAGAGAAAACACGGTTCAAGGTTACGTTCATCCTACATTAATAAAACGTAAACCTAAAATAATTCTGTACAAGCTATTGATGTATAAACTGTGAAAAGTTGATTTGAATACTATATAAAATAGAGCCATAAAACGAAAATAATTATGAAAACAAATAATACAAAACTTTGTATCTGATCTCTCCACTCAAAGCAAACATTTGATATGAATATAATTGGTTTATCCATGTGTGCATGGTTATAATTATTTAAATGTAAATCAAGGTAAGCTTTCGTTCATTCCAAGTTCTCTCTTAAAGTTCAAAGTTATAGATTGAAATGTACTAATAATTTGTGTCCTTTTTACGAATATAGTCTCGAATATCGTAGTTTCAATCAGACTGCATATAAAACTATATTTTTATATTTTTTGACGTCTATTTCGTGTTTGTATTATATTCTATTAATTTATATGGTAAATTCTTTTACCATATAAATTAATACACATTGATTTTAAAAGTAATAGTATTTAATTATCGCGCATTATTGAATAAATCCTATACAAGCCTTGGTCACAATTAGGCATTGATTGTCGTACGTACTCGTATGTACGTGTACATATTAATACATATGTACTGCTGGTCGCTGTTGTAATGTATTATTAAAGTTTCTATGAGTATATTGCTTGTGTTGACAATTTTACTGGTGCGAAGATTACATGTGCATTATTTTATATTTTCAATCGTTAATTACCAAAACTATATCGTGGGCCCACACGCATAATTATGTTGTCAAAATAAGAGTGCATTTCCACTTCCGGTATCTCAATACTTTTATGCACCGTAATATTACAAGTATCGTCAAAAATTGGTATACTAGTCTATTTTCTATAAAGCGTATCATTCTGGATATCACATTGGTACAAATTGAGAAAAAAACACTTAGACTTTCTACAGTTCCTTTTTTCATTTCTATCCAATTCTTATGTAGATATGTCAGAAAATGAACGCAATAAGCGTAACAAAATCTTTCATGCGAATATTTAATTTTAAGTTGATTTCGCTGTGATTTCTTTCTAAGCGAGCACGTCCGGAAATTTGTCAACAGAAGATAGACATTTTGTACATAGCAAACATTCTCAATTTAATTTCTTACTTATTAATATTTCAAAAACGCGTTCCTCTTGATATACCATTAACGTTATGGTTAAATTGTTTAGATTTTGCTTATTCTTAATGAAAATAGTAACCATAGTTAAAATATTTTAAGTTTTAATAGTTGCATTGTTTCCAAAGAGACACTCAAAACGTTTAATGGGTAGTAATTTTCATTATCTTATTATCAATTACACATAAGATTGTCAAAGCGAAATACGACTAATCACACATAAAACATTAACAAAGCGACATACAACTAACCACCTACATATATCATAGTAGATATACACACACCGCTTTCCTATGGGAGAAGTTACAATTTTACTTGCTACGATCTAAATATACTTCTATTGCATCCTCATATTTTATTAATACTTTCACATGGACGTTATGGGTACTCTTAGCCTGGGATATCTTTGGGATATTTTATATTTGTTCCAGGTATGTTCATCAATATCGCCCCAACCTAATATCAAGCGTTTATTATATATATATATAATACATTTGCGTGCTTTACTATGGGATATAATACATTACATCGCGGGTTATTAACGTATTGGCACGTAAGCGCTAGTAAGAGAATATATAAATACTATAAAACTTGATACTGCTTATATTATTATTGCCAATATGCTTTAGCTTAGCAGCACTGAAATCTGAACTGGCTAAAAGAAAAGTCCCATAGTGTCAAAATTAACTTTTTAATATATATCTCAGGATGTATACATATTATAATTTGTAAATGTAATAGGTAAAGACATTAATTTATTTGTAACTTCCTTGATGTTTCGTTTTAATTTTAAATTAATTAATTGTAAAACAAATAAATGTTTATTAGTTAATAATAGGTATTACTAATTTAAAATTTGTTTACACTTAAATGAATAAACATAAAAAATATGTTAAAACGTACGCTAATTCCCCGCGGGGAAGTGGGAGCGGGAATCTAGTGTGATACAATTTCACCGAAATTAGTTATGAAGAAAAGTCTAGAGCTACTGTGTAGTGTACAGCTTATCTGTACTGTAGAGCAAACATGATTAAGTGGTAAACATGAAATTTAATTGAATCTCTCAACGTTACTGTTACGACTAGATAACTGCAGCTCTGATGCTTACGGAAATTCGATCTAAATCAGATTACAATACGTAAGAAAGAGTACATAATAAAAGAAATGAAAGAGTATTTCGTACATAATAAAATCAATTGCTTATAAAAAAAGTTTCGATAATGCGCTGTTCTCTTATTTTTCATACAAGTGTTTTGTCATTGTGCATTTTTGAAATAATTTGTAAAATTGATACTTTCTTTTATCATACATATTTCTTTTCTTTTTAATATCAGGCGAATCCGTCAAAACGATTTGTGCTTTCAAGGTTTAAAATAACCTTTAGGGTTGATATTCGTAAAATAAATATTCTGCGATTTCCAATCCCGCCCCTATTCCGCTTGACTGGTGTTAACTTATACGAAAAGTATGAAATGATTTCACATATTTCGTCTTTTTCGCAGAGAGCTGATCGATAACCACTTATGGTGATAGTACACCGTTACGAGAAAGTAAATCGTGAAATAACTATTGACTTTTACTCAGTTAAAACATTGAGAGATTAAAGTTCCGTTTGTATTGAAACTTAAAACGTTAATATTAAAAAAATATGTATTTCTTTGATTTATATCAAAATACTTCATTTACAACAGAGAATATTATTAAAGTTACCTATTTAAGTATAATCATGGTAAATGAATGTATTTTTAATTGTATGAATGATTTGATTAAAATATTGAATTTTAATTACATTCAACGTTTTTAAATTTAGTTGTTATTATTTATAGTTATTTAGTTATAGTTATTTTAGTTAGTTAGTTATAGTTATTTAAAGTTGTATCACGTTTTCTATATTTTTTTTTTACCCTATATTGTCATCATTTTAGATTTAAGAAAGCTAGGATTATCATTAAACATACTTTTCTTGTATAAAACATGAATATTTGTATTGATAGAACAAACTCAATATGAGCCTGGTAAGCCATAACTCCAGAATTGTTATCGCATATCAAGCCAAATATGTTTATCAATAATGCATTATAAATTTTTATACAATAAATATTTGTTTTCATATATAAACAAGGTAGTCCAATTTTGTGCTATTGATCATAACTTTGTTGGCATTACTGAACCCTGCGTGTAATGTGCATATAAAAAGCTTCATTTGATACTATGTACCTTTTCTATTAAATTTGTCATAATTATCTTTCAATGTCTAGATTATAGACATTGAAAAAACTTAAGATACTAGACTAGACTCTAGAATGTTTCTTTGTAAATATAATATCACTTTGACTAGAATATTATATTGGCTGTTAAAAGCTGAATTTTGAAGTGCATTCCATTAGCATTCAGTTGCTGATCATAGAGTGAAATATAATCAGTAAAAGAGACATGTCAATTTATATAGAAACTCCTTTGTAAGAACGTGTTATGAAAATGTTTAAATCTCTATACACTTTTTTTTTGTAAAAGTTGTAGGTATATACTAATACTCACATTCCTCCGTGATTTGGAGCTCTATCTTGTCGAGATCCTCGATTTCTTCGTCCTCGAAATCAGTTTGAACTGTGACGTCACGAGTGTAGTTCTCCAGAGCTATGACATCGAAAGGCGCGCGCTCGTCGGGGCTTGGCGCGCGCGGGCTGGGCGGCGGCGCGTCTTCGTGCCGCGCGCGCTTGCACGCCGCGCACCCGCACAGCGACCCGCGCACGCGCAACAGCCACACTAGCCCGAACAGCGCCATCCAAGTGGTCATGCTGCGACAACTGTCATCACTGAACTTCACCGATAGTCGCGCACAAAAACTGCCATTTTCTTTTCGACTATTTGTTTGACTATAAAATACATTTCACAGACATTACTGTACCACAATCATATATTGGCACTCAATTCTTTTTGAATATATCTATTACTTATTACACGTAATATGTTATTTTTGTTCAAACATTAATCCTTTTTTTACACTCTGAAGACTGAAAAGTATTCAATCGAAAATCAACGTGTTGACTTCAAGAAACAATATTTTATTACCTATCTATAACACAATATCGGGAGTAGTCAAGTTGGATAGAGCCTTAAGTGGCACAGAAATATAATAAAAGTGAGAGCCGCTTCCTGCTCCGTTAAGGTATGATATAGGAAGGACTCGATGAAATGATAAATGAGGGCAATAAATTGCAGCCCCCGTGTGGTATAAATGGCACTCCTTGGGAAAAAGGAGTCATGAAAAATATCAATTCGTCATGGCCAATCGCGGAATAATGTTTAAGCCGTGTATATAAAAGAAATAGCATTAAACTGTATGAATTGCGGTAGAATTATTGGTTTTTATGAATATCAAATGTTTTATTGTAACCTAGCAGTCCTTACAAATAAGTCGAAGATATTGATTAATATTTCTCACAAACTCGTATTTTTTAATACAACTGCATAAAATCATTTCATTATTGTCCAATATACTTAAAGCAGCATGCCCACTTTCTCTCTCTCTCTCTATATATATATCTAAAATGTTGATAATTCTATACAACCTTCCATGCCCTTTCCCTACTCCTTATAAGCCCTTTTTCTCATTATAAAGTAGCAAATGTTCTTTCTCAAACTCTATACTATCTGTGCACCAAATTTTATTTAAATCATTTATTAAAATTTTTGTTAAAACCTATTAAATTTTACGAGTAACACGAATTTATAATATTAATAAGGATTTCGTATACATTTTGTAAAGAGAATAAAATATTGAATAATTTACGCAATGGAATTACAAATATTGTAATGTGCAATATTTGTAATACAAAGCTGACAGAAAATTTAGATACAAACATGAAAGCTGGCTTACATGATATTAGGGACTCGGTAATGGTTTATACGCCTAGAAAATTCACCATATGGGCGATATTACAGAACCATACTAAGAAGAATATTGTTTGTTTCCAAAAATGATCATACAATGTTTTAGTTTTACACAAAAAAAAATACATACTAAGCACAGTTTGTAATGTGGAAAATTTTATGTTGTTACAAGTATATCAGTTAAGCTCATCTGGAGTACTATTTACAGAATTTAGGAGTACAAGCAAAATCTATTTAATTAATGAAATAAAATTATTTACACAGAAAACACATAGACATGGACAGACATAAAACTACAAAATACAAATTAGCAAAGAGAAACCAAGACGTCATTAGAATCTCAATTTGTCCAAGACAAAAGTTTCGTGGTCCACAAAATAAGCTGACACAATTTATTCTGTTGTAAATGAAAGGTTTCTAAATAAACTAAAGCGCCTGGCCTCAGCGGTTCTGACTGTTGGAAGAGTGAATTATAAATTTTGAATCCGTCGGAGAGAGGGATAAGGCAGTCTTATAAAAACACAAAAAATATAGAATGAACAGATGTTTTCTGAATCAATCGACAACAATACTCAGGCCATCGCTAGCTGGAAATACTTCCCCCACGTCATCCCATAAAATAACCGTATCGCCAACGTAGTTGGTGATTTGAGCATTATTTAACTCTTACAACTTAAAAGCGATATAGGTCTGTGATTATTTGGATCATCTGAATTTTCTCCTATATTAATAGGAGTTACCACAGCTGTCTTCAGGATTTTTCAGAATGATTCCAGTCTTAGTCTTAGTCTAGTATCTTAGTCTAGTGTACCACAGATTCCACGTAGTGTATTGTTTTAAAAAAACAGTGACTGCGAGTAGGTTTATCAAATGTCTGGGTAACGCCAAGATAAACGAAAAGACACAGATATTTAGACCCAACAGAGTAATTCAAAGTACTTATATTGATATGTCCATTAATCATTTGACTACGACTCTTGAGAAGAAGACAATAAATACCTAAGACAGTGACATAGGAATATGAACGAGCATGCAATTTACTTCAGTTTCATGTATTATTAGATATAACTTACTAATCTAACAGACTGATTTATAAATTTATAAGAAGCAAAAACTATGTAGCGATCAATATTAGCTATAATCAAATCATCATATTCAGCTCTTCGTAAAAATGACTACATCGAATTCCACACTAAGTCCCTTATACTCGTATTTAGTGTCAGGATCTTTAATATGATTTTTAATAATGAGTGATTCTTTTTTTAGCAATATAGAGGCATCATCACTCAAAATAAGACTTTAAGTCAAATCTCTGCTGGGTTAATAAAGGAATGACGCTATGTGGGCTCAATGGCTAAGACAGTAGACTGAGACAGACAGAGACAGTAGGCTCTATAATAAACTTATCATATTTGCTGTAATAATGATAAGTTTATTATAGAGCTATTTTAATGTATAATTCTTATGTATGTTCTTTAAATCTTTAACATTTACTTTTTTATATGAACATGAATGTTTCATTGATAATTTTTAAAATTGCGAATATAATTAGCAAATCTCTTTGGAGCTTAATAATAATTTGTGTGGGGTATATTGTTTGTTTTCTTGTGAATGTCTTGTAAATTTTAAAATGGGTTTCTTCTATAATATCTACTACCTATAAACCCAACAAATCGTAACCTTCCGAATGTAGAAATAGATTCGATTGATAAACCAACTTTTTATATGGTGTTTGAACTGGTATTTTAATAAAAACAAATTTTACTGCAGTTATTCTTAATAGAGAGGGAAGGTGTGATTTAAGATAGAACATAATGACATTCAAACAGTATCAAACTCTGGTCTCGAAAGACTTGTCTTGAAAATAACCAATTTATATTCTGTTGGAAACGCAGTTGCAGGAGTACGAGTATTTCACAGCTTGGCTGTTCGCATCATGAATTTGAAAGCGTATTGTCTGGTACGTTAAGGTGAAATGTCAACAACATAAGAATGGAAGCCCTTACCATGTCACGTCGTGCAATGACAGAATGTTGCTCGTGGAATGAAATTTTATAATACCTGAACAACACTCCTATAAATGCAATCAGAAAAATACAAACAAACATTTCCTGTTTTTTTTGTATTTAGTACTAGCTGTGCCCGCGACTTCGTCTGCGTGGAATGTAGTTAAAAAAATTAGTTTATTTTATTTAGTCTAACTTAGACTAAATAAAATAAACTAATTTTTTCCTTATTACATAAGCTATCTACCAGTAATAGTCTCGTCCAAATCGATTCAGCCGTTCCAGAGATTAGCCGGAACAAACAGACAGACAGACAAAATTTTTAAAAATATGTATTTTGATATGTGTACCGTATATACATTCATATGCATATAGTAGAAAGCGGTTATTTTAATATTACAAACAGACACTCCAATTTTATTTGTTTGTTGTATAGATGAAATAAATGTACCATTAAGTTATAATACGGAGGTCTGATAGATTTATTTTCTCTAGCAGTGTGTATTTTATTGAATCGAATTTATTAGTTTTATATATTTTGTGGCAATAAAATATATATTATATTTTAATTTCGTTTAGGATGAAACATTTGTGTCATAAAATAAAAATATACATCATAAATAGTATGCTGTCATCATACTAGCTAAAACTATTAGTATAGAAGAGAATGAAATAAGCAAATTTGATTTTATCTCTTCCAGAGAATATCTGTAGAAATAGAAATTAGAAAAAAAATATACCATATATATCAGTCTATATCTTAAAGAAAATTAATTGTTATAAATTCTATAATCATTTTTAAAATGAAGCGATATACCTGGGTATCCAAGAACTTCTAGAATTATCTATTAAGCCAGCAATTATAACCTTTTCCCTGTATACTTAAGTTACATTAAATAACATTTTCTCGAAGTATAATAGAAATACTTCTGTGTGAAAATCAATATTCTGATTTCATTAAATCAGAATATTTATTTTCACTGTATCTTTTTGTTTCTTGTAGTATCATCTGAATAAGGGTATTATTTTGATGAATTATGAAGCAAAGCACAAGCTTTTTTTACTATTATAAGCACAAACTTAAAATAGTAAAAAGAGAATGACAAAATATTATTCTTAGTAATTACTTTAAATCAGTTTAATTCTTGGACTTAAGAATAATTACTAATAATATAATAATAAATAATTTAACTAAAATTTTACTTTATTCTTTACTTGCTGATTCAAATACGTATTGCTGCTGCTCAAAAGTAAATATTGTTAATTAAGTTACATTTTCTTTTTAGTATACGATACGAGAATTTTTATTAGTTGATTTCGTATATAAAAAAACTAAAATATATAAAAAGCCTAACTAAATGTCAAAATAAAATTTCTTATAAATTGCATGCTTATTATATACCTCAAATTTCTTTCAAACTCATAAAAAATACAAATACTGCAGTATCCATCTAAAAATAGAAAACGTCTTTTATTCATTCAGCGCTATTTCCGAATCACATGATAACCGTGAAATACGTTCATCATGTTTTCAAAGACTGTATCCCCTCTGGATTGGTGTAGAATTGAGAATGAAATATTAGATTTACGTGACTCGCTCGACTTGGACACACATAGCTCAGCAGTTGGGCGAATTAGAGGAATTATTCTTGACGCCTTTGCCATATAAAAATAAATCAATTCATAAGGATATTTGTTGTAAAAAAATATTCTTCGTGTGCAGTTAGTTTAGGTGTATCCAAATTTTCGTTAGTTAACCATAGTTTTTGTACTTAAATACTACAGTGAGAAATAGGGTTGTTTGGCAATAAAAATATTTAAAGTCGAAGAGACGATTTCTGTCATTTCTAATATTTAATAATATTTACATAGAATATTTAAAAAGATATAAAGATAAATTAAAAATTAAAAATACTTTAATATTTTTATAAATTTTGTTGTTGATGAAAGATAATAAATTATTTTAAAAAATCTATGCATGCAACTGCAGAATACGTAAAATATGGTTTTTAGTAAATATGAGTAGTCATGTAGGAACGATTTCATGTATTAACAACGGTTAACGTTGGTTATTAGAAGAAATTAAATCAATATTTAACAGTGTGTAGTAATCGGAAGTAGAGACTCTGTAGAAAAAAGTAGCTTGAGTAATGCTAATATTTTTCCTTCAATTCTCCTCATCTGATGGATTCATAGAATTAAATATTTTGTAACACCGGTATATACATAGGTTTGCTTATTCAGATAAAAATTTTACGCACCTTTAAATTGTTGAAATGAAAAACTTATTTTAACTTGATCATTCTAATTGATTATTCAATGTTAATTTGAATCAGCGAAGAATTTGCAGACAAGTATTTCAAGTAGCTATTTTCTGAGAGGAATCAAATGGAATCCACTATATTTGCGGTATCTGATTGATTAGAGAATTCTTAAAGATGATGGAAATGCAATCAAATAGAAAACGGCTTATTGTTTGTACGTTCGAAATACGATGTAAATGAAGCCCTAGTAATTGATTGAATGACAAATAGATCAATCAGGGGGCTACAAAATATATAAATACCTTTGTCACTGCGATAAGGAATTACTAAAATTCCTTATCATTGTCAGACACAATAGTCTGAAATAAAGCTATTGTTTCATTTAGTCTTGACATGACATGCGGAAAATGTATAACCTTGTAGCTTTTGATACGGTACAAAAATGAACCATAAGCCATGTTGACAATACCAAACTCACAAAGGGTATTGAATCTCTTCTTGTCAAGAAACATTACACCTGCTGTATACGCTACAGTCTGTGCTACGGTCTGTGATATGAAACATGTTTTAACGAACTATTTGATGATACCGACAGTCCTATTCATGATCGCACCCCCTTGAATATAATCGCAAAATGGTTGCGCTTTGAATTTGTAGCTACGAAGATATTACTTTTCTCTTACGCTCAGGCTTAGAATGAAGACTCTGGCAAAGTTTCTGAAGAGGTTTAAAATGATCATTTTTTTCTAAAAAGACATTAACAATATTTTTCAGTATCATAAAGTAATGATAACCATAGAGTCACATGTCTCTTTACCTTTGTTAGATACACACACAACCTACATAATTAGTATTCATTGACTTGTACATTATATATACACTCAAATTATTTCAAAAAGGCATCCGTTAACTACAGATGTGTGCTGTAATTTAAAAAGATAAGGCTCAGTGATCATGCACAAGCATAAGGTAACATCGATTTCCAGGCAATTCTATATTAATTCCATAAGCGATGTCCAAAAAAAAAGAAACACCACCTCCGTGGCCGAATGTTTTGTATGCCAGCTTCATAATTTAGGTTAGGTTAGGTTCCTGGTGGGGGTTATGTTTGTATATTAATATGGACATTTGTGTCTTGGCCTATGATCATATCTATACATTTACTCTATATCCCACATCACAAGCCTTAAGAGCTTAATTTGGGCTATGTAATAATATATATCGGCGACGGATCGTTGACGATCCCATACTCACATGCGGTATTGAGCCCTTAAGTCTGAGAAGAGACTGTGCCTCTTTGTGTGTTTTCTATCGCTTATACAACGGGTTGTGTTCCAAAGAATTGTTCGACATGATGCCCACGGCCACATTCTACCATCGCACCGCTCGCCATCGGCAGGGTGTTCATCCTCACATGCTGGAGCCTAAATTGTCACGCACAGTGCGGTTTCAACGTAATTTCCTTCCGCGCACGCTCCGATTGTGGAACGAGCTCCCTGCTGAGGCTTTCCCGGGGGATTACAGTATGGGGTTCTTCAAAAAGGGAGTAAATAGGTTTTTAAAAAGGTCGGCAAAGCGTTTGTGATGCCCCTAGTGTTGCAAGCGTCCATAGGCGACGGTGACAGCTTACTATCAGGCAGGCCGTAAGCCTTTTTGCTACCGTTGTAGTATAAAAAAAAAATAAAAAATATATATATATATATATATATATGTATATGAGTGGAAAAAAAATCAGTACCTACTCCAGACCATTTTTTTTGTTCCCCTAAGGAAAATGCATTGAATTGCATACCCCGGCTGTGGCGAGCCGGCGGTTATGTGGGGCTTTTCTCCCCAGAAGGGGGAGGCCTTTTTTTTCCCCTAAGGAAAATGAATTAAATTGCATACGCCGGCTGTGGTGAGCCGGCGGTTATGTGGGGCTCTCCTCCCCAGAAGGGGGAGGCCTACCCACTAAAAACCTCAAGAATGGCCTTCCTCAGGCATGTAGGGAGCCCCTAGGAACGCCAAGCGACATCCGGGAACCCCCAGCCTCCGCTCACCTGCTGGCCTACTCTAGACCAGCCCCCTTAGACAAAATGCCTTTCTATTTGCGTTTTCTATAATAGATACCATAAAAAATGTATGGAACTGACATTTCCAGTAGTTTCCACTTGATGACGGTGATAGAAAACTCGCAGATAAGATGCTAACTGTGTTTCTATTCTATCGCTCATCTGTGTTCTATTTTGACAGTAGAAGAGTTCTATTCAAATTCATAGACAAAATGTAGTTTGTGACGTAAAAAAATAGATACGGTTCTATTCTATTTCTACTCAACAAAGCGATTGCTTTGATCCCAATAGATTGGTGATAGATTGTTTGTTTGTTGTTTTAAAAAAGTTGTGGACGCCTTAAACAGCAATGCTATTTGCACCAAGTGGATTGTGTTTCCACAAACACGAGAAGAAAGGTCCCAAATCACACAAGAATAAGTTAGTTAAGCTGCAACTTAGTGAAACTTTTAAATGGTTAAAAATGTTCATAATGATATATATGCCATGTCAAATTCGTTCTTAAGCCAAGCTACAAATGAACAGCCTATAATATTTTAGAATCTGCTTTTTTACTTACTTACCTCTAAATAAATGTCTACGCAACGATTTTCAATTTCAAATCCAAAGTTTGTTTAATTTAGTCCTAATTAATTAATGTAGGTAAATAATTGTGAAGGACGCACCTTTGAAATATTTTGAAGTTCCTCCTAATGGCATTTTTGTTTCTTTAAGCAAAGGAAATTAAGGCGAAACACGGTAGATTATTTTCTATTTCTATTCTATTTTCTACTGTCACGGTAGACACAGCCATTCTATCAGTAGATACACTTTGTCTAGCATTTTTCGATAGAAAACGCTTAGACTATTATAATAGTAGAAATAAAATAGAAAAGACGCGCGTGCTTTTTGTCCAGGGCTACTGGACCATGTTTTCCTGTCTCTAGAAGTAACGAAAGACATATGGAGCTACATGGAGTATTAATAAATGTAAATGTTGCAGTGATTATGCAATAACGTTACAAAATCTACCTACAGAATATGAAATGAAATCAGGTGAAATTTGATATCACCAAAATTGTTGACAGCAACGCTGGAGGACTGAGCATCAAAATGATCTGCGAGGATATTAAGGAACGGGTTTATGATATGGTTGTAGTCATTATTGCGATCATGAAAGATTTGGGTACAAGGCCTCAATAGAGTTTCCTAATAAGTATTTAGATCTTAAAATTAAAACGAGCAAGAAATTATTATGCCTAATTTCCAGCAGTAAGTATAAATTTAAAGTTCAATCTACTTTGCATTTTTTAATAACCTCTATGAACATTTTAGATAAAGAGATTAAGATTTACACTTTATCCTCCAGTAAGGTGGTGCATACACCACCGCACCGTACCGGAGTTGATTTTTTGTACTTAGTTCGTTCATTCTTACATAATTTCAAAGTCTGTACGGGATATCCATACACACAAATAAATTAAATACTGTGAAACTTTTAACTGATTATATTTATAAAAGAATTATAAGTGAAATGAAATGTGAGAACGCGCGGTGCGCTTGATGAACGATTGCGAATTGAATATGGAAAATTAACATGAATAACAATAACTAGGTCAAATAAAATATGTGCTGATTTAACAATGTACGTTACTCGTACATATTCCCGGGCGGGAAAAAATGGAGTTAGTATCAGATGAGATGTGCCAATGAGTTACAAGATGAATCAAACAGTTTATAAATATTTAATAAGTATGATGGCCGATTATTAGTATATGAGTGAATAACAAGATGATTGCATTTATAATAATTAAACTTTAAATTTAATTATGGAGTGTCTACAAATTAGTCTAGTATTCAGAATTCTGAACGAAGCACTATTGGCGACGACGCCGCATTTTTATGTAGCACTCGCGCACTTGTCCCTTCTTTGGGGTTGCTTTTTTTATTTACTAAAACACACACATAGTCACTTGATGTCACCTCATTTACATCACTGCACTGAATATTTGTCGACGTAGGAAGTGTCGGCAGTGACCTTGCCACTGCCGTTGCACGGACAGCGGGCTCTGGCGCCACAGCCTCGACACCCGCGGTCATCATCACACGGTTAAACCTCTTCCAGGCCCAGATCACTAGACCGAGACGTACGATCCCGAACAATATATATATAGCGGCGAGTGATGAATATCATGATATGATATTGATTCTGATAATGGTTCACCTTTTTTCATGACTTCGATGTCTGTCTCAATATCTCGAAGTTGAACAGTATTATTGAATATATCAAACGTCTCATTCTTGTCTAATGAGGAATTTGTTAATGTAATTGTTACTAGGTGGTTAATTTGTGAGATTTCTGGAGTTTGAATGTTTGATTTTATGTCAATTCGATTTGCATCTCGCCTGTGAGAGTAAATAAAAAAATTTGTTCTATATAAAAATATCTTGAATTACTTATCTGCAGTGGAGTAATATTGGTTGCAAAAAAAGTTAAAATATCTATTTTTCTGACTTAGTTTTATCCATTTGTTGTTGCACAGCGCTATGCTGGTTTTGCAATTTCGAGAGTTGGGGATGGTTTCACAGAAGCTTTCATCATCTTGGATAATATAAACAGGGGTTCTCAAATAGCATAAATTTAGCTCTTTAGTTCCTTGTATACTAGAGTCCAAGTCTTTCTCTCTTATCTTGATGAGACTATCATGTTTCAAGTTGACAGCGACATACTCAGCCACAGGTATTACCGTCTTCTATATATTTCATACACCTCTTGTCCAATAAGGGGAATTCTGATTTCGAGTATGATGTATCTTGCAGTTACACTTGCGCGGATTCGCAGTAAGTTATATATATCTGACAAACTGTTGTATTTATTTATTGGTAATGACAGATCTCTGGGAAGCTCATCCGATATAGCACGTAATTCGCGTCTCAACTGATCTGGGGGTATAAGATGAAAGTTGAATTTCCCATTATAAATGTTTGTGACAGCTTCTAAAAGAGTTTGTTGTATATTTTTCATACTGATTAATATGTTGTTGGCTATCATTGACGTGATAATGAAGTCATTCAACATTGAAATATTTTGGGTTTCTGATTTTAATTGATTAACCGCACTTTCTAAGTCATTAAATTTCTTATTTATTAATTTATGTTGCTTATCAATTAAGTTTCCTGTACGTTTCAACAAGTTGAACTCTGCTTCGACAACTGAGGTCTGGTTTTTCCAGAGAGATGCCAAATATTTCTCGGTTTGTCTAATCAGATCGATATCTTTTTCATATTTTTCTGCAAAATTATTGTCTAAAATACCGAATAAACTGTTTGCCACACATCCGACACCATTAATTAAACCTCGTCGTCGTCTTATCTTTTTGTTTACGTTATGATTCATTAGCATGCTATTATAATATTCAAATTCACTCACTTCGTGCCGAAGCTGCAACATAATACCATCGCATTTTGACCGCGTTTGTAACGTAATACAAAGATTAGATAGGTAATTAATATATTTTTCAAGTGCTATATTGCTTTCACGATAAGGTTCAAGATCATAATATACGACCAAATGCCAATTGTCTCTAATTAATTGTATGTTTTTAATGTGATCAAAATATATACTGTTATTGCCCTTGAACTCTGATAAATTATAAAAGCAATGTGTTGGCTGAATTGTAACAAAAAATAATAAAAACAAAGATATCAATATTGTCGATAAACTGAAATTTGTTCCCTTTGGCCTTGGAATGTGTTTGCTCTTATCATCTTGATTTTTATTTTCTTGCGACTGTTCTGGATGTACTGGCAAAATGGTCAATTTTACAATAGGGCGCTTCAAAACCCCGTTCTTCGTTTTAAGAGTGACAACTCTAACTAATTATCGCTACCGGGGTGAAGTTCTACTACACGACCCAGTAACCATTTTCCTGGCGGCAAGTTTTCGTCCTTGATTATGACGATGTCATTTAATTGAATGTTTGGCTGCGAATTCCTCCACTTACTTCTTGGGGTAAGTTGAGTCAAATATTTGGCTTGCCAACGGGTCCATATGTCTTCAACTATTTTTTAAGTAAGGCACCACCTTGTTCTGAGATCCTTTTCTGTATCGTATAGTAACAAGGACGGCCTAATGGGTAGAAAATGAGACGGTGTTAGAAAATCTAAGTCGTCTGGATCTTTTGTTATCGTACAGAGTGGACGCGAATTCAGACATCCTTCTATTTGAGCGATAATCGTAGTGCACTCCTCAAATGTTAAATTTTGTTCACCTATAACTCTTTATATGTGGTACTTTAAACTCCTTACCGTTCTCTCCCATATGCCGCCAGCTGAAGGCCAATGTGGCGCGTTGTAATGCCATTCGATACCCATAGTTGTTATTTCGGACATAAATTCTGGATCTAATGTTTCTTTTATGCTGTTTCTTGTTTTAGTACCTTATTCGCCCCTATAAAATTTGATCCATGATCGCTGTACATGTGACGTGGTAGTCCCTTTCTAGCCGCCATCCTACGCAAAGCTGAGAGAAATGCTGAAGTTGATAAGCTGGAAACAAGTTCTAGGTGTACGGCCTTGGTTGCCATACACACAAAGACTGCTACATAACCCTTTGTGGTCTTAATACCACGCCCGCTGTTTGATTTTATATTAAAAAATCCAGTGTAATCTACACCACAATGTAGAAAGGATTAACTCGTGCCGAAGGTAAGTCACCCATCAACTGGCTTTGAAGTAAGGGATTTTGCTTTCGGCATTTAACACACATACGTAGTCGTTTTTTAGTGGCATTGTTACCCCCAATAAGCCAATATTTACGACGAACATATGCGGTAGTCAGTCTTACTCCTCCATGTAGTGCGAGTCTATGGGCTTGGTCTATTATGAGTTCTGCCAAACGAGTTTTACTAGGCCGGATTATCGGATGTTTCATCTCGATATCCATATTAGCGTGCGCGAGTCTTCCTCCAACTCTTAATATACCATAATCATCTAATATTGGATTTAAGTTACTAATTCTACTCTTACTGCTTACGTTTCTTAACTTTTTCAGACTATCTATCTCTTCTGAAAATTCGCTAGCCTGTACTATTCTTATTAATATATTACTAGCTAATTCCTCTAAGGTTAAATTACTATTTTTTTTACTGCAACATCTTAACACCCATGCTATTATTCTTATTACACTTGTAAGTGAGCTATGCTTATCTAAAATTTTATCTATTAATTCGCTTGAGTTCACTAAACTTACGTTAATTTGTTTTATATTTTTCAATGCCAATCAGGAGCATGCCAGCATAACTTACGTTCCTTTAGTTGGGATGCTGTGAGACCTCTGCTAGCGCAGTCTGCAGGATTTTCCTTTGATAATATATATCGCCAGCATGTAAGTGGCATTAATGTTGTAATTTGCTTCACTCGATTTGCAACGAAGGGCTTCCATCTGTTCGCTTCACCGTTCAGCCAGCCAAGCACCACCATTGAATCTACCCAACCATAAACAACTATGTCATAGTTTTCTAGGCAACTCTTAATTTTAGCCATCAGTTTAGACAAAAATACTGCACTACATAAATCTAAACGAGGCAATGATAACATTTTATTAAGTGGTACTAGTTTTGTTTTTCCAGCTATAAGTACAATTGAGCTGCTGTTACTAGCAATTGTTCTATAGTACACTACTACTACTACTACACTACTAAAAGCTTTCGTACTAGAGTCGGAACAGCCATGTAATTCAATACGATCCTTGTCTTTAATTTATAACCATCTTGGTATTTTGAATTGCTGGATGGTATGAATGTCTTCCCTAATTTTATCCCGTTCTCCGCGTATATTTTGTGGCACAGGTTCATCCCACTGAATATCAGCACGCCATATGTTTTGGAATAAAATTTTAAGTTTAACAGTAAATGGCGATCCATCCTAGTGGATCATAAATCCTTGAGATTTCTGATAAAAGAGATCGTTTCGTAACTTTTAAAGCCGGTTGCAATGATAGTTGAAACGTAAAGTAGTCTTCTTGTGGATTCCAACTGAGTCCCAAGGTTTAAGTCGACTTCAGATGTTTGAAATCAAAATTATCTTGCTGTGTTGTACATTTGTCATCATCATTTACTAGCTCGGGTAAGTTTGATCTCCATTTCCTCAAATTGAAACCGCCTGACTTTAATAACCTAATCATATCTGCCTTCAGGTTTTTTGCTGAGATCAAGTCATGGGTCCCATGAATTAAATCGTCCATATAAAATGATTCATCGAGCACCTTTGGCGCTGCACTGTTAGGGTAATTCGATATTTCATCTTTGACTAATTGCTTGAGCGTTCTCATAGCGAGGATGGAATATGTGACTGTTTTTAATGTATACTCTTGCAATATCTTATTTGGATTATCTCTCCATACAATCATTTGTAAATGTTGTTCTTGACTATTTACCCATATGTGCCGAAACATTTTTTCGATGACAGCAGTAATTACAAATTTATATTGTCTGCACTTAATAACGAAACTCTGCAAATCTTGTTGTAAGTTTGGCCCGCGACACATCACATCTTTTAAATCCGGCTCGAAGGACCAATATGTACGGGATATCCATACACACAAATAAATTAAATACTGTGAAACTTTTAACTGATTATATTTATAAAAGAATTATTACTGAAGAAATGTGAGAACGCGCGGTGCGCTAGATGACCGATTGCGAACTGAATATGGAAAATTAACATGAATAACAATAACTAGGTCAAATAAAATATGTGCAGATTTAACAATGTACGCTACTCGTGCAAAGTCAACAAGAAGAAAGCGTGTTTTACGAAGATATTTAACCTTAATACAGCGTTTGTATAATTATTATAAATATTTATTTATTAGATATAAGAAACATATTATGAACACTTATTTATTTGATTGACTATTATTTGTACATTAATAAGTGAAGCATGACACTTTGTTTGATTTAATTAATACCAATTCAATAGAATTAATTCTTTCCTTATTTATTACCACTTTGATCATACATTTGTTAATAAGAACAATATCAAATAAAATATTCTTGGATAAATATTGATTCATTTTAAACTACATTGTAACATCAAAGACGAAGTGGTCGAGTATACGAGTATTCACGATTAATGTAGCTAAAGGCATACATCGCATTACTTCATTTCAGATTCAACCCAAATTTTGCATACAAAATTAATCAGAAGACTTAAGTTGTTGAAAATTGATAATTTAAGCAAATGTGTTGGAATCGAAATTATGTGACAAAATATTTTCATATGAGAAAATTTGGATGACATGTTTCCTTAATTTTTCAATCTAAAACTACGAACACAATTTTTAGATATCTAACTAAAGCACTATAAGAAATTATCTGGTTCATGTTTGCCTATGTTGTTAGAAGAAAATTTAAACTTACATTGTATGAGATAATAAAAGGAAATAAAGGGTATAATACCTCTATCGATAGTTTTACATACCAGAGGGAGGGATAATTTTTGGGTCGTCTGCTTGTATATCTCCGTTTGAGGTATTACTGCTGCAAAACTGCAATATTCGCATTGCTGTATTTGCGGTGTTCACACCGCAACCTCTTCAGGGGCAGTCAAATTACTGGTTACTTTACGTCTTGTGCCACATGTTGGCAATTTACACTATGGTCTTTGTGGGGGTTGCCAATTTGTTGCGAATCTCTCAGAAGCCATATATATCAGGTGGGCAATCTGTTTTTTTATCCAGTACTATTCTAAATCTAGGACATATTCATTATTAGAAAAATTACACACAATATCGTTATCGCAGATTCATGGTCCTGATAAATAAGCCTTAAAGAAAAACTAACAACTAAGGTAAGTAACGATTAATTGGGACATTATTATTGTGGAAATCATTCCATACCTACTATATAATAAGCGGCATTTAATAACTCTATTAAATGTAGGTTGTTATTGAACATTAAGAACGCTTTTATTGAACATTAGGTACTCACTTATTATGTTAAAAAACTTGAAAAGTAAGTGTTCTCTCATTCAACTAGTTTGCCGAAATAGTGTTTTGTGAATCTTGTTACACTTACAGAAATAAAAACCATTTTGTATTTAATTGCTCAATTTATTAAGAAATTGATTATTTACGGTAATCGAAAGCAAATGACGTTATCCAGGTCAAATGGCAATGCAGTAGCATAATAAAATCAGTCATATCATGTTTTAGTAGACCTATATAATAATAATATAAACATCTTGCATACTTTTAAAAGTACCTGTGCAAGTTGGACGGCAAAATCCTAAATCACTAATTTCAATGAAAATAAATATATTAACGAAAGCTTCCATACATTACGGTGTATTTAAATATTTTCACTTTGACAAGAACTTTAAATTGCATAAAAGCATAATGTTGAAACTTAGTATCTACGAAGATAGTTTCCTACTCATGACTTTAACGTCTTAGCGTGCTGCGCCAAATGGGTCGTACAATCTTACAATACAAAACTTTGCATAATTGTCCTCATAGCTCCATTGTTTGTATAGGATATGGGCAGATTCTGCTCGATAAATATTCTAAGACTACCCAACCCACGCGAGCAACTTGTGCCTCTGTACATACTCTAAAATAACTATGAAAAGTTATGAACAATGGATCCAATAAATTGTTAAGGTTTTTTGATTCGAGCTTATGAAGTAACACTATTTATTTTTATTTGTCTCTGCTTATAATAAGATTTTAACAATTACATAAAAAGAAAGACTTAATTTTAGCTAGCAAGAAAATTTCACAGAGTTAAAGTAATTAATTATTATGAAATTTGTAGTATATGTAATTATGTAAAAATATAGCAGCCAATGAGTAGACGTGAGCTTTTGACTGCGGATGGTAGCAGAATTCCAGAACTAATATCCAAATAAATACAGTTTTCTTCATCAATTATGAAGAAAACTGTATTTATTTGGATATTTATAAATAACTGGCGGACCCGACAGACTTCGTCCTGTCAAAAAGATTTGAGAAGCGGCAGTTTTTTGTTCCTACTTATTTTATAGATAAAAGATTTTCCCGCTTTTCTGTTGAATTTTTTCCTGAATTTTCTTTGCTATAAACCTCACGGAGTCCGAGACCTTTCCAACGAATGCAAATCGTGGAAATCGGTTCGTGCGTTCTGGAGTTATAGCGTCAGGAAGGAAAACCCGACTTATTTTTATATAGTAGATTATTATTATAAATAATAATAAAATTTCTAAATAATTATTATTTTGTTATTCTTAATGGAGAAGAAATCAACACTTGATTATGTCATGACTCTGTTTTAGTATTGTGTATGTAAATTATATATTAGATATTATATATTTTTATTTAATATCAAATTTTGTTATATTCATCACATTAATATTTTACAAACCTCGTTTTTATTGAACATTTGACGGGTTATTTCCCAAGAAACCTCACGTCTTTTATCTATCCAATTACTAATCTGACAACAACACTTCCTTATTTGTGTTCAACGTATGCCCTTTCCGTCCCTTGTTGCCGACCCTTAGTGCCTTTTTCTTTGCATAAATGGGAATTTATATTCAATGCGTAATTTATACGTCGCAAAGAATGGCATGCATAAAATAGTGCAACATGGGACTAGAGATTCGCGACATTTCCCTGGGGATTTCCGAATGCGGATAGAACTGAATCGTTCTGAGCTGTAAACAAAGTATTAGAAGTAAGGCAGCGTACAAGAGGCGCTAAAACTTTTACTACTGTAGCTTGTTTCATTATTCAACTCGTTTTGTTATCTGTTGAGCAAAGAAATATCTAAAAGGCCGCGCAAACATTTAATTAAGTAGCAGATTAGAAGCCTTTTATATCGAGTTACTTGCAATTTCTGTTGGAACAAAGATTTTGAATTAAGCGTTTCGCAGCAAGTTAATTAAATACAGCTCATTATTTACATAGTTAATTTTGGTTTAGTACCTATACATAAAAACTGTAATTACTTTTAATCAGAAAGGGTGGCTGTTGTGTCTTTATCTGACTCTTTCAATTTTATTCATGAAAGTATTAACCTTACCTAACAATCATTATGAAAATGTGTGGTCTGGAACCAAAAACTAAACAATATATAAATTGTTCATAAAGCTCTAAGTTAAGGTAAAAGTGACATTACACAAAATCAGTAAACACAACAAAAAAATAAATACAAAAAAATTAAGTGTCAGTTACAAGATTTTTATGTCACTTAGCTTGGTTTCTTTTAATCTGTAGTAGTTCTGAGTGCAGTCTGCGCTTCAATATGCAAAACAGGTTCAGTTGACCTTTGAAGCACAAATCTACGGCAGACCACTGTCGCTACTTGAGTCGTTACTAAGAGTCATTTCTTAGTTGACAATATTTCCACAAAGAACTATGTAGAATAGTTTTCATTTAGAGTTTACAAAATAACATTTAAATCAATTATTAATAATAATTGATCCGTCGCTACTTTACATAATAATATTTTACAGAACATCTCGCCATCAAATCGTTTGTAGCGTAAGGTATGAAAAACCATGTGCTTATTTTCAAGAAAAAATATTGTCATTTTATTGGAGTTAACGGTTTATTTAAGAAAAAATATATCATAATCTTCTAATAACTTATGATTACTCTAAAATAGATTGATAGAAGAAATCATAATCTTTTATATCTTTCAAATGAGTAAGGCTAGATATTTTGAAAATGTCTACTAAATTGATTTTGATAACACTCAGTTTGAGAATATTTCGAAACCCGGTAAAAGACACAGTATTTACAATAGAAAAATATCCCTTTCCTACAAAAAAAATCTAATAAAAATTGCGGAACTGATTTTGATATAAGTTTTGTATGTTGTAGTTTGAGACCCGAGACATATGATACCTTTTGCCACAGGAAAATATATTATTCCTATGGGAAAACTAACAAATCCCAGACGATGCCGCCGATGGATAGCAGTAATATTATAAGAAGGCAAACAACAAGCGAAGTATATAGTTGGTTTATTATTTCTATACTAATTTGCATTACCTGGCATCGATTTCCGATCATAATATAGTGCAAAAAATATTTTCATATGTTGTTAACATACATTGTTTTTGTTTGTTCCTATATTCGTCGTTTCATATTTGTATGTAATATGAATATAAAAAATCGAATCACGTCTATACCTGGTCCTTGATACCCGTTACAAATCCTGTGTGTTTGTAGAAACGTTAAAAAAAGAATGGCGAATTTGAGAAGGGATGTGGGAATTTTTCACATGATATACAGATTGTCGATTGATGTGATCCGGAAATGACGCGGAGAAAGAATTGCCATAAGGACTGGGAAAGTATTCCTATGTAATATAGTTTGGAATAAAATTGGTACTAAAGAGTATAAAAATAAGATAAGCAAAAATGATCTGAACTGATATATCTCTGCCAAATAGGGCATCCAAAATCAGAAGATCCATCCAACCATTAAACATGTATGAATCAACATAAAAGTAAGGGAATTGTGAAAAGCATATCAAGATCATAACAAGTGGAAATACGTGATTCTGAACCCAGTCTGTCCCAACGGAATTAAAGGGTCAATTTATATTTTTATTCTTGCTTTACGTTGCGTTTACTTATGACGAATATTATATACTATATATTAATGTACTAACTCCAAAAACTAATAGAGAATTACTTGTAAAAACTGAAATGAAAGCTGTACTTAAATAAAAGAAATACCCAATTGTTTTTGTTGACTAAAGTATATATCGATTAGGTATAGCATTGCTTGCGTAATGGATTTCACTACGAAAATGAGTATAGATAGAAAAAATGACAATCAATTATTTATATATGAAAATGTCGCGATATCTACCGTATGTAAATGTTATGTTAAAATTAAATCCCAGCTAGGAAATGAAACTATTTTTCTGTAAAGAAAATAAAAACATTTTAGGAATTTCAAATATTTTAACACTATTAAAAACTTTAAATATAACCAAGTTAACAGACAACATCAATATTGTTACAACCTGTCCGATAACACTTAAAGAACTTTTTTAACTTTAAATTAGTTGAAGTACAAGTTAATTTTCACTTTAACTTTTACTATTCATGTAAAATTACTGTAAAAAAATATCCGAATGTACAATAAATAGGTAATTTTCACTAGCACTTATCACTACTTAGTATTTTTAGTTTGAGAATTTGTTACGCGACAACGCGCGTCGTTGCCTATCAGGCGAAGACCCGGCGTCTTTGCACCTCCGCGCCCGGAATGCTACTGAACTGTCTGATAGTCTGCGGGGTTTACGCATGCGGCCCCGAAGCCTTTAACCCTGATGAGCGAACACCAGTCAAGTGCTTGATAATGAAATCCAACTGCTCAGTATCGGAACAATAGACGACGATGATGCCTTAGAGGAAAAGTGTGCAGGTAACAGAAATAGATATAAAATAGAAAAGGGAGGTTTTGTTTTATATGGCTAAAAAGATAGCAAACTATCAATAATAAAAGAAATATTAAGAATGACACATATGAAAGTATATACAATAGTTACATTAATAAAATGTTTAATATAAGAGCGCTGAAAAATAATACGCGTTCTAAAATTATTTTAAAATAGAGTAGCATTTAAATGCTCACGTGTTGATTTCAGCGTAACCGATGAACAACGGAATGAAAAACACAGCCATTCTGAAACGGATGGTAGATTTTATATCTGAAATAATTATTAAATATTAACTCGAAGGTGTTAGATTAAAAATAATGTTTTATATTAATTACTATTTTAATATAGTTATTATAGTTGAGTAACTTGGTGGAGTTTATTTAAAATAGTAATTTTAAAAGTGGACTAACGTTTGGCAAACTTAATATTAAAACTTTGGCGCCCAACGTGGAACTTTAAGATTTTAGCTTGTTATATTGAACATTATTTCATTATAAAAATCTTTCATAACTTTTGGTGAATGATCATTAAACATATAAAAAAATAAATTTGAGAATACATTTTAAATTAATTGATCAATCGAACTATTTTAATCAGAAATAAATAATGATATAGCAAAAGCAGCGAATAGTGTAAAGAATTTTAGGTATTTTTAAGTTGTGGCGAACGATTATTTTAAGTACCTAGTAAAATATATGTATACACATAACATTAGGTGTTTCTACTAAATTTAAAATGTGTAAATTTAAAAAATTATAGACTTTTGTTTTCTTTGAAATGTTATTACAAAAGCTGGCGCTAGAACAGAAGCTGTCAATTATTTCATATATTTGTATGAAATATTTAATTTTTTCAATATTTCACATTAGTGTTCTCAAATACAGAACAACATTGGAAGTAATAAATTAAATCAGTCATGCAACAAAATCGAATGGTAAGAAAGTAACTTTGTAACGCTGTCTGGACTTCGAAGCGAAAAATGGTTATTAAAATTGTAATCAAGCATTGTTTGGATACAAAATAAAATTTGAAACGCGGCACATGATAGTACTAACTTTTCTACAAAAAACACTTTCTTTTATTACGCGAGTCTTCCTCTTGATTCAAGTGAATGGACACAATTTTTATTCATAATTTGGTAGAGATTTGTATTATTGTAAACACATCAAAATATCAAGAAATTCTGGTATTTTTACATATACATTATAAGTACTATAATTATATAAATATATATATTTAGTTTTTTTCTTAAGTGACCTTCATGTCACATAAAATAAAATATTAAAAATAAAGATATAGTAGAAATGTGTTAAGTAACAAAAAAACTTAATACCACGCGTCTTTGTAAGATACGGTCCTTCATAAGGCAAGCGCGAGGATATATCCAAAATGCTTACCATTACGATTGGTATTTATGAACTATGACAAAGCCTTCGATTTGCACCAAGCGCTTGTCTCTCCAAAGGTACCATATAAATTATGGATACAAGTATAGCATTAATTATAAGAAAACGCCACAATATCAAACTGCCTTCAGGACCAAACCTTGAGATCGATTCAGCTTCAGAAAGTAATGAAACAGGTAACGACATGATCGCCGGCGGGCGCGAGGAAGTCGCGACCGCTACGGCGACCCGGGATGAACCACGCCCCTTCCGTGGCCGGGGGGCATCGTCGGTGGAGGGGACCGGGGCAGGTGGTAGCCTCCCCCGAGGAGGGCTCCCCTCTAGAGAGGGGAGCGGAGGCTGGGGGTTCCCGGAAGTGGCCTTTGTGTTCCCGGGGGCTCCCTACATGCCTGAGGAAGGCCATCCCTGAGGATTTTAGTGGGTAGGCCTCCCCCTTCTGGGGAGGAGAGCCCCACATAACCGCCGGCTCGCCACAGCCGGGGTATGCAATTTAATGCATTTTCCTCAGGGAAACAAAAAAAAAAAAAAGGTAACGACATGATATCGCCGAGACTGTTTACAGCTGTACTGGCGACAAGATAATGCACCTTCATTTTGCTGAAATTATTGCAGTCATGACTTAGATCATGAAAGACTCAGAAACAATGTTCCTCAGTAGAGTTTCCCAATAAATGGGTCTAAAATCAACATGGGCAAGACGAAAATCATATAGAAATCCCATGTGGTAGTTTTGTAAAGATTGGAGCCTTCACACTGGAAGTTTTTGACGAGTATTTATATAGATTTTTGTATTCAATTATTATGGTCGTGGATTATGCTTGAAATAAACTCTTGCAGATGCTAATAAGCTATAATAAATGTACTATAAATATAATAATAATTCGTCGTAGTAAATAAAACCCGAGTCATAAACTGAGTTATTGCTGAGATATCTAAATAATGAGATATTCCAGTTCCATGCATACGCATTTTCACACGTCTTCAACAGAGAAATTAGTTTTCGTGAAAGCGCATTGCGGAATACGCTAAAGAAAAGTTGGTCTCAAATTCCTACATGCCTCAGAAGACAAGTTAACTCATTTATATTTGCAGAAACTAATAAAAGTTTGTAGTACTTGCAAACCAAAAGTTAAATGATTACCTAAAAATGTATTAGACTGTATTAAATGTATCCAGCTTTAAGTTTTAAAAATGATGATACTTCTATACAATCTTCCACTCTCTCTTTGCCCACTCCTTATAACCCCTTTTTCTCATTATAAAGTAGCAAATGTTCTTAATCAAACTCTATACTATCTGTGCACCAAATTTTATTTAAATCGGTTATTAAACTTTTTTATCGGTTAAAACCTATTAAATTTTGTGATAGTGCGACAAACAATGCGAGTAACATTCGAATTTATAATATCAATAAGGATTTCGTATAATTTTTGTGAAGACAATAAAATATTGAATAATTTAGATTGTAGTGCAATTACAAATATTTGATGATTACTTATGAAGCTGACAAAAAATTTAGATACAAACATGAAAGCTGGCTCACATGATATTAGGGATCTGGTAATGGTTTATACGCCTAGAAAAGTCACCATATGGGTGATATTACTGAACCATACTAATAAGAATAATGTTTGTTTCCAAAAAAAAAACATACAATGTTTTAGTTTTATACAAAAACAAGCATATACTAAGCACAGTTTGTAATGTGGAAAATTTTATGTTTTGGTTACAAGTATATCAGTAAAGCTCATCTGGAATACTATTTACAGAATTTAGGAGTACAGGTAAAATCTATTTAATTAATGAAATAAAATTATTTAAGCAGAAAACACATAGACATAGACAGACATAAAACTACAAAATACAAATTAGCAAAAAGAAACCAAGACGTCATTAGAATCTCAATTTGTCCAAGACAAAAGTGTCGCGGTCCACAAAATAAGCTGACACAATTTATTCTGTTGTATTATTATTGTGTGTGTGTGTTTACGATATTAACTTTATTTTTTACAGCTTCAGGAGTTGAATTATATTTTTAATTCAACTCCAGTGCTAGCAATATGTTTCGTCGCCTTATAACTTCCCACAAGGGTGGGTTATTGATATCTCGGACTAAGCATCTCGTATAATTACAACCAAACTTCACTTAAGGTTAGTTTGTTTAATTATATAATTATACTTATACTTAGTCCGGATATCTTCCTGAAATTTACTATTTAGATCATTAACGAGGAAGTTGACAGTTATTCATATATCTGCGATAATGAGAATCAATGCTTTTTTATAATAAAAGTACACAGTAATCTTTTTAGATTAATATTCTACAATAGATTGATTATACATTTAATATGATTATTTACTATAGAAATAACAATATAAAACATTATCATAAAAAAATTAATAAATACGTTTTAATGACTCTAGTAAAATGTAAGAACTCAATGAAAATTTTAAATATTCCAATTAATTCCATTCCAAGAGCCTTATCAAATTTAAACGATTTGTAGTCTAATAATAAACAATTGCAAAAACTATTTATTAAAATAATAATATTGCATTATAGAATAGTAATATTAGGTAGTAATGGTTTTTGCAGTTTTTGCAAAAACCATTTATTAGAATAGTAATATTCTAATAAATGTTTTTTTCACAAACATAATTATGATTACTTTCGTTAAATACTGACCTACTCGTATTATAACGCACAGCAGAAGCCTAACACTTGGATGACCGTTTTAACTATTGCGTCTAATGTTACTCCTTCTATAACTTCATGATATTTTTGCTTAATATAAAATTACATGATATTATAACGTTATAATTACTCAAACAAATTATTATTATTATACAGATGTAGAAGCATCGCGAGTTGCATTAGGTGAACAATTTTTAACATATATGACGCATTCCTTGCTCTTGTGAGAAATTGGATGAGAATTTAAATCTTCAGCTAGCATTGTAAACCCAAAACAATAATTCTACATACGAGTGTCCATCTGGACAACCATAATTATCTAATTATGGTTAATCAGTAATGCTTGGTACTTAAATTGTTTAAAAAGTATATATAGTCATATAATATAGCTGGAGAACTAGCAATCAATTTTTAATCGGTAAATTCTCTGATGGAATACAGCTTTTTATTAAAAGAAATATCAAGTTACATAGTCAAATTATTAGCTTACTTGTTGGTGACTGCAAGTATTATGTCTCTTAGGTTAATCATACTTGTAAAATCTTACAGTTTTACTTTTGAGATGGTATTAATGGGCTATTTCTATATTTATTATAAAGCATAATGTACTATAATAATTTAATGTTTACTAGACAGTTATATAAACAGTCACCATTAGAATTCTCAATACATTTTAAATCATCGATATATATGCCTTTTCCATATATTTATATTATTTTAGTAAAAATCTAAGCACTAAGATCAAAAGGGTAGTTAAAGTCATACATAATATTGTCACAATAAATGTCTTTTTTTTTTGTTCCCCTGAGGAAAATGCATTAAATTGCATACCCCGGCGAGCCGGCGGTTATGTGGGGTTGTCCTCCCCAGAAGGGGGAGGCCTACCCACTAAAAATCTCAGGGATGGCCTTCATCAGGCATGTAGGGAGCCCCCGGGAACATCAAGCTACTTCCGGGAACCCTCAGCCTCCGCTCCCCTGCCTAGAGGAGAGCCCTCCTCGGGGGAGGCTACACTACCTCCCCCGGTCTCCTCCAACGACGACGCCCCCCGACCCGGAAGGGGCGTGGTCCATCCCGGGTCGCCGTAGCAGTCGCGACTTCCTCGCGACCGCCGGCGACCCGCGGCGGTGCCGCAGCTGTGCTACCGAGCCCGGCGCCGCCTTCTTCGAGCGGAATCGGCCATCTCCCGACCCCGCTCGGCGGCCTGGGCCGAGTCAAGGTCGGATGCGCAGTGGTGGCAATGTGTCGATCCCTCCCGACAATAAATGTCAAATATTTTTACCTGAGCCTACGTAGATTATGAAATTTGACTCTTTCATATCAACTACAACAACTAATGTAATGTCTCGTAATTTATTTGCAGTTTTCATATATTCCATGTTAAAATGTTGTATATAAATAACTATATTTAATATCTTTAAATTTAATATAAACTTAACATCTTCATTTGGGTTTGGTACACAAAATATTTTTAACAATAACTGACTCCCCAAAGGGTCATATTATGATAGAGCTATATACATTTTTGTCTATGAATTTTTTTATATAATATTATGTTTAATATTAGGAAATTTGAATTTCAGTGGACAGATTGGAAAGTAGTTTCCATAAACGGTATCTGTTTATATAAATATGTTTTGCCAATGATCACCATGCTCGAGTTTGATTTATAAATGATTATTTAATACTATGTCCTTCATTAGGCGCAGTGGAGCCGGCTCACCTTGCAGAGGCTAGAATTGCTTGGTCTAGGGCATGCCCGGGAGTAGATCCACCATCTTCCCTATCTTCACAGAGACAGTGGGACGAGCCGCTCTGCTTGCGTATGCAGAGCGATCTTTTAAATTCCGCTGTAGGCGCTACTGACCGTGCTCGTCTCCTAGCGTCCTTCCAAGTGGAGTCCGGATACTGGCTGCAAGCCCTTCCTTCAGCCAGTGTCGGGACGCTGCTTGACAGGAGCACGATATCCCTCGCTGTATCGCTCAGACTTGGCGTCAAGACTAATCACCCCCATCGCTGTCGTTGTGGAGCTCGTGTCGGTGAGTATGGTCACCATGGCCTCTCTTGCCAAAAAAGCGCTGGCAGAGTCTCCCGCCACGCCTGCATCAATGACGTTATCCGCAGAGCTCTTGTCGCAGTCAACGTGCCAGCGCTTCTTGAGCCTAGTGGTATCTTTCGTGACGACGGCAGGAGAC
Organism: Scirpophaga incertulas; assembly: GCA_036419045.1. Classification (NCBI taxonomy): domain Eukaryota; kingdom Metazoa; phylum Arthropoda; class Insecta; order Lepidoptera; family Crambidae; genus Scirpophaga; species Scirpophaga incertulas. The sequence continues at coordinate 14,453,344 of CM071638.1, read as the reverse complement.
CTGATGGGATGACGCTCATTCCATGGAAGCAGGGTCGTCCTCTTGTGTGGGACGCAACTTGCTCTGATACGCTTGCTCCGTGTCATACAGGTAGTACGTCCCTTGCTGCAGGCGCGGCGGCTGCCGCTGCTGAGTGCTCTAAGCGGCGTAAATATTCGGCTCTCAATGATAGCTACATATTTGCGCCGTTTGGTGTAGAGACAATGGGTCCATGGGGTCCAAGCGCTCGGTCCCTTTTTAAGGATTTGGCGAAGAGACTCGCCGAGGTGACGGGTGATCAAAAGGCTGGCAGTTATCTCGGTCAGCGCATTAGCCTCGCCATCCAACGGGGAAATGCTGCCAGCCTTTTGGGCACCATCCCTGACGGCAGCACTGGAGGTGAAGTTTTTTTTATTTTGTAAATTTTGTATATTTTATTTGTAGTAATTTTTAGTCATTAAGTAGTTTTAAGCTTAGAATATAGTATTTATGTCATTAGTTAAAATAAGTTTATTATAAATAAATATGATTAACAAATGATTATTTTATTTTTTAATTTCATTGCAAGATTCCCCCTCATTCTCATCTCGCCTGTTAAGTAATAGCTCTCAGTCAGTAAACAATTAATAACTGTATGTATATTAATTCGATTGATGTGATATCTGATAAGAAATTCAATTTTCAACACCGCATATATCAAGTGCTAAATTCCCAAACATCACTACCCATGGCCCCAATATAAATCTTGTATCAGTTTTCGCTGGCGCTGTACTATGTTGTCCCGGCGAGTATTTCCGCGCTGCGATTGATGTACTGTAACTGATACGAATCTGCAAACGAACGCTTTTAGAGGTCTATTTTCTGTAATCCCCTATTCTCAATAGGTGAGTGGGTTCGAATTAACAGCGAAATCATATATTTTCTGATGGCGACTCCTATCGATAAACTTAGAAGATTCTTGCATGTTCTTCTGGAGCAATCTCTCATAATTTCCACACAGGTAAAGAGTGATTTTTCGTTTTCTTCTTTGCAAAGGTATAAAGTTTAGTAGCTCTTAAACATTTGTGCTAGTTCAGTTAGTGAGGATCTAATTTACTTCAAGAATGAAGGGCATGTTTCCTCTTTTTTGTGCTACCTCTATAATCTGTTATACAACTTTCAAATTGTCATGGTATGATAACCTCAACTTTCTCCAGTGATATAAAATGAAATAAATGAAAATCGCCTGACTTTTCATTTAACTAATTATCTCCGAATCAATCTAATTTGGGGTACTATTAAATGGTTAAGGTCCTATGTCCCCTAGATGGGGCAGAGGGCGTCCACAGTGCGTCGCCAGCCCGGTCGGTCTTGAGCTTCGCGCTTGACTTCGCTCCAGGTCTTCCCGATTTTCTTCGCCTCTGCGATGATCGTCCGTCGCCAGGTCTGTCTAGGGCGGCCTCGCTTACGCTTTCCTTGGGGATTCCAGTCTAGGGCTTGCCTTGGTATGTGTTCGGAGTCCCTTCGGAGCGTGTGGCCGATCCACTTCCATTTGCGACGTTTAATTTGTTGATCGATTGGAGTTTCACCGCAGCGTTCCCACAGGTCAAAGTTGGTGATTTTCTCGGGCCAGTAAATACCGAGAATACGACGAAGACAACGGTTGACTACCACCTGCAGCTTATGCGAGATGTCTTTAGTGACCTTCCACGTCTCGCTTCCATAAAGCAGCACGGTTTTAACATTTGATTGAAAGATTTTTAACTTGACCCTTCTAGTGAGCTTCCGTGACTGCCATATAGGGCGCAGCCGTGCGAAGGTTGCTCTCGCCTTGGCGATTCTCGAAGTGATGTCCTCCTCGGTCCCCCCAGATTCTGACACTACACTCCCGAGGTATGTGAATTTGTGGACCTTCTCCACAGCCTCTGTGCCAATGAGCAACGGCAAAGAGCTCGTCGCCCCGCACCTCATTTCTTTAGTCTTCCGGATGTTGATCCTTAGTCCCGTCTCCTCAGCCTCTCGTCGTAGGTCGTCCAGCTTGGCTTGCATGTCGGCGCGAGTGTGACTCAGCAGACATAGGTCATCGGCATAATCCAGGTCTTCCAGAACGCTGGATAATCCCCACTCTATGCCGCGGCGCTTATTGGTGGTCGTCTTGTGCATGATTCCATCCAGAGCGACGAGGAAGAGGAGAGGCGAGAGTAGGCATCCCTGTCGCACACCCGCATGTACCGGTATATCCTCCGAGACGAGGCCGTCGTGTGTAATTCTACAAGAATAGTTCTTGTAGATGGCTTTGATGAGATTGATGATCTTCTCGGGGACTCCTATTTCATGCAATCGATCCCAAATGCATGGCCACTTTAACGTATCGAAGGCTTTTTCGAAGTCCACAAAGGTTAAATACATTTCCCTCTGCCATTCTGATGCCTGTTCGAGAATGATACGCAAGGTGTTGGTCTGATCCGTACATGAACGGTTGGGTCTAAAGCCAGCCTGTTCTTTGCGAAGGAGAGGTTCAACAGCTCCCGAAATTCTGTCCAGAATGATCTTGCAGAGCACCTTAGATGGGGTCGAGAGCAAAGTAATGCCTCTCCAATTGCCACATTCGCTGAGATCTCCCTTCTTAGGAACGGTAATGAGTAAGCCCTTATTCCAGTCGTCAGGTAACTCTTCGGTTGACCAGATGTTCTGCAAGAGCGGCGTCAGCGCGTTCGCGGCAGTGTGCATATCCGCTTTCAGCATTTCTGCCATAATGCGGTCGGCTCCTGGAGCTTTGCCGTCTTTTAGTGAGCGAATAGCTTTTACTACTTCCTCTCTGGTGGGGGGAGATACGTCAATGTTAAGGCATTGTGCGGGCAGGTTGCAAGAAGGTATGGTGGTGGTACCGGGTTCGGTGTGGGCTCGGAAGATCTCCTTAAAGTGCTCCCGCCAGCGTTGAAGCTGTCCCTCCGATGTCACGATTAGCTGGCCCTCCTTGTCTTTTAATGGCTTTTTCTTCCTCTGGGTCCGGCTTTCGGCCAAGGTTCGGGTTGCCTTGTACATTTCTCTAAGATTACCGGCGTCAGCAGCACGTTGAGCGCATTCCGCTACATTATCAGCCCATATACGGCGATCACGGCGAGTACTGCGATAAATGGTTTTGCGTATCAGTCTATATTGCTGCTTAAGGTTTTGCCGTGCTGCTTCGTCGCCGGCTGCCAGAAGTTGAAGATGAAGTTCACGCCTTTGTCCAATTAGGTCCCAGGTTTTCTGTGACATCCAGTCCTCACGCGAATTTGTTTTGTGTCCAAGAACTACGGAGCTGGTTTCTGTGTAGGCCATTTTGATGTGATTCCACTCCGTGTCGACAGAAGTAGAGTCCGTTTCGAGGACGGAAAAACGGTTTCGGAGCTCAATTTTAAATGCGGCATGCGTATTCTCATCTCGAAGCCTGGTAACCTCAAACCGCTTACCAATCTTGTGGGTTGCCTCAGTCCGAAGAGCAACCGCTACTTTAAGCCGCACCTCCGCCACGACTAGGTGGTGATCACTGTCGATGTCAGCGCCACGGCGATTGCGGACGTCAAGCAGCGATGATCGCCATCTTGAACTAATGGCAACGTGGTCAATTGGTTTTTAGTGACTCCATCGGGTGAGTTCCAAGTATATTTGTGGTGTTCTCCATGGATAAATAAAGTGCCTCCGATGGTGAGATCGTTATCTTGGCAGAACTCCAAGAATCGTTCTCCGTTCTCATTACGTACTCCTAGCCCATGTCTGCCCATGTGCCTTTGACAGCCGTCGTTCTCTGTGCCAACCTTGGCATTCAGATCCCCCATGACGATCACTATGTCCTGTTTGCGGATGTTCTTCAGGGTCAGGTTAAGTAAGTTATAGAAATCGTCCTTGTCTTCTTCTGAAGCCAGATTTGTGGGCGCATAGCACTGAACGACGGTTATCTTTCGGGCCTTGCTGTTGAACCGGGCTGTGATGATCCGTTCTGAGATGGGTTTCCAGTCCAAAAGGCTCTTCTTCGCAGCATCAGAAAGGAGGAATCCTACGCCGTTTTCGCGTACGCCCTCTTCATCTTCCTTCCCGGAGTAAAGAAATGTATGGCCCCTGGACGTTCTCAGTTCTCCGAATCCATTTCTGCGCACTTCGCTTAGGCCGAGTATCTGTAGCTTGTAGCGCTGCAGTTCTGCTTCAGCTTGGGCTAGTCGGCTGTCTTCGCTCAGTGTTCGCACATTCCAGCAAGCAATTCGTGTCCGTTTTTTCATGCCAAAGGTCGTTGTAGTTTGATCGGTCCGGTTATACACTGTTTCTGTTTCTTTAATCAACTTGGGTTCAGGTAAGCGAGTGATTAGCCCACTATACCCTAGCTCACTGGTGGGGCTGCCACCTCAGAGCTGGTGGGCCAGCTCGGTTTTGTTTCGGGTTTCCTCCCTAGTGAGTTGGTTCTGTTTTGAGGCGCAGAAGACTCGCCTTTCGCCCTGCACCCTCAGCTCAGCTGCACCTCTGAGCGACGGCCGCGCGGTAACGCGGATGCAGCAGTTCCCGAAAGGGACGACGGGGACGTGGGTGACTCGGACTTATCAGGGTTCTGCATTTGACAAGTGTTCCGTCGCTAAGACTGCAGATGGTTTCTTGGCATTTTGTAGGTAATGCTGTTCTCACTAACAACGATTCCCACCAAGACCATACCTGACTTCCCCTTCCGTACTATTAAATAGATATTTCAAAATTAAACAAATGAGATATTAGTAATAAATTTTAAATATAAAAAGGTACCCTAGGTTTTTGAATTAATATCTTTATAAATTTAAATTTATTAGTTATAAACAACTGTCACCTATAGATATAATATATATTAATGTAATTTTTATGTTATTTTATTTTAAATATATTAATGCGATAAAACGCTTTAAAATTTAAGCTATATAAGAATCAAGGTAGGAAATAAAAAAATGAGGTGGCGCTATGTTCACGGCGCTGGCCTTCTAATCAGGAAGTTCGACGTCTATCCTGATACCAGATACAAATATGTTTTTCGTTTCTCGAACATCGTATTTACATTTAACCAACGCTGTCATTTTTAAGAAAAACAGTCAAATCGCCATAAGTTAGGGTAAGCTAGTACCCATGGGTGCCGAGATATTTGAGCTATATATTGTGATGATGATAATAATGAAATCAATAAAGATTTCATTATTGGCAATCAATAAATTTATCATTACTATTTAAACTAGTCTAAATTAATTGATCTCGATCTCTTTTGTTTTATCTGTTCAAATCTATTGAAAAGTTATTTTTGTTGAATGCAATAATAGAGTTTTATTTTTTCTTGTAAATTTTCTAGCATACTCTCGAAAGTATGGCTACGATTTCACAATCATTCATGATTTAACTGGTTTTTAATTATATTTACAATAGATATTAGATTTCATACTCACATTAAGCGTAAGAAAAGATCATGCAGAATTTTAAAAATCATATAATTAATGCTACTTATAAAAAGATTGTTGAATAAGAATCAGACAATCTTTAAGTTTACAAATATGAAATTGATTCAAAAGCTGCATTTTAATGTGAAGATGATTTCAATTTTCTCGGTCGAGTTAGTACTGGGATATCCAATCTCCTACTAAAATTGAAAAGCTTACCAGCTTGAGTGTGTAACTTATAGCCGGATTACCATAACTTAACTTTGCAACTGATGCAAATCTCCGCGAAATTTTCTAGCCAATATGCATGTCTGCCGTCAGACTAAAGTGCTAAATCGGAATTTAAAATGTCTGTTTTGTTGAAAAAAAATACAAATGCATTTGAAAAGTATTTGAACAATATTTTAATCTTTTATATTGTGTATATTGCTATTGATATATAAATTATTATTCTACTTCTTCTGCTGTGTCTGTGTCATACCCATCACTTTCCTCACAACAATCATCGGAGCTGTCGATGATGAGGTTCGGTTCATTTTCTAATTCTTCTGCATCATCCTCTCTCTCTTGTTTGTCATATTTTCAATGAGGTTCATGCACGTGACTGATGTATAATCCCCCCGCGTCAATACAGCTGACAAGTATTTTTTGAAAAAATGTGATTAAAACAAATAATATCATACATTTTTGCTCGGTATAAAAATCATCGGAGCTGATTTTTTTTTTCTCCAATGACTTTCTCATGCTGCATGCCTTTAGCTTCACCGCTATCTCTCACCGCTCACCGTTGGGGGTAAACTGTTTGGTGGCGTTGGCGGTGTCGTTAGACATCGTCAACGCCTTCGGCACCCTCCCCTGGCCGGCCATTAGGGAGGCGCTCGTATACCACGAGCTGCCTCCCTACCTGCGGGCCGTGGTCGGGGACTATCTGCGCGACAGGACGATCGGCGTGATGGGACGGGACGGAATGGAAACGTCGAGGAGGGTCGAATGCGGCGTTCCGCAGGGGTCGGTGTTGGGACCCCTGCTATGGAACCTCGCATACGATGCGGTCCTTCGCACCAGCCTTCCTTGCGGCGTGAGTGTCGTCTGCTACGCTGACGACACTCTCGTCGTGACGACTGGGGCCGACTTCGGGCCGATGCTTACGCTTGCCGAGCTTGGGGTGGCATGTGTCGTGCGGGCGATCCGCCGGCTGGGCTTAGAAATAGCGCCTCACAAAACCGAGGCGCTATGGTTCCGCGGCCTTCCGAGGCGCCGGGAACCACCCAGCTGCCGGATCCGGGTGAGTGACGCGGTGGTCCCGGTGGGGCCGTACATCAAGTACCTGGGCCTCACCCTGGACCGCCGCTGGAGCTTCGAGGAGCATTTCGTGCGGTTGGTCCCCCGAGCCAAAAGGGTGGCGGGCGCATTGCATCGCCTGCTGCCCAATCTCGGGGGACCGAGGGACGGAGTTCGCCGCCTGTACGAGGGCGTCGTGCGATCCGTGGCCATGTATGGAGCTCCCGTGTGGTCGCAAGACTGTACGACGTCCCCCCGCTGAAGAGCTCTGCTACGGAGCCTTTTTTTTTTTTTTTAGCGATGGCCATCCTCTGGCGTTGTAGGGGGCCCTCAGGATCGAGTGTCGCAACTGAGGACCCCCGGCCTTTGCACCCCTGGGTGCGTAAGGGGAGCCCTTCTCGGGGAGGAGTGATCTTGCCGCCTCCTCCCCTCCAACCTCCTACGACGTCACCCCCCGGCCATCCGGGGGTGAGGTCCCTCCCGGGTCGACTCCACGGGCACGAACTGCGTCGCGCCTGCCAGCGACCCGTGGCGGCGCCTCAGGCTAGGCTATCTGGCCCGAGGCCGCCTTCTTCGAGCGGGATCGGCCATCTCCCGATCCCGCTCGGCGGCCTCCTTCTGGAGCATCACCGCTTCACAGAAGGAGACCACAGCCTTCCAATCTCCCTCATCCGCCAGCATTGCCGCAATCAACGCTGGCGGAGACAGATCTTGCCCGATCTCTTCGACCAAGACTCGGCGTTCGGAGTCCCAAGCAGGGCACTCCGCCAGCGTGTGCTGGGCCGAATCGAGGTCGGATGCACAATGGTGGCATCGTGTCGTGTCCTCCCTCCCTATTCGACTCAGATACTCACCGAAACAACCATGTCCGGTGAGTATCTGAGTCAAGCGGTAGGTGACTTCCGCCCTCCCGCAGAGCCAAGCTTCGAAGCGCGGGAGTATCGCACCGACGGCGCGCTGACGCACGCAGCCCCCACGCTCTAGCTGCGCGCGCCAAGTCCTCTCGGCCCGTCGGTGCAACTCCCGTCTGTGCATTCCGTGCGCTGGTGCCGGGGGACTCCCCCCGTCGCCCCTCCGACCGACATGCCGCGGTGCGTTGTACATCACCGCGTACATGTCGGCCTGCTACGGAGCCTGCAGCGGATAATATAATGTCACAGCAGTGTTAGCATTTTACTTGCATAAGGTGTCATATGGTCGAACACTGGTTAGGGCAAGCAATGTAGCCAGCTTACAGTTAACGTTAACTCGCCAGAAAATAATCCAGTCCACCGAATCAAATAAAAAATCAAGAAAACACTACACATGTTGACGTTCCAAAGAGTTAGATGATTTATTAGTAGCTTTTAGTGAAAGTTCGTGTTGAAACGTGCCGCGCGCGCGTCTATACCACGCTGCAGGCATTGCAATTATAGATTTTCTTTGTTATTATAAACAGAAACGTTATATAAATACTTAATTTATTTTAAATATTACTTCTAACTATTTTTAATATTACTTCTATATGAAATATTTTTGGAATATATTTTATTTCTTATACTTTGCGGTTTTATTTCCTATATTTTTCTTTTGCATATAGGAACAATACAGTACAGTCATAACTGTACTCGTATATTGTGACATATCGCATACGAGTACCATGATTGTTGGTAACATTACACATTGAATTCACAGATTTTTTTTTAATAATTTCCTTCTCTGTATTACTTCAAATCAGTATTGAATAAATAATAAATACTTATAATCAGTAACCATTTTAGTAACTAATTTGATATTTTCTTTATCAAAATTCGAAAACATTATTACCCATTTACGTAAGTAAATTATATCTAACACTTTCTCGTACACCGTGTGATACACTCCTTTTCAAACTTCTATTCTCTGTTCTTAAATTCAAAGTTAAACGCAATTAATTGTATTCAGAATGTCAAGAGAGCACAACTTCGTAAAATTACCTTAGTAAAGACTTACTTACCTGAAGTTAAATAAAACAATGTTAAGTTTTCTGTCCTGAGAACAAATCTTTTTATTTCAAATTTTCAAAAGTTCTTAGATATTATTTTTGAGATTTCTTATAATTGTGTTTATTTGTTATAATAAAAATACTTAAAAACTAAAAAAACTTTGGAACACAGTTTACATGAGCCATATTTGAATAGAAAAATTTCTAACATTAGAAAAAAAATCGAAATCATACAATGTTTTTGTTATTACTGTATGAAAAACATACATTATTTTCAGTTATGTTTATATTTCAAAATAAATGGTAGACTATATAATATCATGATTTCATATTAAACAACACGGAAAGCTTTTTAAATGCAAGTTACCCAGAACTTGTCATAAATGGTTTTGGACAAGCTCCAACACTAACCGACTAGTGTAGATAGGAGACCCTTTTATGAAATTTTTGTCATCAAAAGATGCTTTGTCCCGATCCACAATATCTTGGGAATTCGTTACAAAATAATAGAGGCGATATGATTGATTCAAGTAACATTTTCTTAGGAAAATATTTAATAAAAGTAAATATTCAGCCTGACAAAGATGCTTTTCCTATTTTCACGTGACTCCCCTTAGCAACATATTTAGTTTGCAGTAAGAAAATTGTGCGTAAAATAATATAATATTTATTAAAACCATTTACATTGAAAAGGAAGAATTTTTTTATAAACAGTTTTAAAGCATATGATAAATTGACATAATCGCTGATAACTGTGGTGTGCAAAAAGGGTGAAAAGTGTATAAAATCTATAAGAAACATTATATTTCGCGAATAAATTACGTCATATATAATTATAATTTAAGCATGAATGTTTACAAAAAATATTAACAGTAAGTTAATGATAACAATGAAAATCCGTATAGTTTACGTTAGACTAGACTGATCTTTCTCCTTCTTCATGTGCCATATCCTTCGCGGATGTCGGCGACCATAGCACTGAACTGATTCCTCTCTAACGCCATTCTGCCCAAAGCGACAACGTCACACCCGGTCCAGCTTCTCAGATTATCCGCCCAAGATGTTAAAGGAAGAATCCTTTCCCTCTTTCACCCTCAATTTTTCCTTCAATTATATTTTTAATGATATTGTATTTACTATTTCTACAAACGTGACCAAAATATTTAATTTTACGTCTCATTAATGTTTCTACTAGTTCCTGTTTCTTATTCATACGATTTGACGATTCATATTTCTTGTGTGATCCATTTCAATTTTACTGATGAAGCCATCTTTCCAACACATCCCTTTGCTGATTTTATGGTAGCCGACCTTCCCCACAACTCTTCCACGCCACTAGTGTTATTTATTTCCTCCGTTAATAATTTGTCCATTTCCTTGTTTATGTAGTATAAATTTTAACAATAGTGTTTTTTTAGTTTTGCTATATCAATTCTGTCGCTCTCTCTTGCTATCTGTGGTTTCTTTAGTCTTACTTTAAGTTTAGAAACAAGGGGATTATGGTCCGAACCTATGTCTGCACCGGGGTATGTCTTTACATTAATTATTGATTTACGGAATCTGTTTTGTATCATTATATAATCTATTTGATTTCTAACGATATTTCCAGGTTTGTCTAGTGGCGACGTCCATGTGTAAAGTCTCCTGGGCGGATGTTGATACCAGGTGTTGGTCACAACCAGATCTTTTTCTGTGCAAAACTTTAGCATACGATCACCCCTTTCATTACGAACTCGTAGACCATAGTTTCCAATTAATTTATCAACGGGGCTTTTACCAATTTTTGCATTCATATCTCCCATTACGATGGTGATTTCTTGGGATTTAATAACATTCATGATTTCATCTATATCTTTATAGAAGTTTTCTATTTCTTCATCTTCACTTGTTGATGTAGGTGCATACATTAAATCGTAATAACATGCAACGGTCTGAGTAGGGGATAAAGTCAGTCACATACTTTAAAAGTTTATTTTTAATTAATATTCCCACCCCATGATGATGACCTTTTTCCTGGGATGATTTACCGGAGTAGAATAAAGTTGATTCGTCATTACTATATTTACCAGACTGATCTTAACATTTCTTAATTAAAGTCATCAATAAATATAAAAGTCTAAAAAAATCACCATGCGTAATTTTAGTTGCTCTTTCTTGTTATGATTAAAATTTGACATACTTCTGTCAAATTGGATGCTATGATGAACTAATGATTAATATTAATGACTATAACAAAGTTAGGAAGTACATTAATATCAATACCTTACAATATTAAGTGCCTGGCTTATGTTGAATTTATTCATCAAAGGCCTTTACTGGCACTTATGAAATCAATATTAATATTAACATAATAAATCATAACAAATGTAAGAGAACACGGAGACCTCCTGATCCTTGTAAGTCTATATGAACACTGGAAAATAGAGTAGGACATTCAACTGTCAGAAATTGGGAGGGCGATAACTGATGTTCGCGAGAAGGCTCTTTAAGTTTGTTGGCTGTGCCAAGAAACTCTCAAGATTTATTTTTATCTCTTTTCAATCAGCATTAACAATAATATTTATAATAGTTGTTGCAATGCACAGACATTGCAACAGCAAGTTTTTTTTTTTTTTTTTATGTGATAGGGGGCAAACGAGCAGACGGATCACCCGATGGTAAGCAATTACCGCCGCCCATGAACGCCCGCAACACCAGAGGAGTCACAAGCGCGTTGCCGTTTTTTTTTATTTTTTGTATTCACATTAGGTATTAATATATTTTATCTCTATATATAAAAATTAATGCCACTTTTCGTTGAAAACTCAAGATCCGGCGGACCTATCCAAACCAATGTTTAGGCTTTGTTCGGACTATTTAGTAGATAGTTCTTCATTTATTACATTTTTTGTAACAAATGAACGCAACAAATGGCGGATTTGTTAATAGGGATTTTTGTGTCAAATTGAAACGTTTTTTAAGATGAGGATTGTGCTGTCAAATTGAAACTTTTTCAATGTTGACAGAACATGTTATGTTATTCATGCGGTCATTTAATTTTGGACTTGCTTTGATTAAAGCAAATTGTCAGCGATAATTTGTTTATTCAAATGTTTTGGATAAAGGTTTAAAATTGAAGTGTTTGGCTTTCTTATTGGTGTTTTGCTTACAACACGACTGTACACACAGAAACTAGATATACACCATATGAGCTCATTTTCGGAAAACCGTGTAACTTGCCTAGTAATTTGACATTGCAAATCGATCCGTTGTATAATCATTATGATTATCCTCAACAACTTAAATATCGTCTTCAAAAATCGCAAGACAAAATTTAAATCAAAGCAAAGAGATAAGAAAAATTAGATATGATAACTATACAAACCCAATTAACTATAATGTTGGTAATCTAATACTACTAAGAAACGAACAAATTGTAAGCAAACTCGATCTTTTTAGAGTGATAGAAGATTGTGAACCAAATCTAAAAATAGATTATAAAGGAAAAGAAATGTTAGTACATAAAAATAGGAGTAGACTTTATAAGAAAATTATATAACTATGTATTTTAATATAATTTTAAAGACCTTGTTATTTTTAATATACCTATAATATAATTAGATTATAAGGATGACGTCATTGAAATATTCATTTATACATATTAACCAATTT